>CM060888.1:2237500-2837500 GCA_030762935.1 Hymenopus coronatus | reverse complement strand
TATTGTTGACACTGGTAACCATGGTAACACAGATGATCGTCTAGTTTCAATTGCGAGAGACACATATAGTTGGAACTGGTAACCATGGTAACACAGCTGATCGTCTAGTTTCAATTGCGAGAGACACATATTATTGGAACTGGTAACCATGGTAACACATCTGATCGTCTAGTTTCAATTGCGAGAGACACATAATGTTGACACTGGTAACCATGGTAACACAGCTGATCTTCTAGTTTCAATTGCGAGAGACACATATTGTTGGTACTGGTAACCATGGTAACACAGCTGATCGTCTAGTTTGAATTGCGAGAGACACATATTGTTGGTTCTGGTAACCATGGTAACACAGCTGATCGTCTAGTTTCAACTGCGAGATACACATATAGTTGGAACTGGTAACCATGGTAACAAAGCTGATCGTCTAGTTTCAATTGCGAGACACACATATTGTTGACACTAGTAACCATGGTAACACAGATGATCGTCTAGTTTCAACTGCGAGAGACACCTATTGTTGGAACTGGTAACCATGGTAACACAGCTGATCGTCTAGTTTCAATTGCGAGAGACACATATAGTTGGTACTGGTAACAATGGTAACACAGCTGATGTCTAGTTTCAATTGCGAGAGACACATATTGTTGACACTAGTAACCATGGTAACACAGATGATCGTCTAGTTTCAATTGCGAGAGACAATATAGTTGGAACTGGTAACCATGGTAACACAGCTGATCGCTTAGTTTCAATTGAGAGAGACACATATTCTTGACACTAGTAACCATGGTAACACAGCTGATCGTCTAGTTTCAATTGCGAGAGACACATATTGTTGGAACTAGTAACCATGGTAACACAGCTGATCGTCTACTTTCAATTGCGAGAGACACATATTGCTGGTACTGGTAACCATGGTAACACAGCTGATCGTCTAGTTTCAATTGCGAGAGACACATATTATTGGTAGTGGTAACCATGGTAACACAGCTGATCGCTTAGTTTCAATTGCGAAAGACACATATACTTGACACTAGTAACCATGGTAACACAGCTGATCATCTAGTTTCAATTGCGAGAGACACATATTGTTGGAACTGGTGACCATGGTAACACAGCTGATTGTCTAGTTTCAATTGCGAGAGACACATATAGTTGGAGCTGGTAACCATGGTAACACAGCTGATCGTCTAGTTTCAATTGCGAGAGACACATATTGTTGACACTAGTAACCATGGTAACACAGCTGATCGTCTAGTTTCAACTGCGAGAGACACATATTGTTGGTACTGGTAACCATGGTAACACAGCTGATCGTCTAGTTTCAATTGCGAGAGACACATATTGTTGGCACTGGTAACCATGGTAACACTGATGATCGTCTACTTTCAATTGCGAGACACACATATTGTTGACACTAGTAACCATGGTAACACAGATGATCGTCTAGTTTCAACTGCGAGAGACACCTATTGTTGGAACTGGTAACCATGGTAACACAGCTGATCGTCTACTTTCAATTGCGAGAGACACCTATTGTTGGAACTGGTAACCATGGTAACACAGCTGATCGTCTAGTTTCAATTGCGAGAGACACATATTGTTGGTACTGGTAACCATGGTAACACAGATGATCGTCTAGTGTTAATGGCGAGAGACACATATTGTTGACACTAGTAACCATGGTAACCCATATGATCGTCTAGTTTCAATTGCGAGAGACACATATTGTTCGAACTGGTAACCATGGTAACACAACTGATCGTCTAGCTTCAATTGCGAGAGGCACATATAGTTGGAACTGGTAACCATGTTAACACAGCTTATCGTCTAGTTTCAATTGCGAGAGACACATATTGTTGGTACTGGTAACAATGGTAACACAGCTGATCGTCTAGTTTCAATTGCGAGAGACACATATTGTTGACACCTGTAACCATGGTAACACAGAGGATCGTCTAGTTTCAATTGCGAGAGACACATATTGTTGGTACTGGTAACCATGGTAACACAGCTGATCGTCTAGTTTCAATTGCGAGAGACACATATTGTTGGTACTGGTAACCATGGTAACACAGCTGATCGCTTAGTTTCAATTGCGAGAGACACATATTCTTGACACTAGTAACCATGGTAACACAGCTGATCCTCTTGTTTCAATTGCGAGAGACACATATTGTTGGAACTGGTGCCCAGGGTAACACAGCTGATCGTCTAGTTTCAACTGCGAGATACACATATTGTTGGAATTGGTAACCATGGTAACACAGCTGATCGTCTAGTTTCAACTACGAGAGACACATATTGTTGACACTGGTAACCATGGTAACACAGCTGATCGTCTAGTTTCAATTGCGAGAGACATATTGTTGGTACTGGTAACCATAGTAACACAGCTGATCGACTAGTTTCAATCGCGACACCCATATTGTTGGTACTGGTAACCATGGTAACACAGCTGATCGTCTAGTTTCAACTGCGAGAGACACATATTGTTGGTACTGGTAACCATGGTAACACAGCTGATCGTCTAGTTTCATCTGCGAGAGACACATATTGTTGGAACTGGTAACCATGGTAACACAGCTGATCGCTTAGTTTCAATTGTGAGAGACACATATTGTTGACACTAGTAACCATGGTAACACAGCTGATCGCTTAGTTATAATTGTAAGAGACACATATTGTTGACACTGGTAACCATGGTAACACAGCTGATCGTCTAGTTTCAACTGCGAGAGACACATATAGTTGGAACTGGTACCCATGGTAACACAGCTGATCGTCTAGTTTCAATTGCGAGAGACACATATTGTTGGAACTGGTAACCATGGTAACACAGCTGAACGTCTAGTTTCAATTGCGAGAGACACATATAGTTGGTACTGGTAACCATGGTAACACAGCTGATCGTCTAGTTTCAATTGCGAGAGACACATATTGTTGACAGTAGTAACCATGGTAACACAGATGATCGTCTAGTTTCAATTGCGAAAGAAACATATTGTTGACACTACTAACCATGGTAACACAGCTGATCGTCTAGTTTCAATTGCGAGAGACATATATTGTTGACCCTGGTAACCTTGGTAACACAGCTGATCGTCTAGTTTCAATGGCGAGAGACACATATTGTTGACACTGGTAACCATGGTAATACAGCTGATCGTCTAGTTTCAATTGCGAGAGACACATATAGTTGGAACTGGTAACCATGTTAACACAGCTGATCGTCTAGTTTCAATTGCGAGAGACACATATTATTGGAACTGGTAACCATGGTAACACAGCTGATCGTCTAGTTTCAATTGCGAGAGACACATAATGTTGACACTGGTTACCATGGTAACACAGCTGATCTTCTAGTTTCAATTGCGAGAGACACATATTGTTGGTACTGGTAACCATGGTAACACAGCTGATCGTCTAGTTTGAATTGCGAGAGACACATATTGTTGGTTCTGGTAACCATGGTAACACAGCTGATAGTCTAGTTTCAATTGCGAGATACACATATAGTTGGAACTGGTAACCATGGTAACACAGCTAATCGTCAAGTTTCAATTGCGAGACACACATATTTTTGACACTAGTAACCATGGTAACACAGATGATCGTCTAGTTTCAACTGCGAGAGACACATATTGTTGGAACTGGTAACCATGGTAACACAGATGATCGTCTAGTTTCAACTGCGAGAGACACCTATTGTTGGAACTGGTAACCATGGTAACACAGCTGACCATCTAGTTTCAATTGCGAGAGACACTCATTTTTGATACTGCTAACCATGGTAATACAGCTGATCGTCTAGTTTCAATTGCGAGAGACACATATTGTTGGTACTGGTAACCATGGTAACACAGATGATCGTCTAGTTTCAATTGCGAGAGACACATATTGTTGACACTAGTAACCATGGTAACACAGATGATCGTCTAGTTTCAATTGCGAGAGACACATATTGTTCGAACTGGTAACCATGGTAACACAACTGATCGTCTAGCTTCAATTGCGAGAGGCACATATAGTTGGAACTGGTAACCATGGTAACACAGCTGATCGTCTAGTTTCAATTGCGAGAGACACATATAGTTGGTACTGGTAACAATGGTAACACAGCTGATCGTCTAGTTTCAATTGCGAGAGACACATATTGTTGACACTATTAACCATGGTAACACAATTGATCGTCTAGTTTCAATTGCGAGAGACAATATAGTTGGAACTGGTAACCATGGTAACACAGCTGATCGCTTAGTTTCAATTGCGAGAGACACATATTCTTGACACTAGCAACCATGGTAACACAGCTGATCGTCTAGTTTCAATTGCGAGAGACACATATTGTTGGAACTAGTAACCATGGTAACACAGCTGATCGTCTACTTTCAATTGCGAGAGACACATATTGCTGGTACTGGTAACCATGGTAACACAGCTGATCTTGTAGTTTCAATTGCGAGAGACACATATTGTTGGTACTGGTAACCATGGTAACACAGCTGATCGTCTAGTTTGAATTGCGAGAGATATATATTGTTGGTTCTGGTAACCATGGTAACACAGCTGATAGTCTAGTTTCAATTGCGAGATACACATATAGTTGGAACTGGTAACCATGGTAACACAGCTGATCGTCTAGTTTCAACTGCGAGAGACACCTAATGTTGGAACTGGTAACCATGGTAACACAGCTGAACGTCTAGTTTCAACTGCGAGAGACACCTATTGTTGGAACTGGTAAAAATGGTAACACAGCTGACCATCTAGTTTCAATTGCGAGAGACACATATTTTTGATACTGCTAACCATGGTAACACAGCTGATCGTCTAGTTTCAATTGCGAGAGACACATATTGTTGGTACTGGTAACCATGGTAACACAGATGATCGTCTAGTTTCAATTGCGAGAGACACATATTGTTGACACTAGTAACCATGGTAACACAGATAATCGTCTAGTTTCAATTGCGAGAGACACATATTGTTCGAACTGGTAACCATGGTAACACAACTGATCGTCTAGCTTCAATTGCGAGAGGCACATATAGTTGGAACTGGTAACCATGGTAACACAGCTGATCATCTAGTTTCAATTGCGAGAGACACATATAGTTGGTACTGGTAACAATGGTAACACAGCTGAACGTCTAGTTTCAATTGCGACAGACACATATTGTTGACACTAGTAACCATGGTAACACAGATGATCGTCTAGTTTCAATTGCGAGAGACAATATAGTTGGAACTGGTAACCATGGTAACACAGATGATCGTCTAGTTTCAATTGCGAGAGACACATATTCTTGACACTACTAACCATGGTAACACAGCTGATCGTCTAGTTTCAATTGCGAGAGACACATATTGTTGACACTAGTAACCATGGTAACACAGATGATCGTCTAGTTTCAATTGCGAGAGACACATATTGTTGACACTGGTAACCAAGGTAACACAGCTGATCGTCTTATTTCAACTGCGAGAGACACATATTGTTGGAGCTGGTAACCATGGTAACACAGCTGATCGTCTAGTTTCAACTACAGAGACACATATTCTTGACACTGGTAACCATGGTAACACAGCCGATCGTCTTCTTCAATTGCGAGAGACATATTGTTGGTACTGGTAACCATGGTAACACAGCTGATCATCTAGTGTCAATTGCGACACACATATTGTTGGTACTGGTAACCTTGGTAACACAGCTGATCGTCAAGTTTCAACTGCGAGAGACACATATTCTTGGAACTGGTAACCATGGTAGCACAGCTGATCGCTTAGTTTCAATTGTGAGAGACACATATTGTTGACACTAGTAACCATGGTAACACAGCTGATTGCTTAGTTATAATTGTAAGAGACACATATTGTTGACACTGGTAACCATGGTAACACAGCTGATCGTCTAGTTTCAACTGCGAGAGACACATATAGTTGGTACTGGTACCCATGGTAACACAGCTGAGCGTCTAGTTTCAAAAGCGAGAGACACATATTGTTGACACTGGTAACCATGATAACACAGCATATCGTCCAGTTTCAATTGCGAGAGACACATATTGTTAGAACTGGTACCCATGGTAACACAGCTGATCGTCCAGTTTCAAATGCGAGAGACACATATTGTTGGAACTGGTAACCATGGTAACACAGCTGATCGTCTAGTTTCAATTGCGAGAGACACATATAGTTGGAACTGGTAACCATGGTAACACAGCTGATCGTCTAGTTTCAATTGCGAGAGACACATATTGTTGGTACTGGTAACCATGGTAACACAGCCGATCGTCTAGTTTCAATTGCGAGAGACACATATTGTTGGCTCTGGTAACCATGGTAACACTGATGATCGTCTAGTTTCAATTGCGAGACACACATATTGTTGACACTAGTAACCATGGTAACACAGATGATCGTCTAGTTAAAACTGCGAGAGACACCTATTGTGGAACTGGTAACCATGGTAACACAGCTGATCGTCTACTTTCAATTGCGAGAGACACCTATTGTTGGAACTGGTAACCATGGTAACACAGCTGATCGTCTAGTTTCAACTACGAGAGACACATATTGTTGACACTGGTAACCATGGTAACACAGCTGATCGTCTAGTTTAAATTGCGAGAGACATATTGTTGGTACTGGTGACCATGGTAACACAGCTGATTGTCTAGTTTCAATTGCGAGAGACACATATAGTTGGAGCTGGTAACCATGGTAACACAGCTGATCGTCTAGTTTCAATTGCGAGAGACACATATTGTTGACACTAGTAACCATGGTAACACAGCTGATCGTCTAGTTTCAACTGCGAGAGACACATATTGTTGGTACTGGTAACCATGGTAACACAGCTGATCGTCTAGTTTCAATTGCGAGAGACACATATTGTTGGCACTGGTAACCATGGTAACACTGATGATCGTCTACTTTCAATTGCGAGACACACATATTGTTGACACTAGTAACCATGGTAACACAGATGATCGTCTAGTTTCAACTGCGAGAGACACCTATTGTTGGAACTGGTAACCATGGTAACACAGCTGATCGTCTACTTTCAATTGCGAGAGACACCTATTGTTGGAACTGGTAACCATGGTAACACAGCTGATCGTCTAGTTTCAATTGCGAGAGACACATATTGTTGGTACTGGTAACCATGGTAACACAGATGATCGTCTAGTGTTAATGGCGAGAGACACATATTGTTGACACTAGTAACCATGGTAACCCATATGATCGTCTAGTTTCAATTGCGAGAGACACATATTGTTCGAACTGGTAACCATGGTAACACAACTGATCGTCTAGCTTCAATTGCGAGAGGCACATATAGTTGGAACTGGTAACCATGTTAACACAGCTTATCGTCTAGTTTCAATTGCGAGAGACACATATTGTTGGTACTGGTAACAATGGTAACACAGCTGATCGTCTAGTTTCAATTGCGAGAGACACATATTGTTGACACCTGTAACCATGGTAACACAGAGGATCGTCTAGTTTCAATTGCGAGAGACACATATTGTTGGTACTGGTAACCATGGTAACACAGCTGATCGTCTAGTTTCAATTGCGAGAGACACATATTGTTGGTACTGGTAACCATGGTAACACAGCTGATCGCTTAGTTTCAATTGCGAGAGACACATATTCTTGACACTAGTAACCATGGTAACACAGCTGATCCTCTTGTTTCAATTGCGAGAGACACATATTGTTGGAACTGGTGCCCAGGGTAACACAGCTGATCGTCTAGTTTCAACTGCGAGATACACATATTGTTGGAATTGGTAACCATGGTAACACAGCTGATCGTCTAGTTTCAACTACGAGAGACACATATTGTTGACACTGGTAACCATGGTAACACAGCTGATCGTCTAGTTTCAATTGCGAGAGACATATTGTTGGTACTGGTAACCATAGTAACACAGCTGATCGACTAGTTTCAATCGCGACACCCATATTGTTGGTACTGGTAACCATGGTAACACAGCTGATCGTCTAGTTTCAACTGCGAGAGACACATATTGTTGGTACTGGTAACCATGGTAACACAGCTGATCGTCTAGTTTCATCTGCGAGAGACACATATTGTTGGAACTGGTAACCATGGTAACACAGCTGATCGCTTAGTTTCAATTGTGAGAGACACATATTGTTGACACTAGTAACCATGGTAACACAGCTGATCGCTTAGTTATAATTGTAAGAGACACATATTGTTGACACTGGTAACCATGGTAACACAGCTGATCGTCTAGTTTCAACTGCGAGAGACACATATAGTTGGAACTGGTACCCATGGTAACACAGCTGATCGTCTAGTTTCAATTGCGAGAGACACATATTGTTGGAACTGGTAACCATGGTAACACAGCTGAACGTCTAGTTTCAATTGCGAGAGACACATATAGTTGGTACTGGTAACCATGGTAACACAGCTGATCGTCTAGTTTCAATTGCGAGAGACACATATTGTTGACAGTAGTAACCATGGTAACACAGATGATCGTCTAGTTTCAATTGCGAAAGAAACATATTGTTGACACTACTAACCATGGTAACACAGCTGATCGTCTAGTTTCAATTGCGAGAGACATATATTGTTGACCCTGGTAACCTTGGTAACACAGCTGATCGTCTAGTTTCAATGGCGAGAGACACATATTGTTGACACTGGTAACCATGGTAATACAGCTGATCGTCTAGTTTCAATTGCGAGAGACACATATAGTTGGAACTGGTAACCATGTTAACACAGCTGATCGTCTAGTTTCAATTGCGAGAGACACATATTATTGGAACTGGTAACCATGGTAACACAGCTGATCGTCTAGTTTCAATTGCGAGAGACACATAATGTTGACACTGGTTACCATGGTAACACAGCTGATCTTCTAGTTTCAATTGCGAGAGACACATATTGTTGGTACTGGTAACCATGGTAACACAGCTGATCGTCTAGTTTGAATTGCGAGAGACACATATTGTTGGTTCTGGTAACCATGGTAACACAGCTGATAGTCTAGTTTCAATTGCGAGATACACATATAGTTGGAACTGGTAACCATGGTAACACAGCTAATCGTCAAGTTTCAATTGCGAGACACACATATTTTTGACACTAGTAACCATGGTAACACAGATGATCGTCTAGTTTCAACTGCGAGAGACACATATTGTTGGAACTGGTAACCATGGTAACACAGATGATCGTCTAGTTTCAACTGCGAGAGACACCTATTGTTGGAACTGGTAACCATGGTAACACAGCTGACCATCTAGTTTCAATTGCGAGAGACACTCATTTTTGATACTGCTAACCATGGTAATACAGCTGATCGTCTAGTTTCAATTGCGAGAGACACATATTGTTGGTACTGGTAACCATGGTAACACAGATGATCGTCTAGTTTCAATTGCGAGAGACACATATTGTTGACACTAGTAACCATGGTAACACAGATGATCGTCTAGTTTCAATTGCGAGAGACACATATTGTTCGAACTGGTAACCATGGTAACACAACTGATCGTCTAGCTTCAATTGCGAGAGGCACATATAGTTGGAACTGGTAACCATGGTAACACAGCTGATCGTCTAGTTTCAATTGCGAGAGACACATATAGTTGGTACTGGTAACAATGGTAACACAGCTGATCGTCTAGTTTCAATTGCGAGAGACACATATTGTTGACACTATTAACCATGGTAACACAATTGATCGTCTAGTTTCAATTGCGAGAGACAATATAGTTGGAACTGGTAACCATGGTAACACAGCTGATCGCTTAGTTTCAATTGCGAGAGACACATATTCTTGACACTAGCAACCATGGTAACACAGCTGATCGTCTAGTTTCAATTGCGAGAGACACATATTGTTGGAACTAGTAACCATGGTAACACAGCTGATCGTCTACTTTCAATTGCGAGAGACACATATTGCTGGTACTGGTAACCATGGTAACACAGCTGATCTTGTAGTTTCAATTGCGAGAGACACATATTGTTGGTACTGGTAACCATGGTAACACAGCTGATCGTCTAGTTTGAATTGCGAGAGATATATATTGTTGGTTCTGGTAACCATGGTAACACAGCTGATAGTCTAGTTTCAATTGCGAGATACACATATAGTTGGAACTGGTAACCATGGTAACACAGCTGATCGTCTAGTTTCAACTGCGAGAGACACCTAATGTTGGAACTGGTAACCATGGTAACACAGCTGAACGTCTAGTTTCAACTGCGAGAGACACCTATTGTTGGAACTGGTAAAAATGGTAACACAGCTGACCATCTAGTTTCAATTGCGAGAGACACATATTTTTGATACTGCTAACCATGGTAACACAGCTGATCGTCTAGTTTCAATTGCGAGAGACACATATTGTTGGTACTGGTAACCATGGTAACACAGATGATCGTCTAGTTTCAATTGCGAGAGACACATATTGTTGACACTAGTAACCATGGTAACACAGATAATCGTCTAGTTTCAATTGCGAGAGACACATATTGTTCGAACTGGTAACCATGGTAACACAACTGATCGTCTAGCTTCAATTGCGAGAGGCACATATAGTTGGAACTGGTAACCATGGTAACACAGCTGATCATCTAGTTTCAATTGCGAGAGACACATATAGTTGGTACTGGTAACAATGGTAACACAGCTGAACGTCTAGTTTCAATTGCGACAGACACATATTGTTGACACTAGTAACCATGGTAACACAGATGATCGTCTAGTTTCAATTGCGAGAGACAATATAGTTGGAACTGGTAACCATGGTAACACAGATGATCGTCTAGTTTCAATTGCGAGAGACACATATTCTTGACACTACTAACCATGGTAACACAGCTGATCGTCTAGTTTCAATTGCGAGAGACACATATTGTTGACACTAGTAACCATGGTAACACAGATGATCGTCTAGTTTCAATTGCGAGAGACACATATTGTTGACACTGGTAACCAAGGTAACACAGCTGATCGTCTTATTTCAACTGCGAGAGACACATATTGTTGGAGCTGGTAACCATGGTAACACAGCTGATCGTCTAGTTTCAACTACAGAGACACATATTCTTGACACTGGTAACCATGGTAACACAGCCGATCGTCTTCTTCAATTGCGAGAGACATATTGTTGGTACTGGTAACCATGGTAACACAGCTGATCATCTAGTGTCAATTGCGACACACATATTGTTGGTACTGGTAACCTTGGTAACACAGCTGATCGTCAAGTTTCAACTGCGAGAGACACATATTCTTGGAACTGGTAACCATGGTAGCACAGCTGATCGCTTAGTTTCAATTGTGAGAGACACATATTGTTGACACTAGTAACCATGGTAACACAGCTGATTGCTTAGTTATAATTGTAAGAGACACATATTGTTGACACTGGTAACCATGGTAACACAGCTGATCGTCTAGTTTCAACTGCGAGAGACACATATAGTTGGTACTGGTACCCATGGTAACACAGCTGAGCGTCTAGTTTCAAAAGCGAGAGACACATATTGTTGACACTGGTAACCATGATAACACAGCATATCGTCCAGTTTCAATTGCGAGAGACACATATTGTTAGAACTGGTACCCATGGTAACACAGCTGATCGTCCAGTTTCAAATGCGAGAGACACATATTGTTGGAACTGGTAACCATGGTAACACAGCTGATCGTCTAGTTTCAATTGCGAGAGACACATATAGTTGGAACTGGTAACCATGGTAACACAGCTGATCGTCTAGTTTCAATTGCGAGAGACACATATTGTTGGTACTGGTAACCATGGTAACACAGCCGATCGTCTAGTTTCAATTGCGAGAGACACATATTGTTGGCTCTGGTAACCATGGTAACACTGATGATCGTCTAGTTTCAATTGCGAGACACACATATTGTTGACACTAGTAACCATGGTAACACAGATGATCGTCTAGTTAAAACTGCGAGAGACACCTATTGTGGAACTGGTAACCATGGTAACACAGCTGATCGTCTACTTTCAATTGCGAGAGACACCTATTGTTGGAACTGGTAACCATGGTAACACAGCTGATCGTCTAGTTTCAACTACGAGAGACACATATTGTTGACACTGGTAACCATGGTAACACAGCTGATCGTCTAGTTTAAATTGCGAGAGACATATTGTTGGTACTGGTAACCATAGTAACACAGCTGATCGACTAGTTTCAATCGCGACACCCATATTGTTGGTACTGGTAACCATGGTAACACAGCTGAAGGTCTAGTTTCAACTGCGAGAGACACATATTGTTGGAACTGGTAACCATGGTTACACAGCTGATCGCTTAGTTATAATTGTAAGAGACACATATTGTTGACACTGGTAACCATGGTAACACAGCTGATCGTCTAGTTTCAACTGCGAGAGACACATATAGTTGGAACTGGTACCCATGGTAACACAGCTGATCGTCTAGTTTCAATTGCGAGAGACACATATTGTTGGAACTGGTAACCATGGTAACACAGCTGAACGTCTAGTTTCAATTGCGAGAGACACATATAGTTGGTACTGGTAACCATGGTAACACAGCTGATCGTCTAGTTTCAATTGCGAGAGACACATATTGTTGACAGTAGTAACCATGGTAACACAGATGATCGTCTAGTTTCAATTGCGAGAGAAACATATTGTTGACACTAGTAACCATGGTAACACAGCTGATCGTCTAGTTTCAATTGCGAGAGACATATATTGTTGACCCTGGTATCCTTGGTAACACAGCTGATCGTCTAGTTTCAATGGCGAGAGACACCTATTGTTGACACTGGTAACCATGGTAATACAGCTGATCGTCTAGTTTCAATTGCGAGAGACACATATAGTTGGAACTGGTAACCATGTTAACACAGCTGATCGTCTAGTTTCAATTGCGAGAGACACATATTATTGGAACTGGTAACCATGGTAACACAGCTGATCGTCTAGTTTCAATTGCGAGAGACACATAATGTTGACACTGGTAACCATGGTAACACAGCTGATCTTCTAGTTTCAATTGCGAGAGACACATATTGTTGGTACTGGTAACCATGGTAACACAGCTGATCGTCTAGTTTGAATTGCGAGAGACACATATTGTTGGTTCTGGTAACCATGGTAACACAGCTGATAGTCTAGTTTCAATTGCGAGATACACATATAGTTGGAACTGGTAACCATGGTAACACAGCTAATCGTCAAGTTTCAATTGCGAGACACACATATTTTTGACACTAGTAACCATGGTAACACAGATGATCGTCTAGTTTCAACTGCGAGAGACACATATTGTTGGAACTGGTAACCATGGTAACACAGATGATCGTCTAGTTTCAACTGCGAGAGACACCTATTGTTGGAACTGGTAACCATGGTAACACAGCTGACCATCTAGTTTCAATTGCGAGAGACACTCATTTTTGATACTGCTAACCATGGTAACACAGCTGATCGTCTAGTTTCAATTGCGAGAGACACATATTGTTGGTACTGGTAACCATGGTAACACAGATGATCGTCTAGTTTCAATTGCGAGAGACACATATTGTTGACACTAGTAACCATGGTAACACAGATGATCGTCTAGTTTCAATTGCGAGAGACACATATTGTTCGAACTGGTAACCATGGTAACACAACTGATCGTCTAGCTTCAATTGCGAGAGGCACGTATAGTTGGAACTGGTAACCATGGTAACACAGCTGATCGTCTAGTTTCAATTGCGAGAGACACATATAGTTGGTACTGGTAACAATGGTAACACAGCTGATCGTCTAGTTTCAATTGCGAGAGACACATATTGTTGACACTATTAACCATGGTAACACAATTGATCGTCTAGTTTCAATTGCGAGAGACAATATAGTTGGAACTGGTAACCATGGTAACACAGCTGATCGCTTAGTTTCAATTGCGAGAGACACATATTCTTGACACTAGTAACCATGGTAACACAGCTGATCGTCTAGTTTCAATTGCGAGAGACACATATTGTTGGAACTAGTAACCATGGTAACACAGCTGATCGTCTACTTTCAATTGCGAGAGACACATATTGCTGGTACTGGTAACCATGGTAACACAGCTGATCTTCTAGTTTCAATTGCGAGAGACACATATTGTTGGTACTGGTAACCATGGTAACACAGCTGATCGTCTAGTTTGAATTGCGAGAGACATATATTGTTGGTTCTGGTAACCATGGTAACACAGCTGATCGTCTAGTTTCAATTGCGAGATACACATATAGTTGGAACTGGTAACCATGGTAACACAGCTGATCGTCTAGTTTCAACTGCGAGAGACACCTAATGTTGGAACTGGTAACCATGGTAACACAGCTGAACGTCTAGTTTCAACTGCGAGAGACACCTATTGTTGGAACTGGTAACCATGGTAACACAGCTGACCATCTAGTTTCAATTGCGAGAGACACATATTTTTGATACTGCTAACCATGGTAACACAGCTGATCGTCTAGTTTCAATTGCGAGAGACACATATTGTTGGTACTGGTAACCATGGTAACACAGATGATCGTCTAGTTTCAATTGCGAGACACATATTGTTGACACTAGTAACCATGGTAACACAGATAATCGTCTACTTTCAATTGCGAGAGACACATATTGTTCGAACTGGTAACCATGGTAACACAACTGATCGTCTAGCTTCAATTGCGAGAGGCACATATAGTTGGAACTGGTAACCATGGTAACACAGCTGATCATCTAGTTTCAATTGCGAGAGACACATATAGTTGGTACTGGTAACAATGGTAACACAGCTAAACGTCTAGTTTCAATTGCGACAGACACATATTGTTGACACTAGTAACCATGGTAACACAGATGATCGTCTAGTTTCAATTGCGAGAGACAATATAGTTGGAACTGGTAACCATGGTAACACTGATGATCGTCTAGTTTCAATTGCGAGAGACACATATTCTTGACACTACTAACCATGGTAACACAGCTGATCGTCTAGTTTCAATTGCGAGAGACACATATTGTTGACACTAGTAACCATTGTAACACAGATGATCGTCTAGTTTCAATTGCGAGACACACATATTGTTGACACTGGTAACCAAGGTAACACAGCTGATCGTCTTATTTCAACTGCGAGAGACAAATATTGTTGGAGCTGGTAACCATGGTAACACAGCTGATCGTCTAGTTTCAACTACAGAGACACATATTCTTGACACTGGTAACCATGGTAACACAGCCGATCGTCTTCTTCAATTGCGAGAGACATATTGTTGGTACTGGTAACCATGGTAACACAGCTGATCATCTAGTGTCAATTGCGACACACATATTGTTGGTACTGGTAACCTTGGTAACACAGCTGATCGTCAAGTTTCAACTGCGAGAGACACATATTCTTGGAACTGGTAACCATGGTAGCACAGCTGATCGCTTAGTTTCAATTGTGAGAGACACATATTGTTGACACTAGTAACCATGGTAACACAGCTGATTGCTTAGTTATAATTGTAAGAGACACATATTGTTGACACTGGTAACCATGGTAACACAGCTGATCGTCTAGTTTCAACTGCGAGAGACACATATAGTTGGTACTGGTACCCATGGTAACACAGCTGAGCGTCTAGTTTCAAAAGCGAGAGACACATATTGTTGACACTGGTAACCATGATAACACAGCTGATCGTCCAGTTTCAATTGCGAGAGACACATATTGTTAGAACTGGTACCCATGGTAACACAGCTGATCGTCCAGTTTCAATTGCGAGAGACACATATTGTTGGAACTGGTAACCATGGTAACACAGCTGATCGTCTAGTTTCAATTGCGAGAGACACATATAGTTGGAACTGGTAACCATGGTAACACAGCTGATCGTCTAGTTTCAATTGCGAGAGACACATATTGTTGGTACTGGTAACCATGGTAACACAGCCGATCGTCTAGTTTCAATTGCGAGAGACACATATTGTTGGCACTGGTAACCATGGTAACACTGATGATCGTCTAGTTTCAATTGCGAGACACACATATTGTTGACACTAGTAACCATGGTAACACAGATGATCGTCTAGTTTCAACTGCGAGAGACACCTATTGTTGGAACTGGTAACCATGGTAACACAGCTGATCGTCTACTTTCAATTGCGAGAGACACCTATTGTTGGAACTGGTAACCATGGTAACAAAGCTGATCGTCTAGTTTCAATTGCGAGAGACACATATTGTTGGTACTGGTAACCATGGTAACACAGATGATCGTCTAGTGTTAATGGCGAGAGACACATATTGTTGACACTAGTAACCATGGTAACACATATGATCGTCTAGTTTCAATTGCGAGAGACACATATTGTTCGAACTGGTAACCATGGTAACACAACTGATCGTCTAGCTTCAATTGCGAGAGGCACATATAGTTGGAACTGGTAACCATGTTAACACAGCTTATCGTCTAGTTTCAATTGCGAGAGACACATATTGTTGGTACTGGTAACAATGGTAACACAGCTGATCGTCTAGTTTCAATTGCGAGAGACACATATTGTTGACACCTGTAACCATGGTAACACAGAGGATCGTCTAGTTTCAATTGCGAGAGACACATATTGTTGGTACTGGTAACCATGGTAACACAGATGATCGTCTAGTTTCAATTGCGAGAGACACATATAGTTGGAACTGGTAACCATGGTAACACAGCTGATCGCTTAGTTTCAATTGCGAGAGACACATATTCTTGACACTAGTAACCATGGTAACACAGCTGATCCTCTTGTTTCAATTGCGAGAGACACATATTGTTGGAACTGGTGACCATGATAACACAGCTGATAGTCTAGTTTCAATTGCGAGATACACATATAGTTGGAACTGGTAACCATGGTAACACAGCTAATCGTCAAGTTTCAATTGCGAGACACACATATTTTGGACACTAGTAACCATGGTAACACAGATGATCGTCTAGTTTCAACTGCGAGAGACACATATTGTTGGAACTGGTAACCATGGTAACACAGATGATCGTCTAGTTTCAGCTGCGAGAGACACCTATTGTTGGAACTGGTAACCATGGTAACACAGCTGACCATCTAGTTTCAATTGCGAGAGACACTCATTTTTGATACTGCTAACCATGGTAACACAGCTGATCGTCTAGTTTCAATTGCGAGAGACACATATTGTTGGTACTGGTAACCATGGTAACACAGATGATATTCTAGTTTCAATTGCGAGAGACACATATTGTTGACACTAGTAACCATGGTAACACAGATGATCGTCTAGTTTCAATTGCGAGAGACACATATTGTTCGAACTGGTAACCATGGTAACACAACTGATCGTCTAGCTTCAATTGCGAGAGGCACATATAGTTGAAACTGGTAACCATGGTAACACAGCTGATCGTCTAGTTTCAATTGCGAGAGACACATATAGTTGGTACTGGTAACAATGGTAACACAGCTGATCGTCTAGTTTCAATTGCGAGAGACACATATTGTTGACACTATTAACCATGGTAACACAATTGATCGTCTAGTTTCAATTGCGAGAGACAATATAGTTGGAACTGGTAACCATGGTAACACAGCTGATCGCTTAGTTTCAATTGCGAGAGACACATATTCTTGACACTAGTAACCATGGTAACACAGCTGATCGTCTAGTTTCAATTGCGAGAGACACATATTGTTGGAACTAGTAACCATGGTAACACAGCTGATCGTCTACTTTCAATTGCGAGAGACACATATTGCTGGTACTGGTAACCATGGTAACACAGCTGATCTTCTAGTTTCAATTGCGAGAGACACATATTGTTGGTACTGGTAACCATGGTAACACAGCTGATCGTCTAGTTTGAATTGCGAGAGACACATATTGTTGGTTCTGGTAACCATGGTAACACAGCTGATCGTCTAGTTTCAATTGCGAGATACACATATAGTTGGAACTGGTAACCATGGTAACACAGCTGATCGTCTAGTTTCAACTGCGAGAGACACCTATTGTTGGAACTGGTAACCATGGTAACACAGCTGAACGTCTAGTTTCAACTGCGAGAGACACCTATTGTTGGAACTGGTAACCATGGTAACACAGCTGACCATCTAGTTTCAATTGCGAGAGACACATATTTTTGATACTGCTAACCATGGTAACACAGCTGATCGTCTAGTTTCAATTGCGAGAGACACATATTGTTGGTACTGGTAACCATGGTAACACAGATGATCGTCTAGTTTCAATTGCGACGGACACATATTATTGACACTAGTAACCATGGTAACACAGATAATCGTCTAGTTTCAATTGCGAGAGACACATATTGTTCGAACTGGTAACCATGGTAACACAACTGATCGTCTAGCTTCAATTGCGAGAGGCACATATAGTTGGAACTGGTAACCATGGTAACACAGCTGATCATCTAGTTTCAATTGCGAGAGACACATATAGTTGGTACTGGTAACAATGGTAACACAGCTGAACGTCTAGTTTCAATTGCGACAGACACATATTGTTGACACTAGTAACCATGGTAACACAGATGATCGTCTAGTTTCAATTGCGAGAGACAATATAGTTGGAACTGGTAACCATGGTAACACAGATGATCGTCTAGTTTCAATTGCGAGAGACACATATTCTTGACACTACTAACCATGGTAACACAGCTGATCGTCTAGTTTCAATTGCGAGAGACACATATTGTTGGTACTGGTAACCATGGTAACACAGATGATCGTCTAGTTTCAATTGCGAGACACATATTGTTGACACTAGTAACCATGGTAACACAGATAATCGTCTACTTTCAATTGCGAGAGACACATATTGTTCGAACTGGTAACCATGGTAACACAACTGATCGTCTAGCTTCAATTGCGAGAGGCACATATAGTTGGAACTGGTAACCATGGTAACACAGCTGATCATCTAGTTTCAATTGCGAGAGACACATATAGTTGGTACTGGTAACAATGGTAACACAGCTAAACGTCTAGTTTCAATTGCGACAGACACATATTGTTGACACTAGTAACCATGGTAACACAGATGATCGTCTAGTTTCAATTGCGAGAGACAATATAGTTGGAACTGGTAACCATGGTAACACTGATGATCGTCTAGTTTCAATTGCGAGAGACACATATTCTTGACACTACTAACCATGGTAACACAGCTGATCGTCTAGTTTCAATTGCGAGAGACACATATTGTTGACACTAGTAACCATGGTAACACAGATGATCGTCTAGTTTCAATTGCGAGAGACACATATTGTTGACACTGGTAACCAAGGTAACACAGCTGATCGTCTTATTTCAACTGCGAGAGACAAATATTGTTGGAGCTGGTAACCATGGTAACACAGCTGATCGTCTAGTTTCAACTACAGAGACACATATTCTTGACACTGGTAACCATGGTAACACAGCCGATCGTCTTCTTCAATTGCGAGAGACATATTGTTGGTACTGGTAACCATGGTAACACAGCTGATCATCTAGTGTCAATTGCGACACACATATTGTTGGTACTGGTAACCTTGGTAACACAGCTGATCGTCAAGTTTCAACTGCGAGAGACACATATTCTTGGAACTGGTAACCATGGTAGCACAGCTGATCGCTTAGTTTCAATTGTGAGAGACACATATTGTTGACACTAGTAACCATGGTAACACAGCTGATTGCTTAGTTATAATTGTAAGAGACACATATTGTTGACACTGGTAACCATGGTAACACAGCTGATCGTCTAGTTTCAACTGCGAGAGACACATATAGTTGGTACTGGTACCCATGGTAACACAGCTGAGCGTCTAGTTTCAAAAGCGAGAGACACATATTGTTGACACTGGTAACCATGATAACACAGCTGATCGTCCAGTTTCAATTGCGAGAGACACATATTGTTAGAACTGGTACCCATGGTAACACAGCTGATCGTCCAGTTTCAATTGCGAGAGACACATATTGTTGGAACTGGTAACCATGGTAACACAGCTGATCGTCTAGTTTCAATTGCGAGAGACACATATAGTTGGAACTGGTAACCATGGTAACACAGCTGATCGTCTAGTTTCAATTGCGAGAGACACATATTGTTGGTACTGGTAACCATGGTAACACAGCCGATCGTCTAGTTTCAATTGCGAGAGACACATATTGTTGGCACTGGTAACCATGGTAACACTGATGATCGTCTAGTTTCAATTGCGAGACACACATATTGTTGACACTAGTAACCATGGTAACACAGATGATCGTCTAGTTTCAACTGCGAGAGACACCTATTGTTGGAACTGGTAACCATGGTAACACAGCTGATCGTCTACTTTCAATTGCGAGAGACACCTATTGTTGGAACTGGTAACCATGGTAACAAAGCTGATCGTCTAGTTTCAATTGCGAGAGACACATATTGTTGGTACTGGTAACCATGGTAACACAGATGATCGTCTAGTGTTAATGGCGAGAGACACATATTGTTGACACTAGTAACCATGGTAACACATATGATCGTCTAGTTTCAATTGCGAGAGACACATATTGTTCGAACTGGTAACCATGGTAACACAACTGATCGTCTAGCTTCAATTGCGAGAGGCACATATAGTTGGAACTGGTAACCATGTTAACACAGCTTATCGTCTAGTTTCAATTGCGAGAGACACATATTGTTGGTACTGGTAACAATGGTAACACAGCTGATCGTCTAGTTTCAATTGCGAGAGACACATATTGTTGACACCTGTAACCATGGTAACACAGAGGATCGTCTAGTTTCAATTGCGAGAGACACATATTGTTGGTACTGGTAACCATGGTAACACAGATGATCGTCTAGTTTCAATTGCGAGAGACACATATAGTTGGAACTGGTAACCATGGTAACACAGCTGATCGCTTAGTTTCAATTGCGAGAGACACATATTCTTGACACTAGTAACCATGGTAACACAGCTGATCCTCTTGTTTCAATTGCGAGAGACACATATTGTTGGAACTGGTGACCATGATAACACAGCTGATAGTCTAGTTTCAATTGCGAGATACACATATAGTTGGAACTGGTAACCATGGTAACACAGCTAATCGTCAAGTTTCAATTGCGAGACACACATATTTTGGACACTAGTAACCATGGTAACACAGATGATCGTCTAGTTTCAACTGCGAGAGACACATATTGTTGGAACTGGTAACCATGGTAACACAGATGATCGTCTAGTTTCAGCTGCGAGAGACACCTATTGTTGGAACTGGTAACCATGGTAACACAGCTGACCATCTAGTTTCAATTGCGAGAGACACTCATTTTTGATACTGCTAACCATGGTAACACAGCTGATCGTCTAGTTTCAATTGCGAGAGACACATATTGTTGGTACTGGTAACCATGGTAACACAGATGATATTCTAGTTTCAATTGCGAGAGACACATATTGTTGACACTAGTAACCATGGTAACACAGATGATCGTCTAGTTTCAATTGCGAGAGACACATATTGTTCGAACTGGTAACCATGGTAACACAACTGATCGTCTAGCTTCAATTGCGAGAGGCACATATAGTTGAAACTGGTAACCATGGTAACACAGCTGATCGTCTAGTTTCAATTGCGAGAGACACATATAGTTGGTACTGGTAACAATGGTAACACAGCTGATCGTCTAGTTTCAATTGCGAGAGACACATATTGTTGACACTATTAACCATGGTAACACAATTGATCGTCTAGTTTCAATTGCGAGAGACAATATAGTTGGAACTGGTAACCATGGTAACACAGCTGATCGCTTAGTTTCAATTGCGAGAGACACATATTCTTGACACTAGTAACCATGGTAACACAGCTGATCGTCTAGTTTCAATTGCGAGAGACACATATTGTTGGAACTAGTAACCATGGTAACACAGCTGATCGTCTACTTTCAATTGCGAGAGACACATATTGCTGGTACTGGTAACCATGGTAACACAGCTGATCTTCTAGTTTCAATTGCGAGAGACACATATTGTTGGTACTGGTAACCATGGTAACACAGCTGATCGTCTAGTTTGAATTGCGAGAGACACATATTGTTGGTTCTGGTAACCATGGTAACACAGCTGATCGTCTAGTTTCAATTGCGAGATACACATATAGTTGGAACTGGTAACCATGGTAACACAGCTGATCGTCTAGTTTCAACTGCGAGAGACACCTATTGTTGGAACTGGTAACCATGGTAACACAGCTGAACGTCTAGTTTCAACTGCGAGAGACACCTATTGTTGGAACTGGTAACCATGGTAACACAGCTGACCATCTAGTTTCAATTGCGAGAGACACATATTTTTGATACTGCTAACCATGGTAACACAGCTGATCGTCTAGTTTCAATTGCGAGAGACACATATTGTTGGTACTGGTAACCATGGTAACACAGATGATCGTCTAGTTTCAATTGCGACGGACACATATTATTGACACTAGTAACCATGGTAACACAGATAATCGTCTAGTTTCAATTGCGAGAGACACATATTGTTCGAACTGGTAACCATGGTAACACAACTGATCGTCTAGCTTCAATTGCGAGAGGCACATATAGTTGGAACTGGTAACCATGGTAACACAGCTGATCATCTAGTTTCAATTGCGAGAGACACATATAGTTGGTACTGGTAACAATGGTAACACAGCTGAACGTCTAGTTTCAATTGCGACAGACACATATTGTTGACACTAGTAACCATGGTAACACAGATGATCGTCTAGTTTCAATTGCGAGAGACAATATAGTTGGAACTGGTAACCATGGTAACACAGATGATCGTCTAGTTTCAATTGCGAGAGACACATATTCTTGACACTACTAACCATGGTAACACAGCTGATCGTCTAGTTTCAATTGCGAGAGACACATATTGTTGACACTAGTAACCATGGTAACACAGATGATCGTCTAGTTTCAATTGCGAGAGACACATATTGTTGACACTGGTAACCAAGGTAACACAGCTGATCGTCTTATTTCAACTGCGAGAGACACATATTGTTGGAGCTGGTAACCATGGTAACACAGCTGATCGTCTAGTTTCAACTACAGAGACACATATTCTTGACACTGGTAACCATGGTAACACAGCCGATCGTCTTCTTCAATTGCGAGAGACATATTGTTGGTACTGGTAACCATGGTAACACAGCTGATCATCTAGTGTCAATTGCGACACACATATTGTTGGTACTGGTAACCTTGGTAACACAGCTGATCGTCAAGTTTCAACTGCGAGAGACACATATTCTTGGAACTGGTAACCATGGTAGCACAGCTGATCGCTTAGTTTCAATTGTGAGAGACACATATTGTTGACACTAGTAAACATGGTAACACAGCTGATTGCTTAGTTATAATTGTAAGAGACACATATTGTTGACACTGGTAACCATGGTAACACAGCTGATCGTCTAGTTTCAACTGCGAGAGACACATATAGTTGGTACTGGTACCCATGGTAACACAGCTGAGCGTCTAGTTTCAAAAGCGAGAGACACATATTGTTGACACTGGTAACCATGATAACACAGCTGATCGTCCAGTTTCAATTGCGAGAGACACATATTGTTAGAACTGGTACCCATGGTAACACAGCTGATCGTCCAGTTTCAAATGCGAGAGACACATATTGTTGGAACTGGTAACCATGGTAACACAGCTGATCGTCTAGTTTCAATTGCGAGAGACACATATAGTTGGAACTGGTAACCATGGTAACACAGCTGATCGTCTAGTTTCAATTGCGAGAGACACATATTGTTGGTACTGGTAACCATGGTAACACAGCCGATCGTCTAGTTTCAATTGCGAGAGACACATATTGTTGGCTCTGGTAACCATGGTAACACTGATGATCGTCTAGTTTCAATTGCGAGACACACATATTGTTGACACTAGTAACCATGGTAACACAGATGATCGTCTAGTTTCAACTGCGAGAGACACCTATTGTGGAACTGGTAACCATGGTAACACAGCTGATCGTCTACTTTCAATTGCGAGAGACACCTATTGTTGGAACTGGTAACCATGGTAACACAGCTGATCGTCTAGTTTCAACTACGAGAGACACATATTGTTGACACTGGTAACCATGGTAACACAGCTGATCGTCTAGTTTAAATTGCGAGAGACATATTGTTGGTACTGGTAACCATAGTAACACAGCTGATCGACTAGTTTCAATCGCGACACCCATATTGTTGGTACTGGTAACCATGGTAACACAGCTGAAGGTCTAGTTTCAACTGCGAGAGACACATATTGTTGAAACTGGTAACCATGGTAACACAGCTGATCGTCTAGTTTCAATTGGGAGAGACACATATTAATGGAACTGGCAACCATGGTAACACAGCTGAACGTCTAGTTTCAATTGCGAGAGACACATATTGTTGACACTAGTAACCATGGTAACACAGATGATCGTCTAGTTTCAACTGCGAGAGACACATATTGTTGACACTGGTAACCATGGTAACACAGCTGATCGTCTAGTTTCAATTGCGAGTCACACATATTGTTGGAACTGGTAACCATGGTAACACAGCTGAACGTCTAGTTTCAATTGCGAGAGACACATTTAGTTGGTACTGGTAACCATGGTAACACAGCTGATCGTCTAGTTTCAATTGCGAGAGACACATATTGTTGACACTAGTAACCATGGTAACACAGATGATCGTCTAGTTTCAATTGCGAGAGACACATATTGTTGACACTAGTAACCATGGTAACACAGATGATCGTCTAGTTTCAATTGCGAGAGACATATATTGTTGACACTGGTAATCATGGTAACACAGCTGATCGTCTAGTTTCAATTGCGAGAGACACATATTGTTGACACTGGTAACCATGGTAATACAGCTGATCGTCTAGTTTCAATTGCGAGAGAAAAATATAGTTGGAACTGGTAACCATGGTAACACAGCTGATCGTCTAGTTTCAATTGCGAGAGACACATATTATTGGAACTGGTAACCATGGTAACACAGCTGATCGTCTAGTTTCAATTGCGAGAGACACATATTGTTGGTACTGGTAACCATGGTAACACAGCTGATCGTCTAGTTATAATTGTAAGAGACACATATTGTTGACACTGGTAACCATGGTAACACAGCTGATCTTCTAGTTTCAATTGCGAGAGACACATATTGTTGGTACTTGTAACCATGGTAACACAGCTGATCGTCTAGTTTGAATTGCGAGAGACACATATTGTTGGTTCTGGTAACCATGGTAACACAGCTGATCGTCTAGTTTCAATTGCGAGATACACATATAGTTGGAACTGGTAACCATGGTAACACAGCTGATCGTCTAGTTTCAACTGCGAGAGACACCTATTGTTGGAACTGGTAACCATGGTAACACAGCTGACCATCTAGTTTCAATTGCGAGAGACACATATTTTTGATACTGCTAACCATGGTAACACAGCTGATCGTCTAGTTTCAATTGCGAGAGACACATATTGTTGGTACTGGTAACCATGGTAACACAGATGATCGTCTAGTTTCAATTGCGAGAGACACATATTGTTGACACTAGTAACCATGGTAACACAGATAATCGTCTAGTTTCAATTGCGAGAGACACATATTGTTCGAACTGGTAACCATGGTAACACAACTGATCGTCTAGCTTCAATTGCGAGAGGCACATATAGTTGGAACTGGTAACCATGGTAACACAGCTGATCATCTAGTTTCAATTGCGAGAGACACATATAGTTGGTACTGGTAACAATGGTAACACAGCTGATCGTCTAGTTTCAATTGCGACAGACACATATTGTTGACACTAGTAACCATGGTAACACAGATGATCGTCTAGTTTCAATTGCGAGAGACAATATAGTTGGAACTGGTAACCATGGTAACACAGATGATCGTCTAGTTTCAATTGCGAGAGACACATATTCTTGACACTACTAACCATGGTAACACAGCTGATCGTCTAGTTTCAAGTGCGAGAGACACATATTGTTGACACTAGTAACCATGGTAACACAGATGATCGTCTAGTTTCAATTGCGAGAGACACATATTTTTGACACTGGTAACCAAGGTAACACAGCTGATCGTCTTGTTTCAACTGTGAGAGACACATATTGTTGGAACTGGTAACCATGGTAACACAGCTGATCGTCTAGTTTCAACTACAGAGACACATATTGTTGACACTGGTAACCATGGTAACACAGCCGATCGTCTTCTTCAATTGCGAGAGACATATTGTTGGTACTGGTAACCATGGTAACACAGCTGATCATCTAGTTTCAATTGCGACACACATATTGTTGGTACTGGTAACCTTGGTAACACAGCTGATCGTCAAGTTTCAACTGCGAGAGACACATATTGTTGGAACTGGTAACCATGGTAACACAGCTGATCGCTTAGTTTCAATTGTGAGAGACACATATTGTTGACACTAGTTACCATGGTAACACAGCTGATCGTCTAGTTTCAACTGCGAGAGACACATATAGTTGGTACTGGTACCCATGGTAACACAGCTGAGCGTCTAGTTTCAAAAGCGAGAGACACATATTGTTGACACTGGTAACCATGGTAACACAGCTGATCGTCCAGTTTCAATTGCGAGAGACACATATTGTTAGAACTGGTACCCATGGTAACACAGCTGATCGTCCAGTTTCAATTGCGAGAGACACATATTGTTGGAACTGGTAACCATGGTAACACAGCTGATCGTCTAGTTTCAACTGCGAGAGACACATATTGTTGAAACTGGTAACCATGGTAACACAGCTGATCGTCTAGTTTCAATTGGGAGAGACACATATTAATGGAACTGGCAACCATGGTAACACAGCTGAACGTCTAGTTTCAATTGCGAGAGACACATATTGTTGACACTGGTAACCATGGTAACACAGCTGATCTTCTAGTTTCAATTACGAGAGATACATATTGTTGGGACTGGTAACCATCGTAACACAGCTGATCGTCTAGTTTCAATTGCGAGAGTCACATATTGTTGACATTAGTAACCATGGTAAAACAGCTGATCGTCTAGTTTCAATTGCGAGAGACACATATTGTTGGAACTGGCAACCATGGTAACACAGCTGATCGTGTAATTTCAACTGCGAGAGACACATATAGTTGGAAGTGGTAACCATGGTAACACAGATGATCGTCTAGTTTCAATTGCGAGAGACACATACTGTTGGTACTGGTAACCATGGTAACACAGATGATCGTATAGTTTCAATTGCGAGAGACACATATTGTTGACACTGGTAACCAAGGTAACACAGCTGATCGTCTTGTTTCAACTGCGAGAGACACATATTGTTGGAACTGGTAACCATGGTAACACAGCTGATCGTCTAGTTTCAAATGCGAGAGACACATATACTTGGTACTGGTAACCATCGTAACACAGCTGATCGTATAGTTTCAAATGCGAGAGTCACATATTGTTGACACTAATAACCATGGTAAAACAGCTGATCGTCTAGTTTCAATTGCGAGAGACACATATTGTTGGAACTGGTAACCATGGTAACACAGTTGATCGTCTAGTTTCAACTGCGAGAGACACATATAGTTGGAAGTGGTAACCATGGTAACACAGCTGATCGTCTAGTTTCAATTGCGAGAGACACATATTGTTGGAACTGGTAACCATGGTAACACAGCTGATCGTCTAGTTTCAACTGCGAGAGACACATATTGTTGGTACTGGTAACCATGGTAACACAGCTGATCGTCTAGTTTCAATTGCGAGAGACACATATTGTTGGCACTGGTAACCATGGTAACACTGATGATCGTCTAATTTCAATTGCGAGACAC
This sequence comes from Hymenopus coronatus, assembly GCA_030762935.1. NCBI lineage: Eukaryota > Metazoa > Arthropoda > Insecta > Mantodea > Hymenopodidae > Hymenopus > Hymenopus coronatus. The sequence goes on along the minus strand of CM060888.1, from coordinate 2,809,546 downwards.
ACATATTGTTGACACTAGTAACCATGGTAACACAGATGATCGTCTAGTTTCAACTGCGAGAGACACCTATTGTTGGAACTGGTAACCATGGTAACACAGCTGATCGTCTACTTTCAATTGCGAGAGACACCTATTGTTGGAACTGGTAACCATGGTAACACAGCTGATCGTCTAGTTTCAATTGCGCGAGACACATATTGTTGGTACTGGTAACCATGGTAACACAGATGATCGTCTAGTGTTAATGGCGAGAGACACATATTGTTGACACTAGTAACCATGGTAACACATATGATCGTCTAGTTTCAATTGCGAGAGACACATATTGTTCGAACTGGTAACCATGGTAACACAACTGATCGTCTAGCTTCAATTGCGAGAGGCACATATAGTTGGAACTGGTAACCATGTTAACACAGCTTATCGTCTAGTTTCAATTGCGAGAGACACATATTGTTGGTACTGGTAACAATGGTAACACAGCTGATCGTCTAGTTTCAATTGCGAGAGACACATATTGTTGACACCTGTAACCATGGTAACACAGAGGATCGTCTAGTTTCAATTGCGAGAGACACATATTGTTGGTACTGGTAACCATGGTAACACAGATGATCGTCTAGTTTCAATTGCGAGAGACACATATATTTGGAACTGGTAACCATGGTAACACAGCTGATCGTCTAGTTTCAACTACGAGAGACACATATTGTTGGAATTGGTAACCATGGTAACACAGCTGATCGTCTAGTTTCAACTACGAGAGACACATATTGTTGACACTGGTAACCATGGTAACACAGCTGATCGTCTAGTTTCAATTGCGAGAGACATATTGTTGGTACTGGTAACCATAGTAACACAGCTGATCGACTAGTTTCAATCGCGACACCCATATTGTTGGTACTGGTAACCATGGTAACACAGCTGATCGTCTAGTTTCAATTGCGAGAGACACATATTGTTGACACTATTAACCATGGTAACACAATTGATCGTCTAGTTTCAATTGCGAGAGACAATATAGTTGGAACTGGTAACCATGGTAACACAGCTGATCGCTTAGTTTCAATTGCGAGAGACACATATTCTTGACACTAGTAACCATGGTAACACAGCTGATCGTCTAGTTTCAATTGCGAGAGACACATATTGTTGGAACTAGTAACCATGGTAACACAGCTGATCGTCTACTTTCAATTGCGAGAGACACATATTGCTGGTACTGGTAACCATGGTAACACAGCTGATCTTCTAGTTTCAATTGCGAGAGACACATATTGTTGGTACTGGTAACCATGGTAACACAGCTGATCGTCTAGTTTGAATTGCGAGAGACATATATTGTTGGTTCTGGTAACCATGGTAACACAGCTGATCGTCTAGTTTCAATTGCGAGATACACATATAGTTGGAACTGGTAACCATGGTAACACAGCTGATCGTCTAGTTTCAACTGCGAGAGACACCTAATGTTGGAACTGGTAACCATGGTAACACAGCTGAACGTCTAGTTTCAACTGCGAGAGACACCTATTGTTGGAACTGGTAACCATGGTAACACAGCTGACCATCTAGTTTCAATTGCGAGAGACACATATTTTTGATACTGCTAACCATGGTAACACAGCTGATCGTCTAGTTTCAATTGCGAGAGACACATATTGTTGGTACTGGTAACCATGGTAACACAGATGATCGTCTAGTTTCAATTGCGAGAGACACATATTGTTGACACTAGTAACCATGGTAACACAGATAATCGTCTACTTTCAATTGCGAGAGACACATATTGTTCGAACTGGTAACCATGGTAACACAACTGATCGTCTAGCTTCAATTGCGAGAGGCACATATAGTTGGAACTGGTAACCATGGTAACACAGCTGATCATCTAGTTTCAATTGCGAGAGACACATATAGTTGGTACTGGTAACAATGGTAACACAGCTAAACGTCTAGTTTCAATTGCGACAGACACATATTGTTGACACTAGTAACCATGGTAACACAGATGATCGTCTAGTTTCAATTGCGAGAGACAATATAGTTGGAACTGGTAACCATGGTAACACTGATGATCGTCTAGTTTCAATTGCGAGAGACACATATTCTTGACACTACTAACCATGGTAACACAGCTGATCGTCTAGTTTCAATTGCGAGAGACACATATTGTTGACACTAGTAACCATGGTAACACAGATGATCGTCTAGTTTCAATTGCGAGACACACATATTGTTGACACTGGTAACCAAGGTAACACAGCTGATCGTCTTATTTCAACTGCGAGAGACAAATATTGTTGGAGCTGGTAACCATGGTAACACAGCTGATCGTCTAGTTTCAACTACAGAGACACATATTCTTGACACTGGTAACCATGGTAACACAGCCGATCGTCTTCTTCAATTGCGAGAGACATATTGTTGGTACTGGTAACCATGGTAACACAGCTGATCATCTAGTGTCAATTGCGACACACATATTGTTGGTACTGGTAACCTTGGTAACACAGCTGATCGTCAAGTTTCAACTGCGAGAGACACATATTCTTGGAACTGGTAACCATGGTAGCACAGCTGATCGCTTAGTTTCAATTGTGAGAGACACATATTGTTGACACTAGTAACCATGGTAACACAGCTGATTGCTTAGTTATAATTGTAAGAGACACATATTGTTGACACTGGTAACCATGGTAACACAGCTGATCGTCTAGTTTCAACTGCGAGAGACACATATAGTTGGTACTGGTACCCATGGTAACACAGCTGAGCGTCTAGTTTCAAAAGCGAGAGACACATATTGTTGACACTGGTAACCATGATAACACAGCTGATCGTCCAGTTTCAATTGCGAGAGACACATATTGTTAGAACTGGTACCCATGGTAACACAGCTGATCGTCCAGTTTCAATTGCGAGAGACACATATTGTTGGAACTGGTAACCATGGTAACACAGCTGATCGTCTAGTTTCAATTGCGAGAGACACATATAGTTGGAACTGGTAACCATGGTAACACAGCTGATCGTCTAGTTTCAATTGCGAGAGACACATATTGTTGGTACTGGTAACCATGGTAACACAGCCGATCGTCTAGTTTCAATTGCGAGAGACACATATTGTTGGCACTGGTAACCATGGTAACACTGATGATCGTCTAGTTTCAATTGCGAGACACACATATTGTTGACACTAGTAACCATGGTAACACAGATGATCGTCTAGTTTCAACTGCGAGAGACACCTATTGTTGGAACTGGTAACCATGGTAACACAGCTGATCGTCTACTTTCAATTGCGAGAGACACCTATTGTTGGAACTGGTAACCATGGTAACAAAGCTGATCGTCTAGTTTCAATTGCGAGAGACACATATTGTTGGTACTGGTAACCATGGTAACACAGATGATCGTCTAGTGTTAATGGCGAGAGACACATATTGTTGACACTAGTAACCATGGTAACACATATGATCGTCTAGTTTCAATTGCGAGAGACACATATTGTTCGAACTGGTAACCATGGTAACACAACTGATCGTCTAGCTTCAATTGCGAGAGGCACATATAGTTGGAACTGGTAACCATGTTAACACAGCTTATCGTCTAGTTTCAATTGCGAGAGACACATATTGTTGGTACTGGTAACAATGGTAACACAGCTGATCGTCTAGTTTCAATTGCGAGAGACACATATTGTTGACACCTGTAACCATGGTAACACAGAGGATCGTCTAGTTTCAATTGCGAGAGACACATATTGTTGGTACTGGTAACCATGGTAACACAGATGATCGTCTAGTTTCAATTGCGAGAGACACATATAGTTGGAACTGGTAACCATGGTAACACAGCTGATCGCTTAGTTTCAATTGCGAGAGACACATATTCTTGACACTAGTAACCATGGTAACACAGCTGATCCTCTTGTTTCAATTGCGAGAGACACATATTGTTGGAACTGGTGACCATGATAACACAGCTGATAGTCTAGTTTCAATTGCGAGATACACATATAGTTGGAACTGGTAACCATGGTAACACAGCTAATCGTCAAGTTTCAATTGCGAGACACACATATTTTGGACACTAGTAACCATGGTAACACAGATGATCGTCTAGTTTCAACTGCGAGAGACACATATTGTTGGAACTGGTAACCATGGTAACACAGATGATCGTCTAGTTTCAGCTGCGAGAGACACCTATTGTTGGAACTGGTAACCATGGTAACACAGCTGACCATCTAGTTTCAATTGCGAGAGACACTCATTTTTGATACTGCTAACCATGGTAACACAGCTGATCGTCTAGTTTCAATTGCGAGAGACACATATTGTTGGTACTGGTAACCATGGTAACACAGATGATCGTCTAGTTCAATTGCGAGAGACACATATTGTTGACACTAGTAACCATGGTAACACAGATGATCGTCTAGTTTCAATTGCGAGAGACACATATTGTTCGAACTGGTAACCATGGTAACACAACTGATCGTCTAGCTTCAATTGCGAGAGGCACATATAGTTGAAACTGGTAACCATGGTAACACAGCTGATCGTCTAGTTTCAATTGCGAGAGACACATATAGTTGGTACTGGTAACAATGGTAACACAGCTGATCGTCTAGTTTCAATTGCGAGAGACACATATTGTTGACACTATTAACCATGGTAACACAATTGATCGTCTAGTTTCAATTGCGAGAGACAATATAGTTGGAACTGGTAACCATGGTAACACAGCTGATCGCTTAGTTTCAATTGCGAGAGACACATATTCTTGACACTAGTAACCATGGTAACACAGCTGATCGTCTAGTTTCAATTGCGAGAGACACATATTGTTGGAACTAGTAACCATGGTAACACAGCTGATCGTCTACTTTCAATTGCGAGAGACACATATTGCTGGTACTGGTAACCATGGTAACACAGCTGATCTTCTAGTTTCAATTGCGAGAGACACATATTGTTGGTACTGGTAACCATGGTAACACAGCTGATCGTCTAGTTTGAATTGCGAGAGACACATATTGTTGGTTCTGGTAACCATGGTAACACAGCTGATCGTCTAGTTTCAATTGCGAGATACACATATAGTTGGAACTGGTAACCATGGTAACACAGCTGATCGTCTAGTTTCAACTGCGAGAGACACCTATTGTTGGAACTGGTAACCATGGTAACACAGCTGAACGTCTAGTTTCAACTGCGAGAGACACCTATTGTTGGAACTGGTAACCATGGTAACACAGCTGACCATCTAGTTTCAATTGCGAGAGACACATATTTTTGATACTGCTAACCATGGTAACACAGCTGATCGTCTAGTTTCAATTGCGAGAGACACATATTGTTGGTACTGGTAACCATGGTAACACAGATGATCGTCTAGTTTCAATTGCGACGGACACATATTATTGACACTAGTAACCATGGTAACACAGATAATCGTCTAGTTTCAATTGCGAGAGACACATATTGTTCGAACTGGTAACCATGGTAACACAACTGATCGTCTAGCTTCAATTGCGAGAGGCACATATAGTTGGAACTGGTAACCATGGTAACACAGCTGATCATCTAGTTTCAATTGCGAGAGACACATATAGTTGGTACTGGTAACAATGGTAACACAGCTGAACGTCTAGTTTCAATTGCGACAGACACATATTGTTGACACTAGTAACCATGGTAACACAGATGATCGTCTAGTTTCAATTGCGAGAGACAATATAGTTGGAACTGGTAACCATGGTAACACAGATGATCGTCTAGTTTCAATTGCGAGAGACACATATTCTTGACACTACTAACCATGGTAACACAGCTGATCGTCTAGTTTCAATTGCGAGAGACACATATTGTTGACACTAGTAACCATGGTAACACAGATGATCGTCTAGTTTCAATTGCGAGAGACACATATTGTTGACACTGGTAACCAAGGTAACACAGCTGATCGTCTTATTTCAACTGCGAGAGACACATATTGTTGGAGCTGGTAACCATGGTAACACAGCTGATCGTCTAGTTTCAACTACAGAGACACATATTCTTGACACTGGTAACCATGGTAACACAGCCGATCGTCTTCTTCAATTGCGAGAGACATATTGTTGGTACTGGTAACCATGGTAACACAGCTGATCATCTAGTGTCAATTGCGACACACATATTGTTGGTACTGGTAACCTTGGTAACACAGCTGATCGTCAAGTTTCAACTGCGAGAGACACATATTCTTGGAACTGGTAACCATGGTAGCACAGCTGATCGCTTAGTTTCAATTGTGAGAGACACATATTGTTGACACTAGTAAACATGGTAACACAGCTGATTGCTTAGTTATAATTGTAAGAGACACATATTGTTGACACTGGTAACCATGGTAACACAGCTGATCGTCTAGTTTCAACTGCGAGAGACACATATAGTTGGTACTGGTACCCATGGTAACACAGCTGAGCGTCTAGTTTCAAAAGCGAGAGACACATATTGTTGACACTGGTAACCATGATAACACAGCTGATCGTCCAGTTTCAATTGCGAGAGACACATATTGTTAGAACTGGTACCCATGGTAACACAGCTGATCGTCCAGTTTCAAATGCGAGAGACACATATTGTTGGAACTGGTAACCATGGTAACACAGCTGATCGTCTAGTTTCAATTGCGAGAGACACATATAGTTGGAACTGGTAACCATGGTAACACAGCTGATCGTCTAGTTTCAATTGCGAGAGACACATATTGTTGGTACTGGTAACCATGGTAACACAGCCGATCGTCTAGTTTCAATTGCGAGAGACACATATTGTTGGCTCTGGTAACCATGGTAACACTGATGATCGTCTAGTTTCAATTGCGAGACACACATATTGTTGACACTAGTAACCATGGTAACACAGATGATCGTCTAGTTTCAACTGCGAGAGACACCTATTGTGGAACTGGTAACCATGGTAACACAGCTGATCGTCTACTTTCAATTGCGAGAGACACCTATTGTTGGAACTGGTAACCATGGTAACACAGCTGATCGTCTAGTTTCAACTACGAGAGACACATATTGTTGACACTGGTAACCATGGTAACACAGCTGATCGTCTAGTTTAAATTGCGAGAGACATATTGTTGGTACTGGTAACCATAGTAACACAGCTGATCGACTAGTTTCAATCGCGACACCCATATTGTTGGTACTGGTAACCATGGTAACACAGCTGAAGGTCTAGTCTCAACTGCGAGAGACACATATTGTTGAAACTGGTAACCATGGTAACACAGCTGATCGTCTAGTTTCAATTGGGAGAGACACATATTAATGGAACTGGCAACCATGGTAACACAGCTGAACGTCTAGTTTCAATTGCGAGAGACACATATTGTTGACACTAGTAACCATGGTAACACAGATGATCGTCTAGTTTCAACTGCGAGAGACACATATTGTTGACACTGGTAACCATGGTAACACAGCTGATCGTCTAGTTTCAATTGCGAGTCACACATATTGTTGGAACTGGTAACCATGGTAACACAGCTGAACGTCTAGTTTCAATTGCGAGAGACACATTTAGTTGGTACTGGTAACCATGGTAACACAGCTGATCGTCTAGTTTCAATTGCGAGAGACACATATTGTTGACACTAGTAACCATGGTAACACAGATGATCGTCTAGTTTCAATTGCGAGAGACACATATTGTTGACACTAGTAACCATGGTAACACAGATGATCGTCTAGTTTCAATTGCGAGAGACATATATTGTTGACACTGGTAATCATGGTAACACAGCTGATCGTCTAGTTTCAATTGCGAGAGACACATATTGTTGACACTGGTAACCATGGTAATACAGCTGATCGTCTAGTTTCAATTGCGAGAGAAAAATATAGTTGGAACTGGTAACCATGGTAACACAGCTGATCGTCTAGTTTCAATTGCGAGAGACACATATTATTGGAACTGGTAACCATGGTAACACAGCTGATCGTCTAGTTTCAATTGCGAGAGACACATATTGTTGGTACTGGTAACCATGGTAACACAGCTGATCGTCTAGTTATAATTGTAAGAGACACATATTGTTGACACTGGTAACCATGGTAACACAGCTGATCTTCTAGTTTCAATTGCGAGAGACACATATTGTTGGTACTTGTAACCATGGTAACACAGCTGATCGTCTAGTTTGAATTGCGAGAGACACATATTGTTGGTTCTGGTAACCATGGTAACACAGCTGATCGTCTAGTTTCAATTGCGAGATACACATATAGTTGGAACTGGTAACCATGGTAACACAGCTGATCGTCTAGTTTCAACTGCGAGAGACACCTATTGTTGGAACTGGTAACCATGGTAACACAGCTGACCATCTAGTTTCAATTGCGAGAGACACATATTTTTGATACTGCTAACCATGGTAACACAGCTGATCGTCTAGTTTCAATTGCGAGAGACACATATTGTTGGTACTGGTAACCATGGTAACACAGATGATCGTCTAGTTTCAATTGCGAGAGACACATATTGTTGACACTAGTAACCATGGTAACACAGATAATCGTCTAGTTTCAATTGCGAGAGACACATATTGTTCGAACTGGTAACCATGGTAACACAACTGATCGTCTAGCTTCAATTGCGAGAGGCACATATAGTTGGAACTGGTAACCATGGTAACACAGCTGATCATCTAGTTTCAATTGCGAGAGACACATATAGTTGGTACTGGTAATAATGGTAACACAGCTGATCGTCTAGTTTCAATTGCGACAGACACATATTGTTGACACTAGTAACCATGGTAACACAGATGATCGTCTAGTTTCAATTGCGAGAGACAATATAGTTGGAACTGGTAACCATGGTAACACAGATGATCGTCTAGTTTCAATTGCGAGAGACACATATTCTTGACACTACTAACCATGGTAACACAGCTGATCGTCTAGTTTCAAGTGCGAGAGACACATATTGTTGACACTAGTAACCATGGTAACACAGATGATCGTCTAGTTTCAATTGCGAGAGACACATATTTTTGACACTGGTAACCAAGGTAACACAGCTGATCGTCTTGTTTCAACTGTGAGAGACACATATTGTTGGAACTGGTAACCATGGTAACACAGCTGATCGTCTAGTTTCAACTACAGAGACACATATTGTTGACACTGGTAACCATGGTAACACAGCCGATCGTCTTCTTCAATTGCGAGAGACATATTGTTGGTACTGGTAACCATGGTAACACAGCTGATCATCTAGTTTCAATTGCGACACACATATTGTTGGTACTGGTAACCTTGGTAACACAGCTGATCGTCAAGTTTCAACTGCGAGAGACACATATTGTTGGAACTGGTAACCATGGTAACACAGCTGATCGCTTAGTTTCAATTGTGAGAGACACATATTGTTGACACTAGTTACCATGGTAACACAGCTGATCGTCTAGTTTCAACTGCGAGAGACACATATAGTTGGTACTGGTACCCATGGTAACACAGCTGAGCGTCTAGTTTCAAAAGCGAGAGACACATATTGTTGACACTGGTAACCATGGTAACACAGCTGATCGTCCAGTTTCAATTGCGAGAGACACATATTGTTAGAACTGGTACCCATGGTAACACAGCTGATCGTCCAGTTTCAATTGCGAGAGACACATATTGTTGGAACTGGTAACCATGGTAACACAGCTGATCGTCTAGTTTCAACTGCGAGAGACACATATTGTTGAAACTGGTAACCATGGTAACACAGCTGATCGTCTAGTTTCAATTGGGAGAGACACATATTAATGGAACTGGCAACCATGGTAACACAGCTGAACGTCTAGTTTCAATTGCGAGAGACACATATTGTTGACACTGGTAACCATGGTAACACAGCTGATCTTCTAGTTTCAATTACGAGAGATACATATTGTTGGGACTGGTAACCATCGTAACACAGCTGATCGTCTAGTTTCAATTGCGAGAGTCACATATTGTTGACATTAGTAACCATGGTAAAACAGCTGATCGTCTAGTTTCAATTGCGAGAGACACATATTGTTGGAACTGGCAACCATGGTAACACAGCTGATCGTGTAATTTCAACTGCGAGAGACACATATAGTTGGAAGTGGTAACCATGGTAACACAGATGATCGTCTAGTTTCAATTGCGAGAGACACATACTGTTGGTACTGGTAACCATGGTAACACAGATGATCGTATAGTTTCAATTGCGAGAGACACATATTGTTGACACTGGTAACCAAGGTAACACAGCTGATCGTCTTGTTTCAACTGCGAGAGACACATATTGTTGGAACTGGTAACCATGGTAACACAGCTGATCGTCTAGTTTCAAATGCGAGAGACACATATACTTGGTACTGGTAACCATCGTAACACAGCTGATCGTCTAGTTTCAAATGCGAGAGTCACATATTGTTGACACTAATAACCATGGTAAAACAGCTGATCGTCTAGTTTCAATTGCGAGAGACACATATTGTTGGAACTGGTAACCATGGTAACACAGTTGATCGTCTAGTTTCAACTGCGAGAGACACATATAGTTGGAAGTGGTAACCATGGTAACACAGCTGATCGTCTAGTTTCAATTGCGAGAGACACATATTGTTGGAACTGGTAACCATGGTAACACAGCTGATCGTCTAGTTTCAACTGCGAGAGACACATATTGTTGGTACTGGTAACCATGGTAACACAGCTGATCGTCTAGTTTCAATTGCGAGAGACACATATTGTTGGCACTGGTAACCATGGTAACACTGATGATCGTCTAATTTCAATTGCGAGACACACATATTGTTGACACTAGTAACCATGGTAACACAGATGATCGTCTAGTTTCAACTGCGAGAGACACCTATTGTTGGAACTGGTAACCATGGTAACACAGCTGATCGTCTACTTTCAATTGCGAGAGACACCTATTGTTGGAACTGGTAACCATGGTAACACAGCTGATCGTCTAGTTTCAATTGCGCGAGACACATATTGTTGGTACTGGTAACCATGGTAACACAGATGATCGTCTAGTGTTAATGGCGAGAGACACATATTGTTGACACTAGTAACCATGGTAACACATATGATCGTCTAGTTTCAATTGCGAGAGACACATATTGTTCGAACTGGTAACCATGGTAACACAACTGATCGTCTAGCTTCAATTGCGAGAGGCACATATAGTTGGAACTGGTAACCATGTTAACACAGCTTATCGTCTAGTTTCAATTGCGAGAGACACATATTGTTGGTACTGGTAACAATGGTAACACAGCTGATCGTCTAGTTTCAATTGCGAGAGACACATATTGTTGACACCTGTAACCATGGTAACACAGAGGATCGTCTAGTTTCAATTGCGAGAGACACATATTGTTGGTACTGGTAACCATGGTAACACAGATGATCGTCTAGTTTCAATTGCGAGAGACACATATATTTGGAACTGGTAACCATGGTAACACAGCTGATCGTCTAGTTTCAACTACGAGAGACACATATTGTTGGAATTGGTAACCATGGTAACACAGCTGATCGTCTAGTTTCAACTACGAGAGACACATATTGTTGACACTGGTAACCATGGTAACACAGCTGATCGTCTAGTTTCAATTGCGAGAGACATATTGTTGGTACTGGTAACCATAGTAACACAGCTGATCGACTAGTTTCAATCGCGACACCCATATTGTTGGTACTGGTAACCATGGTAACACAGCTGATCGTCTAGTTTCAACTGCGAGAGACACATATTGTTGGTACTGGTAACCATGGTAACACAGCTGATCGTCTAGTTTCATCTGCGAGAGACACATATTGTTGGAACTGGTAACCATGGTAACACAGCTGATCGCTTAGTTTCAATTGTGAGAGACACATATTGTTGACATTAGTAACCATGGTAACACAGCTGATCGCTTAGTTATAATTGTAAGAGACACATATTGTTGACACTGGTAACCATGGTAACACAGCTGATCGTCTAGTTTCAACTGCGAGAGACACATATAGTTGGAACTGGTACCCATGGTAACACAGCTGATCGTCTAGTTTCAATTGCGAGAGACACATATTGTTGGAACTGGTAACCATGGTAACACAGCTGAACGTCTAGTTTCAATTGCGAGAGACACATATAGTTGGTACTGGTAACCATGGTAACACAGCTGATCGTCTAGTTTCAATTGCGAGAGACACATATTGTTGACACTAGTAACCATGGTAACACAGATGATCGTCTAGTTTCAATTGCGAGAGAAACATATTGTTGACACTAGTAACCATGGTAACACAGCTGATCGTCTAGTTTCAATTGCGAGAGACATATATTGTTGACCCTGGTAACCTTGGTAACACAGCTGATCGTCTAGTTTCAATGGCGAGAGACACATATTGTTGACACTGGTAACCATGGTAATACAGCTGATCGTCTAGTTTCAATTGCGAGAGACACATATAGTTGGAACTGGTAACCATGTTAACACAGCTGATCGTCTAGTTTCAATTGCGAGAGACACATATTATTGGAACTGGTAACCATGGTAACACAGCTGATCGTCTAGTTTCAATTGCGAGAGACACATAATGTTGACACTGGTAACCATGGTAACACAGCTGATCTTCTAGTTTCAATTGCGAGAGACACATATTGTTGGTACTGGTAACCATGGTAACACAGCTGATCGTCTAGTTTGAATTGCGAGAGACACATATTGTTGGTTCTGGTAACCATGGTAACACAGCTGATAGTCTAGTTTCAATTGCGAGATACACATATAGTTGGAACTGGTAACCATGGTAACACAGCTAATCGTCAAGTTTCAATTGCGAGACACACATATTTTTGACACTAGTAACCATGGTAACACAGATGATCGTCTAGTTTCAACTGCGAGAGACACATATTGTTGGAACTGGTAACCATGGTAACACAGATGATCGTCTAGTTTCAACTGCGAGAGACACCTATTGTTGGAACTGGTAACCATGGTAACACAGCTGACCATCTAGTTTCAATTGCGAGAGACACTCATTTTTGATACTGCTAACCATGGTAACACAGCTGATCGTCTAGTTTCAATTGCGAGAGACACATATTGTTGGTACTGGTAACCATGGTAACACAGATGATCGTCTAGTTTCAATTGCGAGAGACACATATTGTTGACACTAGTAACCATGGTAACACAGATGATCGTCTAGTTTCAATTGCGAGAGACACATATTGTTCGAACTGGTAACCATGGTAACACAACTGATCGTCTAGCTTCAATTGCGAGAGGCACATATAGTTGGAACTGGTAACCATGGTAACACAGCTGATCGTCTAGTTTCAATTGCGAGAGACACATATAGTTGGTACTGGTAACAATGGTAACACAGCTGATCGTCTAGTTTCAATTGCGAGAGACACATATTGTTGACACTATTAACCATGGTAACACAATTGATCGTCTAGTTTCAATTGCGAGAGACAATATAGTTGGAACTGGTAACCATGGTAACACAGCTGATCGCTTAGTTTCAATTGCGAGAGACACATATTGTTGGAACTAGTAACCATGGTAACACAGCTGATCGTCTACTTTCAATTGCGAGAGACACATATTGCTGGTACTGGTAACCATGGTAACACAGCTGATCTTCTAGTTTCAATTGCGAGAGACACATATTGTTGGTACTGGTAACCATGGTAACACAGCTGATCGTCTAGTTTGAATTGCGAGAGACATATATTGTTGGTTCTGGTAACCATGGTAACACAGCTGATCGTCTAGTTTCAATTGCGAGATACACATATAGTTGGAACTGGTAACCATGGTAACACAGCTGATCGTCTAGTTTCAACTGCGAGAGACACCTATTGTTGGAACTGGTAACCATGGTAACACAGCTGAACGTCTAGTTTCAACTGCGAGAGACACCTATTGTTGGAACTGGTAACCATGGTAACACAGCTGACCATCTAGTTTCAATTGCGAGAGACACATATTTTTGATACTGCTAACCATGGTAACACAGCTGATCGTCTAGTTTCAATTGCGAGAGACACATATTGTTGGTACTGGTAACCATGGTAACACAGATGATCGTCTAGTTTCAATTGCGAGAGACACATATTGTTGACACTAGTAACCATGGTAACACAGATAATCGTCTAGTTTCAATTGCGAGAGACACATATTGTTCGAACTGGTAACCATGGTAACACAACTGATCGTCTAGCTTCAATTGCGAGAGGCACATATAGTTGGAACTGGTAACCATGGTAACACAGCTGATCATCTAGTTTCAATTGCGAGAGACACATATAGTTGGTACTGGTAACAATGGTAACACAGCTGAACGTCTAGTTTCAATTGCGACAGACACATATTGTTGACACTAGTAACCATGGTAACACAGATGATCGTCTAGTTTCAATTGCGAGAGACAATATAGTTGGAACTGGTAACCATGGTAACACAGATGATCGTCTAGTTTCAATTGCGAGAGACACATATTCTTGACACTACTAACCATGGTAACACAGCTGATCGTCTAGTTTCAATTGCGAGAGACACATATTGTTGACACTAGTAACCATGGTAACACAGATGATCGTCTAGTTTCAATTGCGAGACACACATATTGTTGACACTGGTAACCAAGGTAACACAGCTGATCGTCTTATTTCAACTGCGAGAGACAAATATTGTTGGAGCTGGTAACCATGGTAACACAGCTGATCGTCTAGTTTCAACTACAGAGACACATATTCTTGACACTGGTAACCATGGTAACACAGCCGATCGTCTTCTTCAATTGCGAGAGACATATTGTTGGTACTGGTAACCATGGTAACACAGCTGATCATCTAGTGTCAATTGCGACACACATATTGTTGGTACTGGTTACCTTGGTAACACAGCTGATCGTCAAGTTTCAACTGCGAGAGACACATATTCTTGGAACTGGTAACCATGGTAGCACAGCTGATCGCTTAGTTTCAATTGTGAGAGACACATATTGTTGACACTAGTAACCATGGTAACACAGCTGATTGCTTAGTTATAATTGTAAGAGACACATATTGTTGACACTGGTAACCATGGTAACACAGCTGATCGTCTAGTTTCAACTGCGAGAGACACATATAGTTGGTACTGGTACCCATGGTAACACAGCTGAGCGTCTAGTTTCAAAAGCGAGAGACACATATTGTTGACACTGGTAACCATGATAACACAGCTGATCGTCTAGTTTCAATTGCGAGAGACACATATTGTTGGTACTGGTAACCATGGTAACACAGCCGATCGTCTAGTTTCAATTGCGAGAGACACATATTGTTGGCACTGGTAACCATGGTAACACTGATGATCGTCTAGTTTCAATTGCGAGACACACATATTGTTGACACTAGTAACCATGGTAACACAGATGATCGTCTAGTTTCAACTGCGAGAGACACCTATTGTTGGAACTGGTAACCATGGTAACACAGCTGATCGTCTACTTTCAATTGCGAGAGACACCTATTGTTGGAACTGGTAACCATGGTAACAAAGCTGATCGTCAAGTTTCAATTGCGAGAGACACATATTGTTGGTACTGGTAACCATGGTAACACAGATGATCGTCTAGTGTTAATGGCGAGAGACACATATTGTTGACACTAGTAACCATGGTAACACATATGATAGTCTAGTTTCAATTGCGAGAGACACATATTGTTCGAACTGGTAACCATGGTAACACAACTGATCGTCTAGCTTCAATTGCGAGAGGCACATATAGTTGGAACTGGTAACCAAGTTAACACAGCTTATCGTCTAGTTTCAATTGCGAGAGACACATATTGTTGGTACTGGTAACAATGGTAACACAGCTGATCGTCTAGTTTCAATTGCGAGAGACACATATTGTTGACACCTGTAACCATGGTAACACAGAGGATCGTCTAGTTTCAATTGCGAGAGACACATATTGTTGGTACTGGTAACCATGGTAACACAGATGATCGTCTAGTTTCAATTGCGAGAGACACATATAGTTGGAACTGGTAACCATGGTAACACAGCTGATCGCTTAGTTTCAATTGCGAGAGACACATATTCTTGACACTAGTAACCATGGTAACACAGCTGATCCTCTTGTTTCAATTGCGAGAGACACATATTGTTGGAACTGGTGACCATGATAACACAGCTGATAGTCTAGTTTCAATTGCGAGATACACATATAGTTGGAACTGGTAACCATGGTAACACAGCTAATCGTCAAGTTTCAATTGCGAGACACACATATTTTGGACACTAGTAACCATGGTAACACAGATGATCGTCTAGTTTCAACTGCGAGAGACACATATTGTTGGAACTGGTAACCATGGTAACACAGCTGATCGTCTAGTTTCAATTGCGAGAGACACATATAGTTGGTACTGGTAACAATGGTAACACAGCTGATCGTCTAGTTTCAATTGCGAGAGACACATATTGTTGACATTAGTAACCATGGTAAAACAGCTGATCGTCTAGTTTCAATTGCGAGAGACACATATTGTTGGAACTGGCAACCATGGTAACACAGCTGATCGTGTAATTTCAACTGCGAGAGACACATATAGTTGGAAGTGGTAACCATGGTAACACAGATGATCGTCTAGTTTCAATTGCGAGAGACACATACTGTTGGTACTGGTAACCATGGTAACACAGATGATCGTATAGTTTCAATTGCGAGAGACACATATTGTTGACACTGGTAACCAAGGTAACACAGCTGATCGTCTTGTTTCAACTGCGAGAGACACATATTGTTGGAACTGGTAACCATGGTAACACAGCTGATCGTCTAGTTTCAAATGCGAGAGACACATATACTTGGTACTGGTAACCATCGTAACACAGCTGATCGTCTAGTTTCAAATGCGAGAGTCACATATTGTTGACACTAATAACCATGGTAAAACAGCTGATCGTCTAGTTTCAATTGCGAGAGACACATATTGTTGGAACTGGTAACCATGGTAACACAGTTGATCGTCTAGTTTCAACTGCGAGAGACACATATAGTTGGAAGTGGTAACCATGGTAACACAGCTGATCGTCTAGTTTCAATTGCGAGAGACACATATTGTTGGAACTGGTAACCATGGTAACACAGCTGATCGTCTAGTTTCAACTGCGAGAGACACATATTGTTGGTACTGGTAACCATGGTAACACAGCTGATCGTCTAGTTTCAATTGCGAGAGACACATATTGTTGGCACTGGTAACCATGGTAACACTGATGATCGTCTAATTTCAATTGCGAGACACACATATTGTTGACACTAGTAACCATGGTAACACAGATGATCGTCTAGTTTCAACTGCGAGAGACACCTATTGTTGGAACTGGTAACCATGGTAACACAGCTGATCGTCTACTTTCAATTGCGAGAGACACCTATTGTTGGAACTGGTAACCATGGTAACACAGCTGATCGTCTAGTTTCAATTGCGCGAGACACATATTGTTGGTACTGGTAACCATGGTAACACAGATGATCGTCTAGTGTTAATGGCGAGAGACACATATTGTTGACACTAGTAACCATGGTAACACATATGATCGTCTAGTTTCAATTGCGAGAGACACATATTGTTCGAACTGGTAACCATGGTAACACAACTGATCGTCTAGCTTCAATTGCGAGAGGCACATATAGTTGGAACTGGTAACCATGTTAACACAGCTTATCGTCTAGTTTCAATTGCGAGAGACACATATTGTTGGTACTGGTAACAATGGTAACACAGCTGATCGTCTAGTTTCAATTGCGAGAGACACATATTGTTGACACCTGTAACCATGGTAACACAGAGGATCGTCTAGTTTCAATTGCGAGAGACACATATTGTTGGTACTGGTAACCATGGTAACACAGATGATCGTCTAGTTTCAATTGCGAGAGACACATATATTTGGAACTGGTAACCATGGTAACACAGCTGATCGTCTAGTTTCAACTACGAGAGACACATATTGTTGGAATTGGTAACCATGGTAACACAGCTGATCGTCTAGTTTCAACTACGAGAGACACATATTGTTGACACTGGTAACCATGGTAACACAGCTGATCGTCTAGTTTCAATTGCGAGAGACATATTGTTGGTACTGGTAACCATAGTAACACAGCTGATCGACTAGTTTCAATCGCGACACCCATATTGTTGGTACTGGTAACCATGGTAACACAGCTGATCGTCTAGTTTCAATTGCGAGAGACACATATTGTTGACACTATTAACCATGGTAACACAATTGATCGTCTAGTTTCAATTGCGAGAGACAATATAGTTGGAACTGGTAACCATGGTAACACAGCTGATCGCTTAGTTTCAATTGCGAGAGACACATATTCTTGACACTAGTAACCATGGTAACACAGCTGATCGTCTAGTTTCAATTGCGAGAGACACATATTGTTGGAACTAGTAACCATGGTAACACAGCTGATCGTCTACTTTCAATTGCGAGAGACACATATTGCTGGTACTGGTAACCATGGTAACACAGCTGATCTTCTAGTTTCAATTGCGAGAGACACATATTGTTGGTACTGGTAACCATGGTAACACAGCTGATCGTCTAGTTTGAATTGCGAGAGACATATATTGTTGGTTCTGGTAACCATGGTAACACAGCTGATCGTCTAGTTTCAATTGCGAGATACACATATAGTTGGAACTGGTAACCATGGTAACACAGCTGATCGTCTAGTTTCAACTGCGAGAGACACCTAATGTTGGAACTGGTAACCATGGTAACACAGCTGAACGTCTAGTTTCAACTGCGAGAGACACCTATTGTTGGAACTGGTAACCATGGTAACACAGCTGACCATCTAGTTTCAATTGCGAGAGACACATATTTTTGATACTGCTAACCATGGTAACACAGCTGATCGTCTAGTTTCAATTGCGAGAGACACATATTGTTGGTACTGGTAACCATGGTAACACAGATGATCGTCTAGTTTCAATTGCGAGAGACACATATTGTTGACACTAGTAACCATGGTAACACAGATAATCGTCTACTTTCAATTGCGAGAGACACATATTGTTCGAACTGGTAACCATGGTAACACAACTGATCGTCTAGCTTCAATTGCGAGAGGCACATATAGTTGGAACTGGTAACCATGGTAACACAGCTGATCATCTAGTTTCAATTGCGAGAGACACATATAGTTGGTACTGGTAACAATGGTAACACAGCTAAACGTCTAGTTTCAATTGCGACAGACACATATTGTTGACACTAGTAACCATGGTAACACAGATGATCGTCTAGTTTCAATTGCGAGAGACAATATAGTTGGAACTGGTAACCATGGTAACACTGATGATCGTCTAGTTTCAATTGCGAGAGACACATATTCTTGACACTACTAACCATGGTAACACAGCTGATCGTCTAGTTTCAATTGCGAGAGACACATATTGTTGACACTAGTAACCATGGTAACACAGATGATCGTCTAGTTTCAATTGCGAGACACACATATTGTTGACACTGGTAACCAAGGTAACACAGCTGATCGTCTTATTTCAACTGCGAGAGACAAATATTGTTGGAGCTGGTAACCATGGTAACACAGCTGATCGTCTAGTTTCAACTACAGAGACACATATTCTTGACACTGGTAACCATGGTAACACAGCCGATCGTCTTCTTCAATTGCGAGAGACATATTGTTGGTACTGGTAACCATGGTAACACAGCTGATCATCTAGTGTCAATTGCGACACACATATTGTTGGTACTGGTAACCTTGGTAACACAGCTGATCGTCAAGTTTCAACTGCGAGAGACACATATTCTTGGAACTGGTAACCATGGTAGCACAGCTGATCGCTTAGTTTCAATTGTGAGAGACACATATTGTTGACACTAGTAACCATGGTAACACAGCTGATTGCTTAGTTATAATTGTAAGAGACACATATTGTTGACACTGGTAACCATGGTAACACAGCTGATCGTCTAGTTTCAACTGCGAGAGACACATATAGTTGGTACTGGTACCCATGGTAACACAGCTGAGCGTCTAGTTTCAAAAGCGAGAGACACATATTGTTGACACTGGTAACCATGATAACACAGCTGATCGTCCAGTTTCAATTGCGAGAGACACATATTGTTAGAACTGGTACCCATGGTAACACAGCTGATCGTCCAGTTTCAATTGCGAGAGACACATATTGTTGGAACTGGTAACCATGGTAACACAGCTGATCGTCTAGTTTCAATTGCGAGAGACACATATAGTTGGAACTGGTAACCATGGTAACACAGCTGATCGTCTAGTTTCAATTGCGAGAGACACATATTGTTGGTACTGGTAACCATGGTAACACAGCCGATCGTCTAGTTTCAATTGCGAGAGACACATATTGTTGGCACTGGTAACCATGGTAACACTGATGATCGTCTAGTTTCAATTGCGAGACACACATATTGTTGACACTAGTAACCATGGTAACACAGATGATCGTCTAGTTTCAACTGCGAGAGACACCTATTGTTGGAACTGGTAACCATGGTAACACAGCTGATCGTCTACTTTCAATTGCGAGAGACACCTATTGTTGGAACTGGTAACCATGGTAACAAAGCTGATCGTCTAGTTTCAATTGCGAGAGACACATATTGTTGGTACTGGTAACCATGGTAACACAGATGATCGTCTAGTGTTAATGGCGAGAGACACATATTGTTGACACTAGTAACCATGGTAACACATATGATCGTCTAGTTTCAATTGCGAGAGACACATATTGTTCGAACTGGTAACCATGGTAACACAACTGATCGTCTAGCTTCAATTGCGAGAGGCACATATAGTTGGAACTGGTAACCATGTTAACACAGCTTATCGTCTAGTTTCAATTGCGAGAGACACATATTGTTGGTACTGGTAACAATGGTAACACAGCTGATCGTCTAGTTTCAATTGCGAGAGACACATATTGTTGACACCTGTAACCATGGTAACACAGAGGATCGTCTAGTTTCAATTGCGAGAGACACATATTGTTGGTACTGGTAACCATGGTAACACAGATGATCGTCTAGTTTCAATTGCGAGAGACACATATAGTTGGAACTGGTAACCATGGTAACACAGCTGATCGCTTAGTTTCAATTGCGAGAGACACATATTCTTGACACTAGTAACCATGGTAACACAGCTGATCCTCTTGTTTCAATTGCGAGAGACACATATTGTTGGAACTGGTGACCATGATAACACAGCTGATAGTCTAGTTTCAATTGCGAGATACACATATAGTTGGAACTGGTAACCATGGTAACACAGCTAATCGTCAAGTTTCAATTGCGAGACACACATATTTTGGACACTAGTAACCATGGTAACACAGATGATCGTCTAGTTTCAACTGCGAGAGACACATATTGTTGGAACTGGTAACCATGGTAACACAGATGATCGTCTAGTTTCAGCTGCGAGAGACACCTATTGTTGGAACTGGTAACCATGGTAACACAGCTGACCATCTAGTTTCAATTGCGAGAGACACTCATTTTTGATACTGCTAACCATGGTAACACAGCTGATCGTCTAGTTTCAATTGCGAGAGACACATATTGTTGGTACTGGTAACCATGGTAACACAGATGATCGTCTAGTTTCAATTGCGAGAGACACATATTGTTGACACTAGTAACCATGGTAACACAGATGATCGTCTAGTTTCAATTGCGAGAGACACATATTGTTCGAACTGGTAACCATGGTAACACAACTGATCGTCTAGCTTCAATTGCGAGAGGCACATATAGTTGAAACTGGTAACCATGGTAACACAGCTGATCGTCTAGTTTCAATTGCGAGAGACACATATAGTTGGTACTGGTAACAATGGTAACACAGCTGATCGTCTAGTTTCAATTGCGAGAGACACATATTGTTGACACTATTAACCATGGTAACACAATTGATCGTCTAGTTTCAATTGCGAGAGACAATATAGTTGGAACTGGTAACCATGGTAACACAGCTGATCGCTTAGTTTCAATTGCGAGAGACACATATTCTTGACACTAGTAACCATGGTAACACAGCTGATCGTCTAGTTTCAATTGCGAGAGACACATATTGTTGGAACTAGTAACCATGGTAACACAGCTGATCGTCTACTTTCAATTGCGAGAGACACATATTGCTGGTACTGGTAACCATGGTAACACAGCTGATCTTCTAGTTTCAATTGCGAGAGACACATATTGTTGGTACTGGTAACCATGGTAACACAGCTGATCGTCTAGTTTGAATTGCGAGAGACACATATTGTTGGTTCTGGTAACCATGGTAACACAGCTGATCGTCTAGTTTCAATTGCGAGATACACATATAGTTGGAACTGGTAACCATGGTAACACAGCTGATCGTCTAGTTTCAACTGCGAGAGACACCTATTGTTGGAACTGGTAACCATGGTAACACAGCTGAACGTCTAGTTTCAACTGCGAGAGACACCTATTGTTGGAACTGGTAACCATGGTAACACAGCTGACCATCTAGTTTCAATTGCGAGAGACACATATTTTTGATACTGCTAACCATGGTAACACAGCTGATCGTCTAGTTTCAATTGCGAGAGACACATATTGTTGGTACTGGTAACCATGGTAACACAGATGATCGTCTAGTTTCAATTGCGACGGACACATATTATTGACACTAGTAACCATGGTAACACAGATAATCGTCTAGTTTCAATTGCGAGAGACACATATTGTTCGAACTGGTAACCATGGTAACACAACTGATCGTCTAGCTTCAATTGCGAGAGGCACATATAGTTGGAACTGGTAACCATGGTAACACAGCTGATCATCTAGTTTCAATTGCGAGAGACACATATAGTTGGTACTGGTAACAATGGTAACACAGCTGAACGTCTAGTTTCAATTGCGACAGACACATATTGTTGACACTAGTAACCATGGTAACACAGATGATCGTCTAGTTTCAATTGCGAGAGACAATATAGTTGGAACTGGTAACCATGGTAACACAGATGATCGTCTAGTTTCAATTGCGAGAGACACATATTCTTGACACTACTAACCATGGTAACACAGCTGATCGTCTAGTTTCAATTGCGAGAGACACATATTGTTGACACTAGTAACCATGGTAACACAGATGATCGTCTAGTTTCAATTGCGAGAGACACATATTGTTGACACTGGTAACCAAGGTAACACAGCTGATCGTCTTATTTCAACTGCGAGAGACACATATTGTTGGAGCTGGTAACCATGGTAACACAGCTGATCGTCTAGTTTCAACTACAGAGACACATATTCTTGACACTGGTAACCATGGTAACACAGCCGATCGTCTTCTTCAATTGCGAGAGACATATTGTTGGTACTGGTAACCATGGTAACACAGCTGATCATCTAGTGTCAATTGCGACACACATATTGTTGGTACTGGTAACCTTGGTAACACAGCTGATCGTCAAGTTTCAACTGCGAGAGACACATATTCTTGGAACTGGTAACCATGGTAGCACAGCTGATCGCTTAGTTTCAATTGTGAGAGACACATATTGTTGACACTAGTAAACATGGTAACACAGCTGATTGCTTAGTTATAATTGTAAGAGACACATATTGTTGACACTGGTAACCATGGTAACACAGCTGATCGTCTAGTTTCAACTGCGAGAGACACATATAGTTGGTACTGGTACCCATGGTAACACAGCTGAGCGTCTAGTTTCAAAAGCGAGAGACACATATTGTTGACACTGGTAACCATGATAACACAGCTGATCGTCCAGTTTCAATTGCGAGAGACACATATTGTTAGAACTGGTACCCATGGTAACACAGCTGATCGTCCAGTTTCAAATGCGAGAGACACATATTGTTGGAACTGGTAACCATGGTAACACAGCTGATCGTCTAGTTTCAATTGCGAGAGACACATATAGTTGGAACTGGTAACCATGGTAACACAGCTGATCGTCTAGTTTCAATTGCGAGAGACACATATTGTTGGTACTGGTAACCATGGTAACACAGCCGATCGTCTAGTTTCAATTGCGAGAGACACATATTGTTGGCTCTGGTAACCATGGTAACACTGATGATCGTCTAGTTTCAATTGCGAGACACACATATTGTTGACACTAGTAACCATGGTAACACAGATGATCGTCTAGTTTCAACTGCGAGAGACACCTATTGTGGAACTGGTAACCATGGTAACACAGCTGATCGTCTACTTTCAATTGCGAGAGACACCTATTGTTGGAACTGGTAACCATGGTAACACAGCTGATCGTCTAGTTTCAACTACGAGAGACACATATTGTTGACACTGGTAACCATGGTAACACAGCTGATCGTCTAGTTTAAATTGCGAGAGACATATTGTTGGTACTGGTAACCATAGTAACACAGCTGATCGACTAGTTTCAATCGCGACACCCATATTGTTGGTACTGGTAACCATGGTAACACAGCTGAAGGTCTAGTTTCAACTGCGAGAGACACATATTGTTGAAACTGGTAACCATGGTAACACAGCTGATCGTCTAGTTTCAATTGGGAGAGACACATATTAATGGAACTGGCAACCATGGTAACACAGCTGAACGTCTAGTTTCAATTGCGAGAGACACATATTGTTGACACTAGTAACCATGGTAACACAGATGATCGTCTAGTTTCAACTGCGAGAGACACATATTGTTGACACTGGTAACCATGGTAACACAGCTGATCGTCTAGTTTCAATTGCGAGTCACACATATTGTTGGAACTGGTAACCATGGTAACACAGCTGAACGTCTAGTTTCAATTGCGAGAGACACATTTAGTTGGTACTGGTAACCATGGTAACACAGCTGATCGTCTAGTTTCAATTGCGAGAGACACATATTGTTGACACTAGTAACCATGGTAACACAGATGATCGTCTAGTTTCAATTGCGAGAGACACATATTGTTGACACTAGTAACCATGGTAACACAGATGATCGTCTAGTTTCAATTGCGAGAGACATATATTGTTGACACTGGTAATCATGGTAACACAGCTGATCGTCTAGTTTCAATTGCGAGAGACACATATTGTTGACACTGGTAACCATGGTAATACAGCTGATCGTCTAGTTTCAATTGCGAGAGAAAAATATAGTTGGAACTGGTAACCATGGTAACACAGCTGATCGTCTAGTTTCAATTGCGAGAGACACATATTATTGGAACTGGTAACCATGGTAACACAGCTGATCGTCTAGTTTCAATTGCGAGAGACACATATTGTTGGTACTGGTAACCATGGTAACACAGCTGATCGTCTAGTTATAATTGTAAGAGACACATATTGTTGACACTGGTAACCATGGTAACACAGCTGATCTTCTAGTTTCAATTGCGAGAGACACATATTGTTGGTACTTGTAACCATGGTAACACAGCTGATCGTCTAGTTTGAATTGCGAGAGACACATATTGTTGGTTCTGGTAACCATGGTAACACAGCTGATCGTCTAGTTTCAATTGCGAGATACACATATAGTTGGAACTGGTAACCATGGTAACACAGCTGATCGTCTAGTTTCAACTGCGAGAGACACCTATTGTTGGAACTGGTAACCATGGTAACACAGCTGACCATCTAGTTTCAATTGCGAGAGACACATATTTTTGATACTGCTAACCATGGTAACACAGCTGATCGTCTAGTTTCAATTGCGAGAGACACATATTGTTGGTACTGGTAACCATGGTAACACAGATGATCGTCTAGTTTCAATTGCGAGAGACACATATTGTTGACACTAGTAACCATGGTAACACAGATAATCGTCTAGTTTCAATTGCGAGAGACACATATTGTTCGAACTGGTAACCATGGTAACACAACTGATCGTCTAGCTTCAATTGCGAGAGGCACATATAGTTGGAACTGGTAACCATGGTAACACAGCTGATCATCTAGTTTCAATTGCGAGAGACACATATAGTTGGTACTGGTAACAATGGTAACACAGCTGATCGTCTAGTTTCAATTGCGACAGACACATATTGTTGACACTAGTAACCATGGTAACACAGATGATCGTCTAGTTTCAATTGCGAGAGACAATATAGTTGGAACTGGTAACCATGGTAACACAGATGATCGTCTAGTTTCAATTGCGAGAGACACATATTCTTGACACTACTAACCATGGTAACACAGCTGATCGTCTAGTTTCAAGTGCGAGAGACACATATTGTTGACACTAGTAACCATGGTAACACAGATGATCGTCTAGTTTCAATTGCGAGAGACACATATTTTTGACACTGGTAACCAAGGTAACACAGCTGATCGTCTTGTTTCAACTGTGAGAGACACATATTGTTGGAACTGGTAACCATGGTAACACAGCTGATCGTCTAGTTTCAACTACAGAGACACATATTGTTGACACTGGTAACCATGGTAACACAGCCGATCGTCTTCTTCAATTGCGAGAGACATATTGTTGGTACTGGTAACCATGGTAACACAGCTGATCATCTAGTTTCAATTGCGACACACATATTGTTGGTACTGGTAACCTTGGTAACACAGCTGATCGTCAAGTTTCAACTGCGAGAGACACATATTGTTGGAACTGGTAACCATGGTAACACAGCTGATCGCTTAGTTTCAATTGTGAGAGACACATATTGTTGACACTAGTTACCATGGTAACACAGCTGATCGTCTAGTTTCAACTGCGAGAGACACATATAGTTGGTACTGGTACCCATGGTAACACAGCTGAGCGTCTAGTTTCAAAAGCGAGAGACACATATTGTTGACACTGGTAACCATGGTAACACAGCTGATCGTCCAGTTTCAATTGCGAGAGACACATATTGTTAGAACTGGTACCCATGGTAACACAGCTGATCGTCCAGTTTCAATTGCGAGAGACACATATTGTTGGAACTGGTAACCATGGTAACACAGCTGATCGTCTAGTTTCAACTGCGAGAGACACATATTGTTGAAACTGGTAACCATGGTAACACAGCTGATCGTCTAGTTTCAATTGGGAGAGACACATATTAATGGAACTGGCAACCATGGTAACACAGCTGAACGTCTAGTTTCAATTGCGAGAGACACATATTGTTGACACTGGTAACCATGGTAACACAGCTGATCTTCTAGTTTCAATTACGAGAGATACATATTGTTGGGACTGGTAACCATCGTAACACAGCTGATCGTCTAGTTTCAATTGCGAGAGTCACATATTGTTGACATTAGTAACCATGGTAAAACAGCTGATCGTCTAGTTTCAATTGCGAGAGACACATATTGTTGGAACTGGCAACCATGGTAACACAGCTGATCGTGTAATTTCAACTGCGAGAGACACATATAGTTGGAAGTGGTAACCATGGTAACACAGATGATCGTCTAGTTTCAATTGCGAGAGACACATACTGTTGGTACTGGTAACCATGGTAACACAGATGATCGTATAGTTTCAATTGCGAGAGACACATATTGTTGACACTGGTAACCAAGGTAACACAGCTGATCGTCTTGTTTCAACTGCGAGAGACACATATTGTTGGAACTGGTAACCATGGTAACACAGCTGATCGTCTAGTTTCAAATGCGAGAGACACATATACTTGGTACTGGTAACCATCGTAACACAGCTGATCGTCTAGTTTCAAATGCGAGAGTCACATATTGTTGACACTAATAACCATGGTAAAACAGCTGATCGTCTAGTTTCAATTGCGAGAGACACATATTGTTGGAACTGGTAACCATGGTAACACAGTTGATCGTCTAGTTTCAACTGCGAGAGACACATATAGTTGGAAGTGGTAACCATGGTAACACAGCTGATCGTCTAGTTTCAATTGCGAGAGACACATATTGTTGGAACTGGTAACCATGGTAACACAGCTGATCGTCTAGTTTCAACTGCGAGAGACACATATTGTTGGTACTGGTAACCATGGTAACACAGCTGATCGTCTAGTTTCAATTGCGAGAGACACATATTGTTGGCACTGGTAACCATGGTAACACTGATGATCGTCTAATTTCAATTGCGAGACACACATATTGTTGACACTAGTAACCATGGTAACACAGATGATCGTCTAGTTTCAACTGCGAGAGACACCTATTGTTGGAACTGGTAACCATGGTAACACAGCTGATCGTCTACTTTCAATTGCGAGAGACACCTATTGTTGGAACTGGTAACCATGGTAACACAGCTGATCGTCTAGTTTCAATTGCGCGAGACACATATTGTTGGTACTGGTAACCATGGTAACACAGATGATCGTCTAGTGTTAATGGCGAGAGACACATATTGTTGACACTAGTAACCATGGTAACACATATGATCGTCTAGTTTCAATTGCGAGAGACACATATTGTTCGAACTGGTAACCATGGTAACACAACTGATCGTCTAGCTTCAATTGCGAGAGGCACATATAGTTGGAACTGGTAACCATGTTAACACAGCTTATCGTCTAGTTTCAATTGCGAGAGACACATATTGTTGGTACTGGTAACAATGGTAACACAGCTGATCGTCTAGTTTCAATTGCGAGAGACACATATTGTTGACACCTGTAACCATGGTAACACAGAGGATCGTCTAGTTTCAATTGCGAGAGACACATATTGTTGGTACTGGTAACCATGGTAACACAGATGATCGTCTAGTTTCAATTGCGAGAGACACATATATTTGGAACTGGTAACCATGGTAACACAGCTGATCGTCTAGTTTCAACTACGAGAGACACATATTGTTGGAATTGGTAACCATGGTAACACAGCTGATCGTCTAGTTTCAACTACGAGAGACACATATTGTTGACACTGGTAACCATGGTAACACAGCTGATCGTCTAGTTTCAATTGCGAGAGACATATTGTTGGTACTGGTAACCATAGTAACACAGCTGATCGACTAGTTTCAATCGCGACACCCATATTGTTGGTACTGGTAACCATGGTAACACAGCTGATCGTCTAGTTTCAACTGCGAGAGACACATATTGTTGGTACTGGTAACCATGGTAACACAGCTGATCGTCTAGTTTCATCTGCGAGAGACACATATTGTTGGAACTGGTAACCATGGTAACACAGCTGATCGCTTAGTTTCAATTGTGAGAGACACATATTGTTGACATTAGTAACCATGGTAACACAGCTGATCGCTTAGTTATAATTGTAAGAGACACATATTGTTGACACTGGTAACCATGGTAACACAGCTGATCGTCTAGTTTCAACTGCGAGAGACACATATAGTTGGAACTGGTACCCATGGTAACACAGCTGATCGTCTAGTTTCAATTGCGAGAGACACATATTGTTGGAACTGGTAACCATGGTAACACAGCTGAACGTCTAGTTTCAATTGCGAGAGACACATATAGTTGGTACTGGTAACCATGGTAACACAGCTGATCGTCTAGTTTCAATTGCGAGAGACACATATTGTTGACACTAGTAACCATGGTAACACAGATGATCGTCTAGTTTCAATTGCGAGAGAAACATATTGTTGACACTAGTAACCATGGTAACACAGCTGATCGTCTAGTTTCAATTGCGAGAGACATATATTGTTGACCCTGGTAACCTTGGTAACACAGCTGATCGTCTAGTTTCAATGGCGAGAGACACATATTGTTGACACTGGTAACCATGGTAATACAGCTGATCGTCTAGTTTCAATTGCGAGAGACACATATAGTTGGAACTGG
The DNA here is from genome assembly GCA_030762935.1 of Hymenopus coronatus. NCBI lineage: Eukaryota > Metazoa > Arthropoda > Insecta > Mantodea > Hymenopodidae > Hymenopus > Hymenopus coronatus. The sequence goes on along the minus strand of CM060888.1, from coordinate 2,779,657 downwards.
TAACCATGTTAACACAGCTGATCGTCTAGTTTCAATTGCGAGAGACACATATTATTGGAACTGGTAACCATGGTAACACAGCTGATCGTCTAGTTTCAATTGCGAGAGACACATAATGTTGACACTGGTAACCATGGTAACACAGCTGATCTTCTAGTTTCAATTGCGAGAGACACATATTGTTGGTACTGGTAACCATGGTAACACAGCTGATCGTCTAGTTTGAATTGCGAGAGACACATATTGTTGGTTCTGGTAACCATGGTAACACAGCTGATAGTCTAGTTTCAATTGCGAGATACACATATAGTTGGAACTGGTAACCATGGTAACACAGCTAATCGTCAAGTTTCAATTGCGAGACACACATATTTTTGACACTAGTAACCATGGTAACACAGATGATCGTCTAGTTTCAACTGCGAGAGACACATATTGTTGGAACTGGTAACCATGGTAACACAGATGATCGTCTAGTTTCAACTGCGAGAGACACCTATTGTTGGAACTGGTAACCATGGTAACACAGCTGACCATCTAGTTTCAATTGCGAGAGACACTCATTTTTGATACTGCTAACCATGGTAACACAGCTGATCGTCTAGTTTCAATTGCGAGAGACACATATTGTTGGTACTGGTAACCATGGTAACACAGATGATCGTCTAGTTTCAATTGCGAGAGACACATATTGTTGACACTAGTAACCATGGTAACACAGATGATCGTCTAGTTTCAATTGCGAGAGACACATATTGTTCGAACTGGTAACCATGGTAACACAACTGATCGTCTAGCTTCAATTGCGAGAGGCACATATAGTTGGAACTGGTAACCATGGTAACACAGCTGATCGTCTAGTTTCAATTGCGAGAGACACATATAGTTGGTACTGGTAACAATGGTAACACAGCTGATCGTCTAGTTTCAATTGCGAGAGACACATATTGTTGACACTATTAACCATGGTAACACAATTGATCGTCTAGTTTCAATTGCGAGAGACAATATAGTTGGAACTGGTAACCATGGTAACACAGCTGATCGCTTAGTTTCAATTGCGAGAGACACATATTGTTGGAACTAGTAACCATGGTAACACAGCTGATCGTCTACTTTCAATTGCGAGAGACACATATTGCTGGTACTGGTAACCATGGTAACACAGCTGATCTTCTAGTTTCAATTGCGAGAGACACATATTGTTGGTACTGGTAACCATGGTAACACAGCTGATCGTCTAGTTTGAATTGCGAGAGACATATATTGTTGGTTCTGGTAACCATGGTAACACAGCTGATCGTCTAGTTTCAATTGCGAGATACACATATAGTTGGAACTGGTAACCATGGTAACACAGCTGATCGTCTAGTTTCAACTGCGAGAGACACCTATTGTTGGAACTGGTAACCATGGTAACACAGCTGAACGTCTAGTTTCAACTGCGAGAGACACCTATTGTTGGAACTGGTAACCATGGTAACACAGCTGACCATCTAGTTTCAATTGCGAGAGACACATATTTTTGATACTGCTAACCATGGTAACACAGCTGATCGTCTAGTTTCAATTGCGAGAGACACATATTGTTGGTACTGGTAACCATGGTAACACAGATGATCGTCTAGTTTCAATTGCGAGAGACACATATTGTTGACACTAGTAACCATGGTAACACAGATAATCGTCTAGTTTCAATTGCGAGAGACACATATTGTTCGAACTGGTAACCATGGTAACACAACTGATCGTCTAGCTTCAATTGCGAGAGGCACATATAGTTGGAACTGGTAACCATGGTAACACAGCTGATCATCTAGTTTCAATTGCGAGAGACACATATAGTTGGTACTGGTAACAATGGTAACACAGCTGAACGTCTAGTTTCAATTGCGACAGACACATATTGTTGACACTAGTAACCATGGTAACACAGATGATCGTCTAGTTTCAATTGCGAGAGACAATATAGTTGGAACTGGTAACCATGGTAACACAGATGATCGTCTAGTTTCAATTGCGAGAGACACATATTCTTGACACTACTAACCATGGTAACACAGCTGATCGTCTAGTTTCAATTGCGAGAGACACATATTGTTGACACTAGTAACCATGGTAACACAGATGATCGTCTAGTTTCAATTGCGAGACACACATATTGTTGACACTGGTAACCAAGGTAACACAGCTGATCGTCTTATTTCAACTGCGAGAGACAAATATTGTTGGAGCTGGTAACCATGGTAACACAGCTGATCGTCTAGTTTCAACTACAGAGACACATATTCTTGACACTGGTAACCATGGTAACACAGCCGATCGTCTTCTTCAATTGCGAGAGACATATTGTTGGTACTGGTAACCATGGTAACACAGCTGATCATCTAGTGTCAATTGCGACACACATATTGTTGGTACTGGTTACCTTGGTAACACAGCTGATCGTCAAGTTTCAACTGCGAGAGACACATATTCTTGGAACTGGTAACCATGGTAGCACAGCTGATCGCTTAGTTTCAATTGTGAGAGACACATATTGTTGACACTAGTAACCATGGTAACACAGCTGATTGCTTAGTTATAATTGTAAGAGACACATATTGTTGACACTGGTAACCATGGTAACACAGCTGATCGTCTAGTTTCAACTGCGAGAGACACATATAGTTGGTACTGGTACCCATGGTAACACAGCTGAGCGTCTAGTTTCAAAAGCGAGAGACACATATTGTTGACACTGGTAACCATGATAACACAGCTGATCGTCTAGTTTCAATTGCGAGAGACACATATTGTTGGTACTGGTAACCATGGTAACACAGCCGATCGTCTAGTTTCAATTGCGAGAGACACATATTGTTGGCACTGGTAACCATGGTAACACTGATGATCGTCTAGTTTCAATTGCGAGACACACATATTGTTGACACTAGTAACCATGGTAACACAGATGATCGTCTAGTTTCAACTGCGAGAGACACCTATTGTTGGAACTGGTAACCATGGTAACACAGCTGATCGTCTACTTTCAATTGCGAGAGACACCTATTGTTGGAACTGGTAACCATGGTAACAAAGCTGATCGTCAAGTTTCAATTGCGAGAGACACATATTGTTGGTACTGGTAACCATGGTAACACAGATGATCGTCTAGTGTTAATGGCGAGAGACACATATTGTTGACACTAGTAACCATGGTAACACATATGATAGTCTAGTTTCAATTGCGAGAGACACATATTGTTCGAACTGGTAACCATGGTAACACAACTGATCGTCTAGCTTCAATTGCGAGAGGCACATATAGTTGGAACTGGTAACCAAGTTAACACAGCTTATCGTCTAGTTTCAATTGCGAGAGACACATATTGTTGGTACTGGTAACAATGGTAACACAGCTGATCGTCTAGTTTCAATTGCGAGAGACACATATTGTTGACACCTGTAACCATGGTAACACAGAGGATCATCTAGTTTCAATTGCGAGAGACACATATTGTTGGTACTGGTAACCATGGTAACACAGATGATCGTCTAGTTTCAATTGCGAGAGACACATATAGTTGGAACTGGTAACCATGGTAACACAGCTGATCGCTTAGTTTCAATTGCGAGAGACACATATTCTTGACACTAGTAACCATGGTAACACAGCTGATCCTCTTGTTTCAATTGCGAGAGACACATATTGTTGGAACTGGTGACCATGATAACACAGCTGATAGTCTAGTTTCAATTGCGAGATACACATATAGTTGGAACTGGTAACCATGGTAACACAGCTAATCGTCAAGTTTCAATTGCGAGACACACATATTTTGGACACTAGTAACCATGGTAACACAGATGATCGTCTAGTTTCAACTGCGAGAGACACATATTGTTGGAACTGGTAACCATGGTAACACAGCTGATCGTCTAGTTTCAATTGCGAGAGACACATATAGTTGGTACTGGTAACAATGGTAACACAGCTGATCGTCTAGTTTCAATTGCGAGAGACACATATTGTTGACACTATTAACCATGGTAACACAATTGATCGTCTAGTTTCAATTGCGAGAGACAATATAGTTGGAACTGGTAACCATGGTAACACAGCTGATCGCTTAGTTTCAATTGCGAGAGACACATATTCTTGACACTAGTAACCATGGTAACACAGCTGATCGTCTAGTTTCAATTGCGAGAGACACATATTGTTGGAACTAGTAACCATGGTAACACAGCTGATCGTCTACTTTCAATTGCGAGAGACACATATTGCTGGTACTGGTAACCATGGTAACACAGCTGATCTTCTAGTTTCAATTGCGAGAGACACATATTGTTGGTACTGGTAACCATGGTAACAGAGCTGATCGTCTAGTTTGAATTGCGAGAGACATATATTGTTGGTTCTGGTAACCATGGTAACACAGCTGATCGTCTAGTTTCAATTGCGAGATACACATATAGTTGGAACTGGTAACCATGGTAACACAGCTGATCGTCTAGTTTCAACTGCGAGAGACACCTATTGTTGGAACTGGTAACCATGGTAACACAGCTGAACGTCTAGTTTCAACTGCGAGAGACACCTATTGTTGGAACTGGTAACCATGGTAACACAGCTGACCATCTAGTTTCAATTGCGAGAGACACATATTTTTGATACTGCTAACCATGGTAACACAGCTGATCGTCTAGTTTCAATTGCGAGAGACACATATTGTTGGTACTGGTAACCATGGTAACACAGATGATCGTCTAGTTTCAATTGCGAGAGACACATATTGTTGACACTAGTAACCATGGTAACACAGATAATCGTCTAGTTTCAATTGCGAGAGACACATATTGTTCGAACTGGTAACCATGGTAACACAACTGATCGTCTAGCTTCAATTGCGAGAGGCACATATAGTTGGAACTGGTAACCATGGTAACACAGCTGATCATCTAGTTTCAATTGCGAGAGACACATATAGTTGGTACTGGTAACAATGGTAACACAGCTGAACGTCTAGTTTCAATTGCGACAGACACATATTGTTGACACTAGTAACCATGGTAACACAGATGATCGTCTAGTTTCAATTGCGAGAGACAATATAGTTGGAACTGGTAACCATGGTAACACAGATGATCGTCTAGTTTCAATTGCGAGAGACACATATTCTTGACACTACTAACCATGGTAACACAGCTGATCGTCTAGTTTCAATTGCGAGAGACACATATTGTTGACACTAGTAACCATGGTAACACAGATGATCGTCTAGTTTCAATTGCGAGACACACATATTGTTGACACTGGTAACCAAGGTAACACAGCTGATCGTCTTATTTCAACTGCGAGAGACAAATATTGTTGGAGCTGGTAACCATGGTAACACAGCTGATCGTCTAGTTTCAACTACAGAGACACATATTCTTGACACTGGTAACCATGGTAACACAGCCGATCGTCTTCTTCAATTGCGAGAGACATATTGTTGGTACTGGTAACCATGGTAACACAGCTGATCATCTAGTGTCAATTGCGACACACATATTGTTGGTACTGGTAACCTTGGTAACACAGCTGATCGTCAAGTTTCAACTGCGAGAGACACATATTCTTGGAACTGGTAACCATGGTAGCACAGCTGATCGCTTAGTTTCAATTGTGAGAGACACATATTGTTGACACTAGTAACCATGGTAACACAGCTGATTGCTTAGTTATAATTGTAAGAGACACATATTGTTGACACTGGTAACCATGGTAACACAGCTGATCGTCTAGTTTCAACTGCGAGAGACACATATAGTTGGTACTGGTACCCATGGTAACACAGCTGAGCGTCTAGTTTCAAAAGCGAGAGACACATATTGTTGACACTGGTAACCATGATAACACAGCTGATCGTCCAGTTTCAATTGCGAGAGACACATATTGTTAGAACTGGTACCCATGGTAACACAGCTGATCGTCCAGTTTCAATTGCGAGAGACACATATTGTTGGAACTGGTAACCATGGTAACACAGCTGATCGTCTAGTTTCAATTGCGAGAGACACATATAGTTGGAACTGGTAACCATGGTAACACAGCTGATCGTCTAGTTTCAATTGCGAGAGACACATATTGTTGGTACTGGTAACCATGGTAACACAGCCGATCGTCTAGTTTCAATTGCGAGAGACACATATTGTTGGCACTGGTAACCATGGTAACACTGATGATCGTCTAGTTTCAATTGCGAGACACACATATTGTTGACACTAGTAACCATGGTAACACAGATGATCGTCTAGTTTCAACTGCGAGAGACACCTATTGTTGGAACTGGTAACCATGGTAACACAGCTGATCGTCTACTTTCAATTGCGAGAGACACCTATTGTTGGAACTGGTAACCATGGTAACAAAGCTGATCGTCTAGTTTCAATTGCGAGAGACACATATTGTTGGTACTGGTAACCATGGTAACACAGATGATCGTCTAGTGTTAATGGCGAGAGACACATATTGTTGACACTAGTAACCATGGTAACACATATGATCGTCTAGTTTCAATTGCGAGAGACACATATTGTTCGAACTGGTAACCATGGTAACACAACTGATCGTCTAGCTTCAATTGCGAGAGGCACATATAGTTGGAACTGGTAACCATGTTAACACAGCTTATCGTCTAGTTTCAATTGCGAGAGACACATATTGTTGGTACTGGTAACAATGGTAACACAGCTGATCGTCTAGTTTCAATTGCGAGAGACACATATTGTTGACACCTGTAACCATGGTAACACAGAGGATCGTCTAGTTTCAATTGCGAGAGACACATATTGTTGGTACTGGTAACCATGGTAACACAGATGATCGTCTAGTTTCAATTGCGAGAGACACATATAGTTGGAACTGGTAACCATGGTAACACAGCTGATCGCTTAGTTTCAATTGCGAGAGACACATATTCTTGACACTAGTAACCATGGTAACACAGCTGATCCTCTTGTTTCAATTGCGAGAGACACATATTGTTGGAACTGGTGACCATGATAACACAGCTGATAGTCTAGTTTCAATTGCGAGATACACATATAGTTGGAACTGGTAACCATGGTAACACAGCTAATCGTCAAGTTTCAATTGCGAGACACACATATTTTGGACACTAGTAACCATGGTAACACAGATGATCGTCTAGTTTCAACTGCGAGAGACACATATTGTTGGAACTGGTAACCATGGTAACACAGATGATCGTCTAGTTTCAACTGCGAGAGACACCTATTGTTGGAACTGGTAACCATGGTAACACAGCTGACCATCTAGTTTCAATTGCGAGAGACACTCATTTTTGATACTGCTAACCATGGTAACACAGCTGATCGTCTAGTTTCAATTGCGAGAGACACATATTGTTGGTACTGGTAACCATGGTAACACAGATGATCGTCTAGTTTCAATTGCGAGAGACACATATTGTTGACACTAGTAACCAAGGTAACACAGATGATCGTCTAGTTTCAATTGCGAGAGACACATATTGCTCGAACTGGTAACCATGGTAACACAACTGATCGTCTAGCTTCAATTGCGAGAGGCACATATAGTTGAAACTGGTAACCATGGTAACACAGCTGATCGTCTAGTTTCAATTGCGAGAGACACATATAGTTGGTACTGGTAACAATGGTAACACAGCTGATCGTCTAGTTTCAATTGCGAGAGACACATATTGTTGACACTATTAACCATGGTAACACAATTGATCGTCTAGTTTCAATTGCGAGAGACAATATAGTTGGAACTGGTAACCATGGTAACACAGCTGATCGCTTAGTTTCAATTGCGAGAGACACATATTCTTGACACTAGTAACCATGGTAACACAGCTGATCGTCTAGTTTCAATTGCGAGAGACACATATTGTTGGAACTAGTAACCATGGTAACACAGCTGATCGTCTACTTTCAATTGCGAGAGACACATATTGCTGGTACTGGTAACCATGGTAACACAGCTGATCTTCTAGTTTCAATTGCGAGAGACACATATTGTTGGTACTGGTAACCATGGTAACACAGCTGATCGTCTAGTTTGAATTGCAAGAGACACATATTGTTGGTTCTGGTAACCATGGTAACACAGCTGATCGTCTAGTTTCAATTGCGAGATACACATATAGTTGGAACTGGTAACCATGGTAACACAGCTGATCGTCTAGTTTCAACTGCGAGAGACACCTATTGTTGGAACTGGTAACCATGGTAACACAGCTGAACGTCTAGTTTCAACTGCGAGAGACACCTATTGTTGGAACTGGTAACCATGGTAACACAGCTGACCATCTAGTTTCAATTGCGAGAGACACATATTTTTGATACTGCTAACCATGGTAACACAGCTGATCGTCTAGTTTCAATTGCGAGAGACACATATTGTTGGTACTGGTAACCATGGTAACACAGATGATCGTCTAGTTTCAATTGCGAGAGACACATATTGTTGACACTAGTAACCATGGTAACACAGATAATCGTCTAGTTTCAATTGCGAGAGACACATATTGTTCGAACTGGTAACCATGGTAACACAACTGATCGTCTAGCTTCAATTGCGAGAGGCACATATAGTTGGAACTGGTAACCATGGTAACACAGCTGATCATCTAGTTTCAATTGCGAGAGACACATATAGTTGGTACTGGTAACAATGGTAACACAGCTGAACGTCTAGTTTCAATTGCGACAGACACATATTGTTGACACTAGTAACCATGGTAACACAGATGATCGTCTAGTTTCAATTGCGAGAGACAATATAGTTGGAACTGGTAACCATGGTAACACAGATGATCGTCTAGTTTCAATTGCGAGAGACACATATTCTTGACACTACTAACCATGGTAACACAGCTGATCGTCTAGTTTCAATTGCGAGAGACACATATTGTTGACACTAGTAACCATGGTAACACAGATGATCGTCTAGTTTCAATTGCGAGACACACATATTGTTGACACTGGTAACCAAGGTAACACAGCTGATCGTCTTATTTCAACTGCGAGAGACAAATATTGTTGGAGCTGGTAACCATGGTAACACAGCTGATCGTCTAGTTTCAACTACAGAGACACATATTCTTGACACTGGTAACCATGGTAACACAGCCGATCGTCTTCTTCAATTGCGAGAGACATATTGTTGGTACTGGTAACCATGGTAACACAGCTGATCATCTAGTGTCAATTGCGACACACATATTGTTGGTACTGGTAACCTTGGTAACACAGCTGATCGTCAAGTTTCAACTGCGAGAGACACATATTCTTGGAACTGGTAACCATGGTAGCACAGCTGATCGCTTAGTTTCAATTGTGAGAGACACATATTGTTGACACTAGTAACCATGGTAACACAGCTGATTGCTTAGTTATAATTGTAAGAGACACATATTGTTGACACTGGTAACCATGGTAACACAGCTGATCGTCTAGTTTCAACTGCGAGAGACACATATAGTTGGTACTGGTACCCATGGTAACACAGCTGAGCGTCTAGTTTCAAAAGCGAGAGACACATATTGTTGACACTGGTAACCATGATAACACAGCTGATCGTCCAGTTTCAATTGCGAGAGACACATATTGTTAGAACTGGTACCCATGGTAACACAGCTGATCGTCCAGTTTCAATTGCGAGAGACACATATTGTTGGAACTGGTAACCATGGTAACACAGCTGATCGTCTAGTTTCAATTGCGAGAGACACATATAGTTGGAACTGGTAACCATGGTAACACAGCTGATCGTCTAGTTTCAATTGCGAGAGACACATATTGTTGGTACTGGTAACCATGGTAACACAGCCGATCGTCTAGTTTCAATTGCGAGAGACACATATTGTTGGCACTGGTAACCATGGTAACACTGATGATCGTCTAGTTTCAATTGCGAGACACACATATTGTTGACACTAGTAACCATGGTAACACAGATGATCGTCTAGTTTCAACTGCGAGAGACACCTATTGTTGGAACTGGTAACCATGGTAACACAGCTGATCGTCTACTTTCAATTGCGAGAGACACCTATTGTTGGAACTGGTAACCATGGTAACAAAGCTGATCGTCTAGTTTCAATTGCGAGAGACACATATTGTTGGTACTGGTAACCATGGTAACACAGATGATCGTCTAGTGTTAATGGCGAGAGACACATATTGTTGACACTAGTAACCATGGTAACACATATGATCGTCTAGTTTCAATTGCGAGAGACACATATTGTTCGAACTGGTAACCATGGTAACACAACTGATCGTCTAGCTTCAATTGCGAGAGGCACATATAGTTGGAACTGGTAACCATGTTAACACAGCTTATCGTCTAGTTTCAATTGCGAGAGACACATATTGTTGGTACTGGTAACAATGGTAACACAGCTGATCGTCTAGTTTCAATTGCGAGAGACACATATTGTTGACACCTGTAACCATGGTAACACAGAGGATCGTCTAGTTTCAATTGCGAGAGACACATATTGTTGGTACTGGTAACCATGGTAACACAGATGATCGTCTAGTTTCAATTGCGAGAGACACATATAGTTGGAACTGGTAACCATGGTAACACAGCTGATCGCTTAGTTTCAATTGCGAGAGACACATATTCTTGACACTAGTAACCATGGTAACACAGCTGATCCTCTTGTTTCAATTGCGAGAGACACATATTGTTGGAACTGGTGACCATGATAACACAGCTGATAGTCTAGTTTCAATTGCGAGATACACATATAGTTGGAACTGGTAACCATGGTAACACAGCTAATCGTCAAGTTTCAATTGCGAGACACACATATTTTGGACACTAGTAACCATGGTAACACAGATGATCGTCTAGTTTCAACTGCGAGAGACACATATTGTTGGAACTAGTAACCATGGTAACACAGATGATCGTCTAGTTTCAACTGCGAGAGACACCTATTGTTGGAACTGGTAACCATGGTAACACAGCTGACCATCTAGTTTCAATTGCGAGAGACACTCATTTTTGATACTGCTAACCATGGTAACACAGCTGATCGTCTAGTTTCAATTGCGAGAGACACATATTGTTGGTACTGGTAACCATGGTAACACAGATGATCGTCTAGTTTCAATTGCGAGAGACACATATTGTTGACACTAGTAACCAAGGTAACACAGATGATCGTCTAGTTTCAATTGCGAGAGACACATATTGCTCGAACTGGTAACCATGGTAACACAACTGATCGTCTAGCTTCAATTGCGAGAGGCACATATAGTTGAAACTGGTAACCATGGTAACACAGCTGATCGTCTAGTTTCAATTGCGAGAGACACATATAGTTGGTACTGGTAACAATGGTAACACAGCTGATCGTCTAGTTTCAATTGCGAGAGACACATATTGTTGACACTATTAACCATGGTAACACAATTGATCGTCTAGTTTCAATTGCGAGAGACAATATAGTTGGAACTGGTAACCATGGTAACACAGCTGATCGCTTAGTTTCAATTGCGAGAGACACATATTCTTGACACTAGTAACCATGGTAACACAGCTGATCGTCTAGTTTCAATTGCGAGAGACACATATTGTTGGAACTAGTAACCATGGTAACACAGCTGATCGTCTACTTTCAATTGCGAGAGACACATATTGCTGGTACTGGTAACCATGGTAACACAGCTGATCTTCTAGTTTCAATTGCGAGAGACACATATTGTTGGTACTGGTAACCATGGTAACACAGCTGATCGTCTAGTTTGAATTGCAAGAGACACATATTGTTGGTTCTGGTAACCATGGTAACACAGCTGATCGTCTAGTTTCAATTGCGAGATACACATATAGTTGGAACTGGTAACCATGGTAACACAGCTGATCGTCTAGTTTCAACTGCGAGAGACACCTATTGTTGGAACTGGTAACCATGGTAACACAGCTGAACGTCTAGTTTCAACTGCGAGAGACACCTATTGTTGGAACTGGTAACCATGGTAACACAGCTGACCATCTAGTTTCAATTGCGAGAGACACATATTTTTGATACTGCTAACCATGGTAACACAGCTGATCGTCTAGTTTCAATTGCGAGAGACACATATTGTTGGTACTGGTAACCATGGTAACACAGATGATCGTCTAGTTTCAATTGCGAGAGACACATATTGTTGACACTAGTAACCATGGTAACACAGATAATCGTCTAGTTTCAATTGCGAGAGACACATATTGTTCGAACTGGTAACCATGGTAACACAACTGATCGTCTAGCTTCAATTGCGAGAGCCACATATAGTTGGAACTGGTAACCATGGTAACACAGCTGATCATCTAGTTTCAATTGCGAGAGACACATATAGTTGGTACTGGTAACAATGGTAACACAGCTGAACGTCTAGTTTCAATTGCGACAGACACATATTGTTGACACTAGTAACCATGGTAACACAGATGATCGTCTAGTTTCAATTGCGAGAGACAATATAGTTGGAACTGGTAACCATGGTAACACAGATGATCGTCTAGTTTCAATTGCGAGAGACACATATTCTTGACACTACTAACCATGGTAACACAGCTGATCGTCTAGTTTCAATTGCGAGAGACACATATTGTTGACACTAGTAACCATGGTAACACAGATGATCGTCTAGTTTCAATTGCGAGAGACACATATTGTTGACACTGGTAACCAAGGTAACACAGCTGATCGTCTTATTTCAACTGCGAGAGACACATATTGTTGGAGCTGGTAACCATGGTAACACAGCTGATCGTCTAGTTTCAACTACAGAGACACATATTCTTGACACTGGTAACCATGGTAACACAGCCGATCGTCTTCTTCAATTGCGAGAGACATATTGTTGGTACTGGTAACCATGGTAACACAGCTGATCATCTAGTGTCAATTGCGACACACATATTGTTGGTACTGGTAACCTTGGTAACACAGCTGATCGTCAAGTTTCAACTGCGAGAGACACATATTCTTGGAACTGGTAACCATGGTAGCACAGCTGATCGCTTAGTTTCAATTGTGAGAGACACATATTGTTGACACTAGTAACCATGGTAACACAGCTGATTGCTTAGTTATAATTGTAAGAGACACATATTGTTGACACTGGTAACCATGGTAACACAGCTGATCGTCTAGTTTCAACTGCGAGAGACACATATAGTTGGTACTGGTACCCATGGTAACACAGCTGAGCGTCTAGTTTCAAAAGCGAGAGACACATATTTTTGACACTGGTAACCATGATAACACAGCTGATCGTCCAGTTTCAATTGCGAGAGACACATATTGTTAGAACTGGTACCCATGGTAACACAGCTGATCGTCCAGTTTCAAATGCGAGAAACACATATTGTTGGAACTGGTAACCATGGTAACACAGCTGATCGTCTAGTTTCAATTGCGAGAGACACATATAGTTGGAACTGGTAACCATGGTAACACAGCTGATCGTCTAGTTTCAATTGCGAGAGACACATATTGTTGGTACTGGTAACCATGGTAACACAGCCGATCGTCTAGTTTCAATTGCGAGAGACACATATTGTTGGCTCTGGTAACCATGGTAACACTGATGATCGTCTAGTTTCAATTGCGAGACACACATATTGTTGACACTAGTAACCATGGTAACACAGATGATCGTCTAGTTTCAACTGCGAGAGACACCTATTGTGGAACTGGTAACCATGGTAACACAGCTGATCGTCTACTTTCAATTGCGAGAGACACCTATTGTTGGAACTGGTAACCATGGTAACACAGCTGATCGTCTAGTTTCAATTGCGAGAGACACATATTGTTGGTACTGGTAACCATGGTAACACAGATGATCGTCTAGTGTTAATGGCGAGAGACACATATTGTTGACACTAGTAACCATGGTAACACATATGATCGTCTAGTTTCAATTGCGAGAGACACATATTGTTCGAACTGGTAACCATGGTAACACAACTGATCGTCTAGCTTCAATTGCGAGAGGCACATATAGTTGGAACTGGTAACCATTTTAAACACAGCTTATCGTCTAGTTTCAATTGCGAGAGACACATATTGTTGGTACTGGTAACAATGGTAACACAGCTGATCGTCTAGTTTCAATTGCGAGAGACACATATTGTTGACACCTGTAACCATGGTAACACAGAGGATCGTCTAGTTTCAATTGCGAGAGACACATATTGTTGGTACTGGTAACCATGGTAACACAGATGATCGTCTAGTTTCAATTGCGAGAGACACATATAGTTGGAACTGGTAACCATGGTAACACAGCTGATCGCTTAGTTTCAATTGCGAGAGACACATATTCTTGACACTAGTAACCATGGTAACACAGCTGATCCTCTTGTTTCAATTGCGAGAGACACATATTGTTGGAACTGGTGACCATGATAACACAGCTGATCGTCTAGTGTCAATTGCGAGAGACACATATAGTTGGAATTGGTAACCATGGTAACACAGCTGATCGTCTAGTTGCAATTGCGAGAGACACATATTGTTGACACTAGTTACCATGGTAACACAGCTGATCGTCTAGTTTCAATTGCGAGAGACACATATCGTTGTCATTGGTAACCATGGTAACACAGCTGATCGTGTAGTTTCAACTGCGAGATACACATATTGTTGGAATTGGTAACCATGGTAACACAGCTGATCGTCTAGTTTCAACTACGAGAGACACATATTGTTGACACTAGTAACCATGGTAACACAGATGATCGTCTAGTTTCAATTGCGAGAGACATATATTGTTGACACTGGTAACCATGGTAACACAGCTGATCGTCTAGTTTCAACTACGAGAGACACATATTGTTGGAACTGGTAACCATGGTAACACAGCTGATCGTCTAGTTTCAATTGCGAGAGACATATTGTTGGTACTGGTAACCATGGTAACACAGCTGATCGTCTAGTTTGAATTGCGAGAGACTCATATTGTTGGTTCTGGTAACCATGGCAACACAGCTGATCGTCTAGTTTCAATTGCGAGATACACATATAGTTGGAACTGGTAACCATGGTAACACAGCTGATCGTCTAGTTTCAACTGCGAGAGACACCTATTGTTGGAACTGGTAACCATGGTAACACAGCTGACCATCTAGTTTCAATTGCGAGAGACACATATTTTTGATACTGCTAACCATGGTAACACAGCTGATCGTCTAGTTTCAATTGCGAGAGACACATATTGTTGGTACTGGTAACCATGGTAACACAGATGATCGTCTAGTTTCAATTGCGAGAAACACATATTGTTGACATTAGTAACCATGGTAACACAGCTGATCGTCTAGTTTCAATTGCGAGAGACACCTATTGTTGGAACTGGTAACCATGGTAACACAGCTGATCGTCTAGTTTCAATTGCGAGAGACACATATTGTTGGTACTGGTAACCATGGTAACACAGATGATCGTCTAGTTTCAATTGCGAGAGACACATTATGTTGACACTAGTAACCATGGTAACACAGATAATCGTCTAGTTTCAATTGCGAGATACACATATTGTTCGAACTGGTAACCATGGTAACACAACTGATCGTCTAGCTTCAATTGCGAGAGGCACATATAGTTGGAACTGGTAACCATGGTAACACAGCTGATCATCTAGTTTCAATTGCGAGAGACACATATAGTTGGTACTGGTAACTGTGGTAACACAGCTGAACGTCTAGTTTCAATTGCGACAGACACATATTGTTGACACTAGTAACCATGGTAACACAGATGATCGTCTAGTTTCAATTGCGAGAGACAATATAGTTGGAACTGGTAACCATGGTAACACAGATGATCGTCTAGTTTCAATTGCGAGAGACACATATTCTTGACACTACTAACCATGGTAACACAGCTGATCGTCTAGTTTCAATTGTGAGAGACACATATTGTTGACACTAGTAACCATGGTAACACAGATGATCGTCTAGTTTCAATTGCGAAAGACACATATTGTTGACACTGGTAACCAAGGTAACACAGCTGATCGTCTTATTTCAACTGCGAGAGACACATATTGTTGGAACTGGTAACCATGGTAACACAGCTGATCGTCTAGTTTCAACAACAGGGACACATATTGTTGACACTGGTAACCATGGTAACACAGCCGATCGTCTTCTTCAATCGCGAGAGACATATTGTTGGTACTGGTAACCATGGTAACACAGTTGATCATCTACTTTCAATTGCGACACACATATTGTTGGTACTGGTAACCTTGGTAACACAGCTGATCGTCAAGTTTCAACTGCGAGAGACACATATTGTTGGAACTGGTAACCATGGTAACACAGCTGATCGCTTAGTTTCAATTGTGAGAGACACATATTGTTGACACTAGTAACCATAGTAACACAGCTGATTGCTTAGTTATAATTGTAAGAGACACATATTGTTGACACTGGTAAACATGGTAACACAGCTGATCGTCTAGTTTCAACTGCGAGAGACACATATTGTTGGTACTGGTGCCCATGGTAACACAGCTGAGCGTCTAGTTTCAAAAGCGAGAGACACATATTGTTGACACTGGTAACCATGGTAACACAGCTGATCGTCCAGTTTCAATTGCGAGAGACACATATTGTTAGAACTGGTACCCATGGTAACACAGCTGATCGTCCAGTTTCAATTGCGAGAGACACATATTGTTGGAACTGGTAACCATGGTAACACAGCTGATCGTCTAGTTTCAACTGCGAGAGACACATATTGTTGAAACTGGTAACCATGGTAACACAGCTGATCGTCTAGTTTCAATTGGGAGACACACATATTATTGGAACTGGTAACCATGGTAACACAGCTGAACGTCTAGTTTCAATTGCGAGAGACACTTATTGTTGACACTGGTAACCATGGTAACACAGCTGATCTTCTAGTTTCAATTGCGAGAGATACATATTGTTGGTACTGGTAACCATCGTAACACAGCTGATCGTCTAGTTTCAATTGCGAGAGTCACATATTGTTGACATTAGTAACCATGGTAAAACAGCTGATCGTCTAGTTTCAATTGCGAGAGACACATATTGTTGGAACTGGTAACCATGGTAACACAGCTGATCGTCTAGTTTCAATTGCGAGAGACACATACTGTTGGTACTGGTAACCATGGTAACACAGATGATCGTCTAGTTTCAATTGCGAGAGACACATATTGTTGATACTAGTAACCATGGTAACACAGATGATCGTCTAGTTTCAATTGCGAGAGACACATATTGTTGACACTGGTAACCAAGGTAACACAGCTGATCGTCTTGTTTCAACTGCGAGAGACACATATTGTTGGAACTGGTAATCATGGTAACACAGCTGATCGTCTAGTTTCAAATGCGAGAGACACATATACTTGGTACTGGTAACCATCGTAACACAGCTGATCGTCTAGTTTCAATTGCGAGAGTCACATATTGTTGACACTAGTAACCATGGTAAAACAGCTGATCGTCTAGTTTCAATTGCGAGAGACACATATTGTTGGAACTGGTAACCATGGTAACACAGCTGATCGTCTAGTTTCAACTGCGAGAGACACATATAGTTGGAAGTGGTAACCATGGTAACACAGCTGATCGTCTAGTTTCAATTGCGAGAGACACATATTGTTGGTACTGGTAACCATGGTAACACAGCCGATCGTCTAGTTTCAATTGCGAGAGACACATATTGTTGGCACTGGTAACCATGGTAACACTGATGATCGTCTAGTTTCAATTGCGAGACACACATATTGTTGACACTAGTAACCATGGTAACACAGATGATCGTCTAGTTTCAACTGCGAGAGACACCTATTGTTGGAACTGGTAACCATGGTAACACAGCTGATCGTCTACTTTCAATTGCGAGAGACACCTATTGTTGGAACTGGTAACCATGGTAACACAGCTGATCGTCTAGTTTCAATTGCGAGAGACACATATTGTT
This sequence comes from Hymenopus coronatus, assembly GCA_030762935.1. Lineage (NCBI taxonomy): Eukaryota > Metazoa > Arthropoda > Insecta > Mantodea > Hymenopodidae > Hymenopus > Hymenopus coronatus. The sequence continues at coordinate 2,761,658 of CM060888.1, read as the reverse complement.
GGTACTGGTAACCATGGTAACACAGATGATCCACTAGTGTTAATGGCGAGAGACACATATTGTTGACACTAGTAACCATGGTAACACATATGATCGTCTAGTTTCAATTGCGAGAGACACATATTGTTCGAACTGGTAACCATGGTAACACAACTGATCGTCTAGCTTCAATTGCGAGAGGCACATATAGTTGGAACTGGTAACCATGTTAACACAGCTTATCGTCTAGTTTCAATTGCGAGAGACACATATTGTTGGTACTGGTAACAATGGTAACACAGCTGATCGTCTAGTTTCAATTGCGAGAGACACATATTGTTGACACCTGTAACCATGGTAACACAGAGGATCGTCTAGTTTCAATTGCGAGAGACACATATTGTTGGTACTGGTAACCATGGTAACACAGATGATCGTCTAGTTTCAATTGCGAGAGACACATATAGTTGGAACTGGTAACCATGGTAACACAGCTGATCGCTTAGTTTCAATTGCGAGAGACACATATTCTTGACACTAGTAACCATGGTAACACAGCTGATCCTCTTGTTTCAATTGCGAGAGACACATATTGTTGGAACTGGTGACCATGGTAACACAGCTGATCGTCTAGTGTCAATTGCGAGAGACACATATAGTTGGAATTGGTAACCATGGTAACACAGCTGATCGTCTAGTTGCAATTGCGAGAGACACATATTGTTGACACTAGTTACCATGGTAACACAGCTGATCGTCTAGTTTCAATTGCGAGAGACACATATCGTTGACATTGGTAACCATGGTAACACAGCTGATCGTGTAGTTTCAACTGCGAGATACACATATTGTTGGAATTGGTAACCATGGTAACACAGCTGATCGTCTAGTTTCAACTACGAGAGACACATATTGTTGACACTGGTAACCATGGTAACACAGCTGATCGTCTAGTTTCAATTGCGAGAGACATATTGTTGGTACTGGTAACCATAGTAACACAGCTGATCGACTAGTTTCAATCGCGACACCCATATTGTTGGTAATGGTAACCATGGTAACACAGCTGATCGTCTAGTTTCAACTGCGTGAGACACATATTGTTGGAACTGGTAACCATGGTAACACAGCTGAACGCTTAGTTTCAATTGTGAGAGACACATATTGTTGACACAAGTAACCATGGTAACACAGCTGATCGCTTAGTTATAATTGTAAGAGACACATATTGTTGACACTGGTAACCATGGTAACACAGCTGATCGTCTAGTTTCAACTGCGAGAGACACATATTCTTGGAACTGGTACCCATGGTAACACAGCTGATCGTCTAGTTTCAACAGCGAGAGACACATATTGTTGACACTGGTAACCATGGTAACACAGCTGATCGTCCAGTTTCAATTGCGAGAGACACATATTGTTGGAACTGGTAACCATGGTAACACAGCTGAACGTCTAGTTTCAATTGCGAGAGACACATATAGTTGGTACTGGTAACCATGGTAACACAGCTGATCGTCTAGTTTCAATTGCGAGAGACACATATTGTTGACACTAGTAACCATGGTAACACAGATGATCGTCTAGTTTCAATTGCGAGAGACACATATTGTTGACACTAGTAACCATGGTAACACAGCTGATCGTCTAGTTTCAATTGCGAGAGACATATATTGTTGACACTGGTAACCATGGTAACACAGCTGATCGTCTAGTTTCAATGGCGAGAGCCACATATTGTTGACACTGGTAACCATGGTAATACAGCTGATCGTCTAGTTTCAATTGCGAGAGACACATATAGTTGGAACTGGTAACCATGTTAACACAGCTGATCGTCTAGTTTCAATTGCGAGAGACACATATTATTGGAACTGGTAACCATGGTAACACAGCTGATCGTCTAGTTTCAATTGCGAGAGACACATAATGTGGACACTGGTAACCATGGTAACACAGCTGATCTTCTAGTTTCAATTGCGAGAGACACATATTGTTGATACTGGTAACCATGGTAATACAGCTGATCGTCTAGTTTGAATTGCGAGGGACACATATTGTTGGTTCTGGTAACCATGGTAACACAGATGATCGTCTAGTTTCAATTGCGAGAGACACATATTGTGGGAACTGGTAACCATGGTAACACAGATGATCGTCTAGTTTCAATTGCGAGAGACACATATTGTTGACACTAGTAACCATGGTAACACAGATGACCGTCTAGTTTCAATTGGGAGAGACACATATTGTTCGAACTGGTAACCATGGTAACACAACTGATCGTCTAGCTTCAATTGCGAGAGGCACATATAGTTGGAACTGGTAACCATGGTAACACAGCTGATCGTCTAGTTTCAATTGCGAGAGACACATATAGTTGGTACTGGTAACAATGGTAACACAGCTGATCGTCTAGTTTCAATTGCGAGAGAGACATATTGTTGACACTATTAACCATGGTAACACAATTGATCGTCTAGTTTCAATTGCGAGAGACAATATAGTTGGAACTGGTAACCATGGTAACACAGCTGATCGCTTAGTTTCAATTGCGAGAGACACATATTCTTGACACTAGTAACCATGGTAACACAGCTGATCGTCTAGTTTCAATTGCGAGAGACACATATTGTTGGAACTAGTAACCATGGTAACACAGCTGATCGTCTACTTTCAATTGCGAGAGACACATATTGCTGGTACTGGTAACCATGGTAACACAGCTGATCTTCTAGTTTCAATTGCGAGAGACACATATTGTTGGTACTGGTAACCATGGTGACACAGCTGATCGTCTAGTTTGAATTGCGAGAGACACATATTGTTGGTTCTGGTAACCATGGTAACACAGCTGATCGTCTAGTTTCAATTGCGAGATACACATATAGTTGGAACTGGTAACCATGGTAACACAGCTGATCGTCTAGTTTCAATTGCGAGACACACATATTGTTGACACTAGTAACCATGGTAACACAGATGATCGTCTAGTTTCAACTGCGAGAGACACCTATTGTTGGAACTGGTAACCATGGTAACACAGCTGACCATCTAGTTTCAATTGCGAGAGACACATATTTTTGATACTGCTAACCATGGTAACACAGCTGATCGTCTAGTTTCAATTGCGAGAGACACATATTGTTGGTACTGGTAACCATGGTAACACAGATGATCGTCTAGTTTCAATTGCGAGAGACACATATTGTTGGTACTGGTAACCATGGTAACACAGATGATCGTCTAGTTTCAATTGCGAGAGACACATATTGTTGGTACTGGTAACCATGGTAACACAGATGATCGTCTAGTTTCAATTGCGAGAGACACATGTTTTTGATACTGCTAACCATGGTAACACAGCTGATCGTATAGTTTCAATTGCGAGAGACACATATTGTTGGTACTGCTAACCATGGTAACTCAGATGATCGTCTAGTTTCAATTGCGAGAGACTCATATTGTTGACACTAGTAACCATGGTAACACAGATGATCGTCTAGTTTCAATTGCGAGAGACACATATTGTACGAACTGGTAACCATGGTAACATAACTGATCGTCTAGCTTCAATTGCGAGAGGCACATATAGTTGGAACTGGTAACCATGGTAACACAGCTGATCGTCTAGTTTCAATTGCGAGAGACACATATAGTTGGTACTGGTAACAATGGTAACACAGCTGATCCTCTAGTTTCAATTGCGAGAGACACATATTGTTGACACTATTAACCATGGTAACACAGATGATCGTCTAGTTTCAATTGCGAGAGACAATATAGTTGGAACTGGTAACCATGGTAACACAGCTGATCGCTTAGTTTCAATTGCGAGAGACACATATTCTTGACACTAGTAACCATGGTAACACAGCTGATCGTCTAGTTTCAATTATGAGAGACACATATTGTTGGAACTAGTAACCATGGTAACACAGCTGATCGTCTACTTTCAATTGCGAGCGACACATATTGCTGGTACTGGTAACCATGGTAACACAGCTGATCGTCTAGTTTCAATTGCGAGAGACACATATTATTGGTAGTGGTAACCATGGTAACACAGCTGATCGCTTAGTTTCAATTGCGAGAGACACATATACTTGACACTAGTAACCATGGTAACACAGCTGATCGTCTAGTTTCAATTGCGAGAGACTCATATTGTTGGAACTGGTGACCATGGGAACACAGCTGATTGTCTAGTTTCAATAGCGAGAGACACATATAGTTGGAGCTGGTAACCATGGTAACACAGCTGATCGTCTAGTTTCAATTGCGAGAGACACATATTGTTGACACTAGTAACCATGGTAACACAGATGATCGTCTAGTTTCAATTGCGAGAGACACATATTGTTGACACTGGTAACCAAGGTAACACAGCTGATCGTCTTGTTTCAACTGCGAGAGACACATATTGTTGGAACTGGTAACCATGGTAACACAGCTGATCGTCTAGTTTCAACTACAGAGACACATATTGTGGACACTGGTAACCATGGTAACACAGCCGATCGTCTAGTTTCAATTGCGAGAGACATATTGTTGGTACTGGTAACCATGGTAACACAGCTGATCATCTAGTTTCAATAGCGACACACATATTGTTGGTACTGGTAACCTTGGTAACACAGCTGATCGTCAAGTTTCAACTGCGAGAGTCACATATTGTTGGAACTGGTAACCATGGTAACACAGCTGATCGCTTAGTATCAATTGTGAGAGACACATATTGTTGACAATAGTAACCATGGTAACACAGCTGATTGCTTAGTTATAATTGTAAGAGACACATATTGTTGACACTGGTAACCATGGTAACACAGCTGATCGTCTAGTTTCAACTGCGAGAGACACATATAGTTGGTACTGGTACCCATGGTAACACAGCTGAGCGTCTAGTTTCAAAAGCGAGAGACACATATTGTTGACACTGGTAACCATGGTAACACAGCTGATCGTCCAGTTTCAATTGCGAGAGACACATATTATTGGAACTGGTAACCATGGTAACACAGCTGATCGTCTAGTTTCAATTGCGAGAGACACATATTGTTGACACTGGTAACCATGGTAACACAGCTGATCTTCTAGTTTCAATTGCGAGAGATACATATTGTTGGTACTGGTAACCATCGTAACACAGCTGATCGTCTAGTTTCAATTGGGAGATTCACATATTGTTGGCACTGGTAACAATGGTAACACAGATGATCGTCTAGTTTCAATTGCGAGACACACATATTGTTGACACTAGTAACCATGGTAACACAGATGTTCGTCTAGTTTCAACTGCGAGAGACACCTATTGTTGGAACTGGTAGCCATGGTAACACAGATGATCGTCTAGTTTCAATTGCGAGAGACACCTATTGTTGGAACTGGTAACCATGGTAACACAGCTGATCGTCTAGTTTCAATTGCGATAGACACATACTGTTGGTACTGGTAACCATGGTAACACAGATGATCGTCTAGTTTCAATTGCGAGAGACACATATTGTTGATACTAGTAACCATGGTAACACAGATGATCGTCTAGTTTCAATTGCGAGAGACACATATTGTTCGAACTGGTAACCATGGTAACACAACTGATCGTCTAGCTTCATTGCGAGAGGCACATATAGTTGGAACTGGTAACCATGTTAACACAGCTGTTCGTCTAGTTTCAATTGCGAGAGACACGTATAGTTGGTACTGGTAACAATGGTAACACAGCTGATCGTCTAGTTTCAATTGCGAGAGACACATATTGTTGACACCTGTAACCATGGTAACACAGCTGATCGTCTAGTTTCAATTGCGAGAGACACATATTGTTGACACTAGTAACCATGGTAACACAGATGATCGTCTAGTTTCAATTGCGAGAGTCACATATTGTTGGTACTGGTAACCATGGTAACACAGATGATCGTCTAGTTTCATTTGCGAGAGACACATATAGTTGGAACTGGTAACCATGGTAACACAGCTGATCGCTTAGTTTCAATTGCGAGAGACACATATTCTTGACACTAGTAACCATGGTAACACAGCTGATCGTCTAGTTTCAATTGCGAGAGACACATATTGTTGGAACTGGTGACCATGGTAACACAGCTGATCGTCTAGTTTCAATTGCGAGAGACACATATAGTTGGAACTGGTAACCATGGTAACACAGCTGATCGTCTAGTTTCAATTGCGAGAGACACATATTATTGGAACTGGTAACCATGGTAACACAGCTGATCGTCTAGTTTCAACTGCGAGAGACACATATTGTTGACACTAGTAACCATGGTAACACAGCTGATCGTCTAGTTTCAATTGCGAGAGACACATATTGTTGACACTGGTAACCATGGTAACACAGCTGATCGTCTAGTTTCAACTGCGAGAGACACATATTGTTGACACTAGTAACCATGGTAACACAGCTGATCGTCTAGTTTCAATTGCGAGAGACACATACTGTTGGAACTGGTAACCAATTTAACACAGCTGATCGTCTAGTTTCAACTACGAGAGACACATATTCTTGACACTGGTAACCATGGTAACACAGCTGATCGTCTAGTTTCAATACGAGAGAATATTGTTGGTACTGGTATCCATAGTAACACAGCTGATCGTCCAGTTTCAATCGCGACACACATATTGTTGGTACTGGTAACCATGGTAAAACAGCTGATCGTCTAGTTTCAACTGCGAGAGACACATATAGTTGGCACTGGTAACCATGGTAACACAGCTGATCGTCTAGTTTCAACTGCGAGAGACACATATTGTTGACACTGGTAACCATGGTAACACAGCTGATCGTCTAGTTTCAACTGCGAGAGACACATATAGTTGGCACTGGTACCCATGGTAACACAGCTGATCGTCTAGTTTCAACAGCGAGAGACACATATTGTTGACACTGGTAACCATGGTAACACAGCTGATCGTCTAGTTGCAATTGCGAGAGACACATATACTTGGTACTGGTAACCATGGTAACACAGCTGATCGTCTAGTTTCAATTGCGAGAGACACATATTGTTGGTACTGGTAACCATGGTAACACAGATGATCGTCTAGTTTCAATTGCGAGAGACACATATTGTTGACACTAGTAACCAAGGTAACACAGATGATCGTCTAGTTTCAATTGCGAGAGACACATATTGCTCGAACTGGTAACCATGGTAACACAACTGATCGTCTAGCTTCAATTGCGAGAGGCACATATAGTTGAAACTGGTAACCATGGTAACACAGCTGATCGTCTAGTTTCAATTGCGAGAGACACATATAGTTGGTACTGGTAACAATGGTAACACAGCTGATCGTCTAGTTTCAATTGCGAGAGACACATATTGTTGACACTATTAACCATGGTAACACAATTGATCGTCTAGTTTCAATTGCGAGAGACAATATAGTTGGAACTGGTAACCATGGTAACACAGCTGATCGCTTAGTTTCAATTGCGAGAGACACATATTCTTGACACTAGTAACCATGGTAACACAGCTGATCGTCTAGTTTCAATTGCGAGAGACACATATTGTTGGAACTAGTAACCATGGTAACACAGCTGATCGTCTACTTTCAATTGCGAGAGACACATATTGCTGGTACTGGTAACCATGGTAACACAGCTGATCTTCTAGTTTCAATTGCGAGAGACAACATATTGTTGGTACTGGTAACCATGGTAACACAGCTGATCGTCTAGTTTGAATTGCGAGAGACACATATTGTTGGTTCTGGTAACCATGGTAACACAGCTGATCGTCTAGTTTCAATTGCGAGATACACATATAGTTGGAACTGGTAACCATGGTAACACAGCTGATCGTCTAGTTTCAACTGCGAGAGACACCTATTGTTTGGAACTGGTAACCATGGTAACACAGCTGAACGTCTAGTTTCAACTGCGAGAGACACCTATTGTTGGAACTGGTAACCATGGTAACACAGCTGACCATCTAGTTTCAATTGCGAGAGACACATATTTTTGATACTGCTAACCATGGTAACACAGCTGATCGTCTAGTTTCAATTGCGAGAGACACATATTGTTGGTACTGGTAACCATGGTAACACAGATGATCGTCTAGTTTCAATTGCGAGAGACACATATTGTTGACACTAGTAACCATGGTAACACAGATAATCGTCTAGTTTCAATTGCGAGAGACACATATTGTTCGAACTGGTAACCATGGTAACACAACTGATCGTCTAGCTTCAATTGCGAGAGCCACATATAGTTGGAACTGGTAACCATGGTAACACAGCTGATCATCTAGTTTCAATTGCGAGAGACACATATAGTTGGTACTGGTAACAATGGTAACACAGCTGAACGTCTAGTTTCAATTGCGACAGACACATATTGTTGACACTAGTAACCATGGTAACACAGATGATCGTCTAGTTTCAATTGCGAGAGACAATATAGTTGGAACTGGTAACCATGGTAACACAGATGATCGTCTAGTTTCAATTGCGAGAGACACATATTCTTGACACTACTAACCATGGTAACACAGCTGATCGTCTAGTTTCAATTGCGAGAGACACATATTGTTGACACTAGTAACCATGGTAACACAGATGATCGTCTAGTTTCAATTGCGAGAGACACATATTGTTGACACTGGTAACCAAGGTAACACAGCTGATCGTCTTATTTCAACTGCGAGAGACACATATTGTTGGAGCTGGTAACCATGGTAACACAGCTGATCGTCTAGTTTCAACTACAGAGACACATATTCTTGACACTGGTAACCATGGTAACACAGCCGATCGTCTTCTTCAATTGCGAGAGACATATTGTTGGTACTGGTAACCATGGTAACACAGCTGATCATCTAGTGTCAATTGCGACACACATATTGTTGGTACTGGTAACCTTGGTAACACAGCTGATCGTCAAGTTTCAACTGCGAGAGACACATATTCTTGGAACTGGTAACCATGGTAGCACAGCTGATCGCTTAGTTTCAATTGTGAGAGACACATATTGTTGACACTAGTAACCATGGTAACACAGCTGATTGCTTAGTTATAATTGTAAGAGACACATATTGTTGACACTGGTAACCATGGTAACACAGCTGATCGTCTAGTTTCAACTGCGAGAGACACATATAGTTGGTACTGGTACCCATGGTAACACAGCTGAGCGTCTAGTTTCAAAAGCGAGAGACACATATTGTTGACACTGGTAACCATGATAACACAGCTGATCGTCCAGTTTCAATTGCGAGAGACACATATTGTTAGAACTGGTACCCATGGTAACACAGCTGATCGTCCAGTTTCAAATGCGAGAAACACATATTGTTGGAACTGGTAACCATGGTAACACAGCTGATCGTCTAGTTTCAATTGCGAGAGACACATATAGTTGGAACTGGTAACCATGGTAACACAGCTGATCGTCTAGTTTCAATTGCGAGAGACACATATTGTTGGTACTGGTAACCATGGTAACACAGCCGATCGTCTAGTTTCAATTGCGAGAGACACATATTGTTGGCTCTGGTAACCATGGTAACACTGATGATCGTCTAGTTTCAATTGCGAGACACACATATTGTTGACACTAGTAACCATGGTAACACAGATGATCGTCTAGTTTCAACTGCGAGAGACACCTATTGTGGAACTGGTAACCATGGTAACACAGCTGATCGTCTACTTTCAATTGCGAGAGACACCTATTGTTGGAACTGGTAACCATGGTAACACAGCTGATCGTCTAGTTTCAATTGCGAGAGACACATATTGTTGGTACTGGTAACCATGGTAACACAGATGATCGTCTAGTGTTAATGGCGAGAGACACATATTGTTGACACTAGTAACCATGGTAACACATATGATCGTCTAGTTTCAATTGCGAGAGACACATATGGTTCGAACTGGTAACCATGGTAACACAACTGATCGTCTAGCTTCAATTGCGAGAGGCACATATAGTTGGAACTGGTAACCATTTTAAACACAGCTTATCGTCTAGTTTCAATTGCGAGAGACACATATTGTTGGTACTGGTAACAATGGTAACACAGCTGATCGTCTAGTTTCAATTGCGAGAGACACATATTGTTGACACCTGTAACCATGGTAACACAGAGGATCGTCTAGTTTCAATTGCGAGAGACACATATTGTTGGTACTGGTAACCATGGTAACACAGATGATCGTCTAGTTTCAATTGCGAGAGACACATATAGTTGGAACTGGTAACCATGGTAACACAGCTGATCGCTTAGTTTCAATTGCGAGAGACACATATTCTTGACACTAGTAACCATGGTAACACAGCTGATCCTCTTGTTTCAATTGCGAGAGACACATATTGTTGGAACTGGTGACCATGATAACACAGCTGATCGTCTAGTGTCAATTGCGAGAGACACATATAGTTGGAATTGGTAACCATGGTAACACAGCTGATCGTCTAGTTGCAATTGCGAGAGACACATATTGTTGACACTAGTTACCATGGTAACACAGCTGATCGTCTAGTTTCAATTGCGAGAGACACATATCGTTGTCATTGGTAACCATGGTAACACAGCTGATCGTGTAGTTTCAACTGCGAGATACACATATTGTTGGAATTGGTAACCATGGTAACACAGCTGATCGTCTAGTTTCAACTACGAGAGACACATATTGTTGACACTAGTAACCATGGTAACACAGATGATCGTCTAGTTTCAATTGCGAGAGACATATATTGTTGACACTGGTAACCATGGTAACACAGCTGATCGTCTAGTTTCAACTACGAGAGACACATATTGTTGGAACTGGTAACCATGGTAACACAGCTGATCGTCTAGTTTCAATTGCGAGAGACACATATTGTTGGTACTGGTAACCATGGTAACACAGCTGATCGTCTAGTTATAATTGTAAGAGACACATATTGTTGACACTGGTAACCATGGTAAAACAGCTGATCTTCTAGTTTCAATTGCGAGAGACACATATTGTTGGTACTGGTAACCATGGTAACACAGCTGATCGTCTAGTTTGAATTGCGAGAGACTCATATTGTTGGTTCTGGTAACCATGGCAACACAGCTGATCGTCTAGTTTCAATTGCGAGATACACATATAGTTGGAACTGGTAACCATGGTAACACAGCTGATCGTCTAGTTTCAACTGCGAGAGACACCTATTGTTGGAACTGGTAACCATGGTAACACAGCTGACCATCTAGTTTCAATTGCGAGAAACACATATTTTTGATACTGCTAACCATGGTAACACAGCTGATCGTCTAGTTTCAATTGCGAGAGACACATATTGTTGGTACTGGTAACCATGGTAACACAGATGATCGTCTAGTTTCAATTGCGAGAAACACATATTGTTGACATTAGTAACCATGGTAACACAGCTGATCGTCTAGTTTCAATTGCGAGAGACACCTATTGTTGGAACTGGTAACCATGGTAACACAGCTGATCGTCTAGTTTCAATTGCGAGAGACACATATTGTTGGTACTGGTAACCATGGTAACACAGATGATCGTCTAGTTTCAATTGCGAGAGACACATTATGTTGACACTAGTAACCATGGTAACACAGATAATCGTCTAGTTTCAATTGCGAGATACACATATTGTTCGAACTGGTAACCATGGTAACACAACTGATCGTCTAGCTTCAATTGCGAGAGGCACATATAGTTGGAACTGGTAACCATGGTAACACAGCTGATCATCTAGTTTCAATTGCGAGAGACACATATAGTTGGTACTGGTAACTGTGGTAACACAGCTGAACGTCTAGTTTCAATTGCGACAGACACATATTGTTGACACTAGTAACCATGGTAACACAGATGATCGTCTAGTTTCAATTGCGAGAGACAATATAGTTGGAACTGGTAACCATGGTAACACAGATGATCGTCTAGTTTCAATTGCGAGAGACACATATTCTTGACACTACTAACCATGGTAACACAGCTGATCGTCTAGTTTCAATTGCGAGAGACACATATTGTTGACACTAGTAACCATGGTAACACAGATGATCGTCGAGTTTCAATTGCGAAAGACACATATTGTTGACACTGGTAACCAAGGTAACACAGCTGATCGTCTTATTTCAACTGCGAGGGACACATATTGTTGGAACTGGTAACCATGGTAACACAGCTGATCGTCTAGTTTCAACAACAGGGACACATATTGTTGACACTGGTAACCATGGTAACACAGCCGATCGTCTTCTTCAATTGCGAGAGACATATTGTTGGTACTGGTAACCATGGTAACACAGCTGATCATCTACTTTCAATTGCGACACACATATTGTTGGTACTGGTAACCTTGGTAACACAGCTGATCGTCAAGTTTCAACTGCGAGAGACACATATTGTTGGAACTGGTAACCATGGTAACACAGCTGATCGCTTAGTTTCAATTGTGAGAGACACAAATTGTTGACACTAGTAACCATAGTAACACAGCTGATTGCTTAGTTATAATTGTAAGAGACACATATTGTTGACACTGGTAAACATGGTAACACAGCTGATCGTCTAGTTTCAACTGCGAGAGACACATATTGTTGGTACTGGTGCCCATGGTAACACAGCTGAGCGTCTAGTTTCAAAAGCGAGAGACACATATTGTTGACACTGGTAACCATGGTAACACAGCTGATCGTCCAGTTTCAATTGCGAGAGACACATATTGTTAGAACTGGTACCCATGGTAACACAGCTGATCGTCCAGTTTCAATTGCGAGAGACACATATTGTTGGAACTGGTAACCATGGTAACACAGCTGATCGTCTAGTTTCAACTGCGAGAGACACATATTGTTGAAACTGGTAACCATGGTAACACAGCTGATCGTCTAGTTTCAATTGGGAGACACACATATTATTGGAACTGGTAACCATGGTAACACAGCTGAACGTCTAGTTTCAATTGCGAGAGACACTTATTGTTGACACTGGTAACCATGGTAACACAGCTGATCTTCTAGTTTCAATTGCGAGAGATACATATTGTTGGTACTGGTAACCATCGTAACACAGCTGATCGTCTAGTTTCAATTGCGAGAGTCACATATTGTTGACATTAGTAACCATGGTAAAACAGCTGATCGTCTAGTTTCAATTGCGAGAGACACATATTGTTGGAACTGGTAACCATGGTAACACAGCTGATCGTCTAGTTTCAATTGCGAGAGACACATACTGTTGGTACTGGTAACCATGGTAACACAGATGATCGTCTAGTTTCAATTGCGAGAGACACATATTGTTGATACTAGTAACCATGGTAACACAGATGATCGTCTAGTTTCAATTGCGAGAGACACATATTGTTGACACTGGTAACCAAGGTAACACAGCTGATCGTCTTGTTTCAACTGCGAGAGACACATATTGTTGGAACTGGTAACCATGGTAACACAGCTGATCGTCTAGTTTCAAATGCGAGAGACACATATACTTGGTACTGGTAACCATCGTAACACAGCTGATCGTCTAGTTTCAATTGCGAGAGTCACATATTGTTGACACTAGTAACCATGGTAAAACAGCTGATCGTCTAGTTTCAATTGCGAGAGACACATATTGTTGGAACTGGTAACCATGGTAACACAGCTGATCGTCTAGTTTCAACTGCGAGAGACACATATAGTTGGAAGTGGTAACCATGGTAACACAGCTGATCGTCTAGTTTCAATTGCGAGAGACACATATTGTTGGTACTGGTAACCATGGTAACACAGCCGATCGTCTAGTTTCAATTGCGAGAGACACATATTGTTGGCACTGGTAACCATGGTAACACTGATGATCGTCTAGTTTCAATTGCGAGACACACATATTGTTGACACTAGTAACCATGGTAACACAGATGATCGTCTAGTTTCAACTGCGAGAGACACCTATTGTTGGAACTGGTAACCATGGTAACACAGCTGATCGTCTACTTTCAATTGCGAGAGACACCTATTGTTGGAACTGGTAACCATGGTAACACAGCTGATCGTCTAGTTTCAATTGCGAGAGACACATATTGTTGGTACTGGTAACCATGGTAACACAGATGATCCACTAGTGTTAATGGCGAGAGACACATATTGTTGACACTAGTAACCATGGTAACACATATGATCGTCTAGTTTCAATTGCGAGAGACACATATTGTTCGAACTGGTCACCATGGTAACACAACTGATCGTCTAGCTTCAATTGCGAGAGGCACATATAGTTGGAACTGGTAACCATGTTAACACAGCTTATCGTCTAGTTTCAATTGCGAGAGACACATATTGTTGGTACTGGTAACAATGGTAACACAGCTGATCGTCTAGTTTCAATTGCGAGAGACACATATTGTTGACACCTGTAACCATGGTAACACAGAGGATCGTCTAGTTTCAATTGCGAGAGACACATATTGTTGGTACTGGTAACCATGGTAACACAGATGATCGTCTAGTTTCAATTGCGAGAGACACATATAGTTGGAACTGGTAACCATGGTAACACAGCTGATCGTCTAGTTTCAACTACAGAGACACATATTGTGGACACTGGTAACCATGGTAACACAGCCGATCGTCTAGTTTCAATTGCGAGAGACATATTGTTGGTACTGGTAACCATGGTAACACAGCTGATCATCTAGTTTCAATAGCGACACACATATTGTTGGTACTGGTAACCTTGGTAACACAGCTGATCGTCAAGTTTCAACTGCGAGAGTCACATATTGTTGGAACTGGTAACCATGGTAACACAGCTGATCGCTTAGTATCAATTGTGAGAGACACATATTGTTGACAATAGTAACCATGGTAACACAGCTGATTGCTTAGTTATAATTGTAAGAGACACATATTGTTGACACTGGTAACCATGGTAACACAGCTGATCGTCTAGTTTCAACTGCGAGAGACACATATAGTTGGTACTGGTACCCATGGTAACACAGCTGAGCGTCTAGTTTCAAAAGCGAGAGACACATATTGTTGACACTGGTAACCATGGTAACACAGCTGATCGTCCAGTTTCAATTGCGAGAGACACATATTATTGGAACTGGTAACCATGGTAACACAGCTGATCGTCTAGTTTCAATTGCGAGAGACACATATTGTTGACACTGGTAACCATGGTAACACAGCTGATCTTCTAGTTTCAATTGCGAGAGATACATATTGTTGGTACTGGTAACCATCGTAACACAGCTGATCGTCTAGTTTCAATTGGGAGATTCACATATTGTTGGCACTGGTAACAATGGTAACACAGATGATCGTCTAGTTTCAATTGCGAGACACACATATTGTTGACACTAGTAACCATGGTAACACAGATGTTCGTCTAGTTTCAACTGCGAGAGACACCTATTGTTGGAACTGGTAGCCATGGTAACACAGATGATCGTCTAGTTTCAATTGCGAGAGACACCTATTGTTGGAACTGGTAACCATGGTAACACAGCTGATCGTCTAGTTTCAATTGCGATAGACACATACTGTTGGTACTGGTAACCATGGTAACACAGATGATCGTCTAGTTTCAATTGCGAGAGACACATATTGTTGATACTAGTAACCATGGTAACACAGATGATCGTCTAGTTTCAATTGCGAGAGACACATATTGTTCGAACTGGTAACCATGGTAACACAACTGATCGTCTAGCTTCATTGCGAGAGGCACATATAGTTGGAACTGGTAACCATGTTAACACAGCTGTTCGTCTAGTTTCAATTGCGAGAGACACGTATAGTTGGTACTGGTAACAATGGTAACACAGCTGATCGTCTAGTTTCAATTGCGAGAGACACATATTGTTGACACCTGTAACCATGGTAACACAGCTGATCGTCTAGTTTCAATTGCGAGAGACACATATTGTTGACACTAGTAACCATGGTAACACAGATGATCGTCTAGTTTCAATTGCGAGAGTCACATATTGTTGGTACTGGTAACCATGGTAACACAGATGATCGTCTAGTTTCATTTGCGAGAGACACATATAGTTGGAACTGGTAACCATGGTAACACAGCTGATCGCTTAGTTTCAATTGCGAGAGACACATATTCTTGACACTAGTAACCATGGTAACACAGCTGATCGTCTAGTTTCAATTGCGAGAGACACATATTGTTGGAACTGGTGACCATGGTAACACAGCTGATCGTCTAGTTTCAATTGCGAGAGACACATATAGTTGGAACTGGTAACCATGGTAACACAGCTGATCGTCTAGTTTCAATTGCGAGAGACACATATTATTGGAACTGGTAACCATGGTAACACAGCTGATCGTCTAGTTTCAACTGCGAGAGACACATATTGTTGACACTAGTAACCATGGTAACACAGCTGATCGTCTAGTTTCAATTGCGAGAGACACATATTGTTGACACTGGTAACCATGGTAACACAGCTGATCGTCTAGTTTCAACTGCGAGAGACACATATTGTTGACACTAGTAACCATGGTAACACAGCTGATCGTCTAGTTTCAATTGCGAGAGACACATACTGTTGGAACTGGTAACCAATTTAACACAGCTGATCGTCTAGTTTCAACTACGAGAGACACATATTCTTGACACTGGTAACCATGGTAACACAGCTGATCGTCTAGTTTCAATACGAGAGAATATTGTTGGTACTGGTATCCATAGTAACACAGCTGATCGTCCAGTTTCAATCGCGACACACATATTGTTGGTACTGGTAACCATGGTAAAACAGCTGATCGTCTAGTTTCAACTGCGAGAGACACATATAGTTGGCACTGGTAACCATGGTAACACAGCTGATCGTCTAGTTTCAACTGCGAGAGACACATATTGTTGACACTGGTAACCATGGTAACACAGCTGATCGTCTAGTTTCAACTGCGAGAGACACATATAGTTGGCACTGGTACCCATGGTAACACAGCTGATCGTCTAGTTTCAACAGCGAGAGACACATATTGTTGACACTGGTAACCATGGTAACACAGCTGATCGTCTAGTTGCAATTGCGAGAGACACATATACTTGGTACTGGTAACCATGGTAACACAGCTGATCGTCTAGTTTCAATTGCGAGAGACACATATTGTTGGTACTGGTAACCATGGTAACACAGATGATCGTCTAGTTTCAATTGCGAGAGACACATATTGTTGACACTAGTAACCAAGGTAACACAGATGATCGTCTAGTTTCAATTGCGAGAGACACATATTGCTCGAACTGGTAACCATGGTAACACAACTGATCGTCTAGCTTCAATTGCGAGAGGCACATATAGTTGAAACTGGTAACCATGGTAACACAGCTGATCGTCTAGTTTCAATTGCGAGAGACACATATAGTTGGTACTGGTAACAATGGTAACACAGCTGATCGTCTAGTTTCAATTGCGAGAGACACATATTGTTGACACTATTAACCATGGTAACACAATTGATCGTCTAGTTTCAATTGCGAGAGACAATATAGTTGGAACTGGTAACCATGGTAACACAGCTGATCGCTTAGTTTCAATTGCGAGAGACACATATTCTTGACACTAGTAACCATGGTAACACAGCTGATCGTCTAGTTTCAATTGCGAGAGACACATATTGTTGGAACTAGTAACCATGGTAACACAGCTGATCGTCTACTTTCAATTGCGAGAGACACATATTGCTGGTACTGGTAACCATGGTAACACAGCTGATCTTCTAGTTTCAATTGCGAGAGACAACATATTGTTGGTACTGGTAACCATGGTAACACAGCTGATCGTCTAGTTTGAATTGCGAGAGACACATATTGTTGGTTCTGGTAACCATGGTAACACAGCTGATCGTCTAGTTTCAATTGCGAGATACACATATAGTTGGAACTGGTAACCATGGTAACACAGCTGATCGTCTAGTTTCAACTGCGAGAGACACCTATTGTTGGAACTGGTAACCATGGTAACACAGCTGAACGTCTAGTTTCAACTGCGAGAGACACCTATTGTTGGAACTGGTAACCATGGTAACACAGCTGACCATCTAGTTTCAATTGCGAGAGACACATATTTTTGATACTGCTAACCATGGTAACACAGCTGATCGTCTAGTTTCAATTGCGAGAGACACATATTGTTGGTACTGGTAACCATGGTAACACAGATGATCGTCTAGTTTCAATTGCGAGAGACACATATTGTTGACACTAGTAACCATGGTAACACAGATAATCGTCTAGTTTCAATTGCGAGAGACACATATTGTTCGAACTGGTAACCATGGTAACACAACTGATCGTCTAGCTTCAATTGCGAGAGCCACATATAGTTGGAACTGGTAACCATGGTAACACAGCTGATCATCTAGTTTCAATTGCGAGAGACACATATAGTTGGTACTGGTAACAATGGTAACACAGCTGAACGTCTAGTTTCAATTGCGACAGACACATATTGTTGACACTAGTAACCATGGTAACACAGATGATCGTCTAGTTTCAATTGCGAGAGACAATATAGTTGGAACTGGTAACCATGGTAACACAGATGATCGTCTAGTTTCAATTGCGAGAGACACATATTCTTGACACTACTAACCATGGTAACACAGCTGATCGTCTAGTTTCAATTGCGAGAGACACATATTGTTGACACTAGTAACCATGGTAACACAGATGATCGTCTAGTTTCAATTGCGAGAGACACATATTGTTGACACTGGTAACCAAGGTAACACAGCTGATCGTCTTATTTCAACTGCGAGAGACACATATTGTTGGAGCTGGTAACCATGGTAACACAGCTGATCGTCTAGTTTCAACTACAGAGACACATATTCTTGACACTGGTAACCATGGTAACACAGCCGATCGTCTTCTTCAATTGCGAGAGACATATTGTTGGTACTGGTAACCATGGTAACACAGCTGATCATCTAGTGTCAATTGCGACACACATATTGTTGGTACTGGTAACCTTGGTAACACAGCTGATCGTCAAGTTTCAACTGCGAGAGACACATATTCTTGGAACTGGTAACCATGGTAGCACAGCTGATCGCTTAGTTTCAATTGTGAGAGACACATATTGTTGACACTAGTAACCATGGTAACACAGCTGATTGCTTAGTTATAATTGTAAGAGACACATATTGTTGACACTGGTAACCATGGTAACACAGCTGATCGTCTAGTTTCAACTGCGAGAGACACATATAGTTGGTACTGGTACCCATGGTAACACAGCTGAGCGTCTAGTTTCAAAAGCGAGAGACACATATTGTTGACACTGGTAACCATGATAACACAGCTGATCGTCCAGTTTCAATTGCGAGAGACACATATTGTTAGAACTGGTACCCATGGTAACACAGCTGATCGTCCAGTTTCAAATGCGAGAAACACATATTGTTGGAACTGGTAACCATGGTAACACAGCTGATCGTCTAGTTTCAATTGCGAGAGACACATATAGTTGGAACTGGTAACCATGGTAACACAGCTGATCGTCTAGTTTCAATTGCGAGAGACACATATTGTTGGTACTGGTAACCATGGTAACACAGCCGATCGTCTAGTTTCAATTGCGAGAGACACATATTGTTGGCTCTGGTAACCATGGTAACACTGATGATCGTCTAGTTTCAATTGCGAGACACACATATTGTTGACACTAGTAACCATGGTAACACAGATGATCGTCTAGTTTCAACTGCGAGAGACACCTATTGTGGAACTGGTAACCATGGTAACACAGCTGATCGTCTACTTTCAATTGCGAGAGACACCTATTGTTGGAACTGGTAACCATGGTAACACAGCTGATCGTCTAGTTTCAATTGCGAGAGACACATATTGTTGGTACTGGTAACCATGGTAACACAGATGATCGTCTAGTGTTAATGGCGAGAGACACATATTGTTGACACTAGTAACCATGGTAACACATATGATCGTCTAGTTTCAATTGCGAGAGACACATATTGTTCGAACTGGTAACCATGGTAACACAACTGATCGTCTAGCTTCAATTGCGAGAGGCACATATAGTTGGAACTGGTAACCATTTTAAACACAGCTTATCGTCTAGTTTCAATTGCGAGAGACACATATTGTTGGTACTGGTAACAATGGTAACACAGCTGATCGTCTAGTTTCAATTGCGAGAGACACATATTGTTGACACCTGTAACCATGGTAACACAGAGGATCGTCTAGTTTCAATTGCGAGAGACACATATTGTTGGTACTGGTAACCATGGTAACACAGATGATCGTCTAGTTTCAATTGCGAGAGACACATATAGTTGGAACTGGTAACCATGGTAACACAGCTGATCGCTTAGTTTCAATTGCGAGAGACACATATTCTTGACACTAGTAACCATGGTAACACAGCTGATCCTCTTGTTTCAATTGCGAGAGACACATATTGTTGGAACTGGTGACCATGATAACACAGCTGATCGTCTAGTGTCAATTGCGAGAGACACATATAGTTGGAATTGGTAACCATGGTAACACAGCTGATCGTCTAGTTGCAATTGCGAGAGACACATATTGTTGACACTAGTTACCATGGTAACACAGCTGATCGTCTAGTTTCAATTGCGAGAGACACATATCGTTGTCATTGGTAACCATGGTAACACAGCTGATCGTGTAGTTTCAACTGCGAGATACACATATTGTTGGAATTGGTAACCATGGTAACACAGCTGATCGTCTAGTTTCAACTACGAGAGACACATATTGTTGACACTAGTAACCATGGTAACACAGATGATCGTCTAGTTTCAATTGCGAGAGACATATATTGTTGACACTGGTAACCATGGTAACACAGCTGATCGTCTAGTTTCAACTACGAGAGACACATATTGTTGGAACTGGTAACCATGGTAACACAGCTGATCGTCTAGTTTCAATTGCGAGAGACACATATTGTTGGTACTGGTAACCATGGTAACACAGCTGATCGTCTAGTTATAATTGTAAGAGACACATATTGTTGACACTGGTAACCATGGTAAAACAGCTGATCTTCTAGTTTCAATTGCGAGAGACACATATTGTTGGTACTGGTAACCATGGTAACACAGCTGATCGTCTAGTTTGAATTGCGAGAGACTCATATTGTTGGTTCTGGTAACCATGGCAACACAGCTGATCGTCTAGTTTCAATTGCGAGATACACATATAGTTGGAACTGGTAACCATGGTAACACAGCTGATCGTCTAGTTTCAACTGCGAGAGACACCTATTGTTGGAACTGGTAACCATGGTAACACAGCTGACCATCTAGTTTCAATTGCGAGAAACACATATTTTTGATACTGCTAACCATGGTAACACAGCTGATCGTCTAGTTTCAATTGCGAGAGACACATATTGTTGGTACTGGTAACCATGGTAACACAGATGATCGTCTAGTTTCAATTGCGAGAAACACATATTGTTGACATTAGTAACCATGGTAACACAGCTGATCGTCTAGTTTCAATTGCGAGAGACACCTATTGTTGGAACTGGTAACCATGGTAACACAGCTGATCGTCTAGTTTCAATTGCGAGAGACACATATTGTTGGTACTGGTAACCATGGTAACACAGATGATCGTCTAGTTTCAATTGCGAGAGACACATTATGTTGACACTAGTAACCATGGTAACACAGATAATCGTCTAGTTTCAATTGCGAGATACACATATTGTTCGAACTGGTAACCATGGTAACACAACTGATCGTCTAGCTTCAATTGCGAGAGGCACATATAGTTGGAACTGGTAACCATGGTAACACAGCTGATCATCTAGTTTCAATTGCGAGAGACACATATAGTTGGTACTGGTAACTGTGGTAACACAGCTGAACGTCTAGTTTCAATTGCGACAGACACATATTGTTGACACTAGTAACCATGGTAACACAGATGATCGTCTAGTTTCAATTGCGAGAGACAATATAGTTGGAACTGGTAACCATGGTAACACAGATGATCGTCTAGTTTCAATTGCGAGAGACACATATTCTTGACACTACTAACCATGGTAACACAGCTGATCGTCTAGTTTCAATTGCGAGAGACACATATTGTTGACACTAGTAACCATGGTAACACAGATGATCGTCTAGTTTCAATTGCGAAAGACACATATTGTTGACACTGGTAACCAAGGTAACACAGCTGATCGTCTTATTTCAACTGCGAGGGACACATATTGTTGGAACTGGTAACCATGGTAACACAGCTGATCGTCTAGTTTCAACAACAGGGACACATATTGTTGACACTGGTAACCATGGTAACACAGCCGATCGTCTTCTTCAATTGCGAGAGACATATTGTTGGTACTGGTAACCATGGTAACACAGCTGATCATCTACTTTCAATTGCGACACACATATTGTTGGTACTGGTAACCTTGGTAACACAGCTGATCGTCAAGTTTCAACTGCGAGAGACACATATTGTTGGAACTGGTAACCATGGTAACACAGCTGATCGCTTAGTTTCAATTGTGAGAGACACAAATTGTTGACACTAGTAACCATAGTAACACAGCTGATTGCTTAGTTATAATTGTAAGAGACACATATTGTTGACACTGGTAAACATGGTAACACAGCTGATCGTCTAGTTTCAACTGCGAGAGACACATATTGTTGGTACTGGTGCCCATGGTAACACAGCTGAGCGTCTAGTTTCAAAAGCGAGAGACACATATTGTTGACACTGGTAACCATGGTAACACAGCTGATCGTCCAGTTTCAATTGCGAGAGACACATATTGTTAGAACTGGTACCCATGGTAACACAGCTGATCGTCCAGTTTCAATTGCGAGAGACACATATTGTTGGAACTGGTAACCATGGTAACACAGCTGATCGTCTAGTTTCAACTGCGAGAGACACATATTGTTGAAACTGGTAACCATGGTAACACAGCTGATCGTCTAGTTTCAATTGGGAGACACACATATTATTGGAACTGGTAACCATGGTAACACAGCTGAACGTCTAGTTTCAATTGCGAGAGACACTTATTGTTGACACTGGTAACCATGGTAACACAGCTGATCTTCTAGTTTCAATTGCGAGAGATACATATTGTTGGTACTGGTAACCATCGTAACACAGCTGATCGTCTAGTTTCAATTGCGAGAGTCACATATTGTTGACATTAGTAACCATGGTAAAACAGCTGATCGTCTAGTTTCAATTGCGAGAGACACATATTGTTGGAACTGGTAACCATGGTAACACAGCTGATCGTCTAGTTTCAATTGCGAGAGACACATACTGTTGGTACTGGTAACCATGGTAACACAGATGATCGTCTAGTTTCAATTGCGAGAGACACATATTGTTGATACTAGTAACCATGGTAACACAGATGATCGTCTAGTTTCAATTGCGAGAGACACATATTGTTGACACTGGTAACCAAGGTAACACAGCTGATCGTCTTGTTTCAACTGCGAGAGACACATATTGTTGGAACTGGTAACCATGGTAACACAGCTGATCGTCTAGTTTCAAATGCGAGAGACACATATACTTGGTACTGGTAACCATCGTAACACAGCTGATCGTCTAGTTTCAATTGCGAGAGTCACATATTGTTGACACTAGTAACCATGGTAAAACAGCTGATCGTCTAGTTTCAATTGCGAGAGACACATATTGTTGGAACTGGTAACCATGGTAACACAGCTGATCGTCTAGTTTCAACTGCGAGAGACACATATAGTTGGAAGTGGTAACCATAGTAACACAGCTGATCGTCTAGTTTCAATTGCGAGAGACACATATTGTTGGTACTGGTAACCATGGTAACACAGCCGATCGTCTAGTTTCAATTGCGAGAGACACATATTGTTGGCACTGGTAACCATGGTAACACTGATGATCGTCTAGTTTCAATTGCGAGACACACATATTGTTGACACTAGTAACCATGGTAACACAGATGATCGTCTAGTTTCAACTGCGAGAGACACCTATTGTTGGAACTGGTAACCATGGTAACACAGCTGATCGTCTACTTTCAATTGCGAGAGACACCTATTGTTGGAACTGGTAACCATGGTAACACAGCTGATCGTCTAGTTTCAATTGCGAGAGACACATATTGTTGGTACTGGTAACCATGGTAACACAGATGATCCACTAGTGTTAATGGCGAGAGACACATATTGTTGACACTAGTAACCATGGTAACACATATGATCGTCTAGTTTCAATTGCGAGAGACACATATTGTTCGAACTGGTCACCATGGTAACACAACTGATCGTCTAGCTTCAATTGCGAGAGGCACATATAGTTGGAACTGGTAACCATGTTAACACAGCTTATCGTCTAGTTTCAATTGCGAGAGACACATATTGTTGGTACTGGTAACAATGGTAACACAGCTGATCGTCTAGTTTCAATTGCGAGAGACACATATTGTTGACACCTGTAACCATGGTAACACAGAGGATCGTCTAGTTTCAATTGCGAGAGACACATATTGTTGGTACTGGTAACCATGGTAACACAGATGATCGTCTAGTTTCAATTGCGAGAGACACATATAGTTGGAACTGGTAACCATGGTAACACAGCTGATCGCTTAGTTTCAATTGCGAGAGACACATATTCTTGACACTAGTAACCATGGTAACACAGCTGATCCTCTTGTTTCAATTGCGAGAGACACATATTGTTGGAACTGGTGACCATGGTAACACAGCTGATCGTCTAGTGTCAATTGCGAGAGACACATATAGTTGGAATTGGTAACCATGGTAACACAGCTGATCGTCTAGTTGCAATTGCGAGAGACACATATTGTTGACACTAGTTACCATGGTAACACAGCTGATCGTCTAGTTTCAATTGCGAGAGACACATATCGTTGACATTGGTAACCATGGTAACACAGCTGATCGTCTAGTTTCAACTACGAGAGACACATATTGTTGACACTGGTAACCATGGTAACACAGCTGATCGTCTAGTTTCAATTGCGAGAGACATATTGTTGGTACTGGTAACCATAGTAACACAGCTGATCGACTAGTTTCAATCGCGACACCCATATTGTTGGTAATGGTAACCATGGTAACACAGCTGATCGTCTAGTTTCAACTGCGAGAGACACATATTGTTGGAACTGGTAACCATGGTAACACAGCTGAACGCTTAGTTTCAATTGTGAGAGACACATATTGTTGACACAAGTAACCATGGTAACACAGCTGATCGCTTAGTTATAATTGTAAGAGACACATATTGTTGACACTGGTAACCATGGTAACACAGCTGATCGTCTAGTTTCAACTGCGAGAGACACATATAGTTGGAACTGGTACCCATGGTAACACAGCTGATCGTCTAGTTTCAACAGCGAGAGACACATATTGTTGACACTGGTAACCATGGTAACACAGCTGATCGTCCAGTTTCAATTGCGAGAGACACATATTGTTGGAACTGGTAACCATGGTAACACAGCTGAACGTCTAGTTTCAATTGCGAGAGACACATATAGTTGGTACTGGTAACCATGGTAACACAGCTGATCGTCTAGTTTCAATTGCGAGAGACACATATTGTTGACACTAGTAACCATGGTAACACAGATGATCGTCTAGTTTCAATTGCGAGAGACACATATTGTTGACACTAGTAACCATGGTAACACAGCTGATCGTCTAGTTTCAATTGCGAGAGACATATATTGTTGACACTGGTAACCATGGTAACACAGCTGATCGTCTAGTTTCAATGGCGAGAGCCACATATTGTTGACACTGGTAACCATGGTAATACAGCTGATCGTCTAGTTTCAATTGCGAGAGACACATATAGTTGGAACTGGTAACCATGTTAACACAGCTGATCGTCTAGTTTCAATTGCGAGAGACACATATTATTGGAACTGGTAACCATGGTAACACAGCTGATCGTCTAGTTTCAATTGCGAGAGACACATAATGTGGACACTGGTAACCATGGTAACACAGCTGATCTTCTAGTTTCAATTGCGAGAGACACATATTGTTGATACTGGTAACCATGGTAATACAGCTGATCGTCTAGTTTGAATTGCGAGGGACACATATTGTTGGTTCTGGTAACCATGGTAACACAGATGATCGTCTAGTTTCAACTGCGAGAGACACATATTGTGGGAACTGGTAACCATGGTAACACAGATGATCGTCTAGTTTCAATTGCGAGAGACACATATTGTTGACACTAGTAACCATGGTAACACAGATGACCGTCTAGTTTCAATTGGGAGAGACACATATTGTTCGAACTGGTAACCATGGTAACACAACTGATCGTCTAGCTTCAATTGCGAGAGGCACATATAGTTGGAACTGGTAACCATGGTAACACAGCTGATCGTCTAGTTTCAATTGCGAGAGACACATATAGTTGGTACTGGTAACAATGGTAACACAGCTGATCGTCTAGTTTCAATTGCGAGAGACACATATTGTTGACACTATTAACCATGGTAACACAATTGATCGTCTAGTTTCAATTGCGAGAGACAATATAGTTGGAACTGGTAACCATGGTAACACAGCTGATCGCTTAGTTTCAATTGCGAGAGACACATATTCTTGACACTAGTAACCATGGTAACACAGCTGATCGTCTAGTTTCAATTGCGAGAGACACATATTGTTGGAACTAGTAACCATGGTAACACAGCTGATCGTCTACTTTCAATTGCGAGAGACACATATTGCTGGTACTGGTAACCATGGTAACACAGCTGATCTTCTAGTTTCAATTGCGAGAGACACATATTGTTGGTACTGGTAACCATGGTGACACAGCTGATCGTCTAGTTTGAATTGCGAGAGACACATATTGTTGGTTCTGGTAACCATGGTAACACAGCTGATCGTCTAGTTTCAATTGCGAGATACACATATAGTTGGAACTGGTAACCATGGTAACACAGCTGATCGTCTAGTTTCAATTGCGAGACACACATATTGTTGACACTAGTAACCATGGTAACACAGATGATCGTCTAGTTTCAACTGCGAGAGACACCTATTGTTGGAACTGGTAACCATGGTAACACAGCTGACCATCTAGTTTCAATTGCGAGAGACACATATTTTTGATACTGCTAACCATGGTAACACAGCTGATCGTCTAGTTTCAATTGCGAGAGACACATATTGTTGGTACTGGTAACCATGGTAACACAGATGATCGTCTAGTTTCAATTGCGAGAGACACATATTGTTGGTACTGGTAACCATGGTAACACAGATGATCGTCTAGTTTCAATTGCGAGAGACACATATTGTTGGTACTGGTAACCATGGTAACACAGATGATCGTCTAGTTTCAATTGCGAGAGACACATGTTTTTGATACTGCTAACCATGGTAACACAGCTGATCGTATAGTTTCAATTGCGAGAGACACATATTGTTGGTACTGCTAACCATGGTAACTCAGATGATCGTCTAGTTTCAATTGCGAGAGACTCATATTGTTGACACTAGTAACCATGGTAACACAGATGATCGTCTAGTTTCAAATGCGAGAGACACATATTGTACGAACTGGTAACCATGGTAACATAACTGATCGTCTAGCTTCAATTGCGAGAGGCACATATAGTTGGAACTGGTAACCATGGTAACACAGCTGATCGTCTAGTTTCAATTGCGAGAGACATATATAGTTGGTACTGGTAACAATGGTAACACAGCTGATCCTCTAGTTTCAATTGCGAGAGACACATATTGTTGACACTATTAACCATGGTAACACAGATGATCGTCTAGTTTCAATTGCGAGAGACAATATAGTTGGAACTGGTAACCATGGTAACACAGCTGATCGCTTAGTTTCAATTGCGAGAGACACATATTCTTG
This sequence comes from Hymenopus coronatus, assembly GCA_030762935.1. NCBI lineage: Eukaryota > Metazoa > Arthropoda > Insecta > Mantodea > Hymenopodidae > Hymenopus > Hymenopus coronatus. The sequence goes on along the minus strand of CM060888.1, from coordinate 2,733,752 downwards.
ACACTAGTAACCATGGTAACACAGCTGATCGTCTAGTTTCAATTATGAGAGACACATATTGTTGGAACTAGTAACCATGGTAACACAGCTGATCGTCTACTTTCAATTGCGAGAGACACATATTGCTGGTACTGGTAACCATGGTAACACAGCTGATCGTCTAGTTTCAATTGCGAGAGACACATATTATTGGTAGTGGTAACCATGGTAACACAGCTGATCGCTTAGTTTCAATTGCGAGAGACACATATACTTGACACTAGTAACCATGGTAACACAGCTGATCGTCTAGTTTCAATTGCGAGAGACTCATATTGTTGGAACTGGTGACCATGGGAACACAGCTGATTGTCTAGTTTCAATAGCGAGAGACACATATAGTTGGAGCTGGTAACCATGGTAACACAGCTGATCGTCTAGTTTCAATTGCGAGAGACACATATTGTTGACACTAGTAACCATGGTAACACAGATGATCGTCTAGTTTCAATTGCGAGAGACACATATTGTTGACACTGGTAACCAAGGTAACACAGCTGATCGTCTTGTTTCAACTGCGAGAGACACATATTGTTGGAACTGGTAACCATGGTAACACAGCTGATCGTCTAGTTTCAACTACAGAGACACATATTGTGGACACTGGTAACCATGGTAACACAGCCGATCGTCTAGTTTCAATTGCGAGAGACATATTGTTGGTACTGGTAACCATGGTAACACAGCTGATCATCTAGTTTCAATAGCGACACACATATTGTTGGTACTGGTAACCTTGGTAACACAGCTGATCGTCAAGTTTCAACTGCGAGAGTCACATATTGTTGGAACTGGTAACCATGGTAACACAGCTGATCGCTTAGTATCAATTGTGAGAGACACATATTGTTGACAATAGTAACCATGGTAACACAGCTGATTGCTTAGTTATAATTGTAAGAGACACATATTGTTGACACTGGTAACCATGGTAACACAGCTGATCGTCTAGTTTCAACTGCGAGAGACACATATAGTTGGTACTGGTACCCATGGTAACACAGCTGAGCGTCTAGTTTCAAAAGCGAGAGACACATATTGTTGACACTGGTAACCATGGTAACACAGCTGATCGTCCAGTTTCAATTGCGAGAGACACATATTGTTGGAACTGGTAACCATGGTAACACAGCTGATCGTCTAGTTTCAACTGCGAGAGACACATATTGTTGAAACTGGTAACCATGGTAACAAAGCTGATCGTCTAGTTTCAATTGCGAGAGACACATATTATTGGAACTGGTAACCATGGTAACACAGCTGATCGTCTAGTTTCAATTGCGAGAGACACATATTGTTGACACTGGTAACCATGGTAACACAGCTGATCTTCTAGTTTCAATTGCGAGAGATACATATTGTTGGTACTGGTAACCATCGTAACACAGCTGATCGTCTAGTTTCAATTGGGAGATTCACATATTGTTGGCACTGGTAACAATGGTAACACAGATGATCGTCTAGTTTCAATTGCGAGACACACATATTGTTGACACTAGTAACCATGGTAACACAGATGTTCGTCTAGTTTCAACTGCGAGAGACACCTATTGTTGGAACTGGTAGCCATGGTAACACAGATGATCGTCTAGTTTCAATTGCGAGAGACACCTATTGTTGGAACTGGTAACCATGGTAACACAGCTGATCGTCTATTTTCAATTGCGATAGACACATACTGTTGGTACTGGTAACCATGGTAACACAGATGATCGTCTAGTTTCAATTGCGAGAGACACATATTGTTGATACTAGTAACCATGGTAACACAGATGATCGTCTAGTTTCAATTGCGAGAGACACATATTGTTCGAACTGGTAACCATGGTAACACAACTGATCGTCTAGCTTCATTGCGAGAGGCACATATAGTTGGAACTGGTAACCATGTTAACACAGCTGTTCGTCTAGTTTCAATTGCGAGAGACACGTATAGTTGGTACTGGTAACAATGGTAACACAGCTGATCGTCTAGTTTCAATTGCGAGAGACACATATTGTTGACACCTGTAACCATGGTAACACAGCTGATCGTCTAGTTTCAATTGCGAGAGACACATATTGTTGACACTAGTAACCATGGTAACACAGATGATCGTCTAGTTTCAATTGCGAGAGTCACATATTGTTGGTACTGGTAACCATGGTAACACAGATGATCGTCTAGTTTCATTTGCGAGAGACACATATAGTTGGAACTGGTAACCATGGTAACACAGCTGATCGCTTAGTTTCAATTGCGAGAGACACATATTCTTGACACTAGTAACCATGGTAACACAGCTGATCGTCTAGTTTCAATTGCGAGAGACACATATTGTTGGAACTGGTGACCATGGTAACACAGCTGATCGTCTAGTTTCAATTGCGAGAGACACATATAGTTGGAACTGGTAACCATGGTAACACAGCTGATCGTCTAGTTTCAATTGCGAGAGACACATATTATTGGAACTGGTAACCATGGTAACACAGCTGATCGTCTAGTTTCAACTGCGAGAGACACATATTGTTGACACTAGTAACCATGGTAACACAGCTGATCGTCTAGTTTCAATTGCGAGAGACACATATTGTTGACACTGGTAACCATGGTAACACAGCTGATCGTCTAGTTTCAACTGCGAGAGACACATATTGTTGACACTAGTAACCATGGTAACACAGCTGATCGTCTAGTTTCAATTGCGAGAGACACATACTGTTGGAACTGGTAACCAATTTAACACAGCTGATCGTCTATTTTCAAATACGAGAGACACATATTCTTGACACTGGTAACCATGGTAACACAGCTGATCGTCTAGTTTCAATACGAGAGAATATTGTTGGTACTGGTATCCATAGTAACACAGCTGATCGTCCAGTTTCAATCGCGACACACATATTGTTGGTACTGGTAACCATGGTAAAACAGCTGATCGTCTAGTTTCAACTGCGAGAGACACATATAGTTGGCACTGGTAACCATGGTAACACAGCTGATCGTCTAGTTTCAACTGCGAGAGACACATATTGTTGACACTGGTAACCATGGTAACACAGCTGATCGTCTAGTTTCAACTGCGAGAGACACATATAGTTGGCACTGGTACCCATGGTAACACAGCTGATCGTCTAGTTTCAACAGCGAGAGACACATATTGTTGACACTGGTAACCATGGTAACACAGCTGATCGTCTAGTTGCAATTGCGAGAGACACATATACTTGGTACTGGTAACCATGGTAACACAGCTGATCGTCTAGTTTCAATTGCGAGAGACACATATTGTTGGTACTGGTAACCATGGTAACACAGCTGATCGTCTAGTTTCAATTGCGAGAGACACATATTGATGACACTACGAACCATGGTAACACAGATGATCGTCTAGTTTCAATTGCGAGAGACACATATTGTTGACACTAGTAACCATGGTAACACAGATGTACGTCTAGTTTCAATTGCGAGAGACACATATTGTTGATACTGGTAACCATGGTAACACAGCTGATCGTCTAGTTTCAATTGCGAGAGACACATATTGTTGACACTGGTAACCATGGTAACACAGCTGATCGTCTAGTTTCAATTCCGAGAGACACATATTGTTCGAACTGGTAACCATGGTAACACAACTGATCGTCTAGCTTCATTGCGAGAGGCACATATAGTTGGAACTGGTAACCATGTTAACACAGCTTATCGTCTAGTTTCAATTGCGAGAGACACATATAGTTGGTACTGGTAACAATGGTAACACAGCTGATCGTCTAGTTTCAATTGCGAGAGACACGTATAGTTGGTACTGGTAACAATGGTAACACAGCTGATCGTCTAGTTTCAACTGCGAGAGACACATATTGTTGACACTAGTAACCATGGTAACACAGCTGATCGTCTAGTTTCAATTGCGAGAGACACATACTGTTGGAACTGGTAACTATGGTAACACAGCTGATCGTCTAGTTTCAACTACGAGAGACACATATTGTTGACACTGGTAACCATGGTAACACAGCTGATCGTCTAGTTTCAATACGAGAGACATATTGTTGGTACTGGTAACCATAGTAACACAGCTGATCGTCCAGTTTCAATCGCGACACACATATTGTTGGTACTGGTAACCATGGTAAAACAGCTGATCGTCTAGTTTCAACTGCGAGAGACACATATTGTTGGAACTGGTAACCATGGTAACACAGCTGATCGCTTAGTTTCAATTGTGAGAGACACATATTGTTGACACTAGTAACCATGGTAACACAGCTGATCGCTTAGTTATAATTGTAAGAGACACATATTGTTGACACCGGTAACCATGGTAACACAGCTGATCGTCTAGTTTCAACTGCGAGAGACACATATTGTTGGCACTGGTAACCATGGTAACACAGCTGATCGTCTAGTTTCAATTGCAAGAGACACATATTGTTGGTACTGGTAACCATGGTAACACAGCTGATCGTCTAGTTTCAATTGCGAGAGACACATATTGTTGACACTACGAACCATGGTAACACAGATGATCGTCTAGTTTCAATTGCGAGAGACACATATTGTTGACACTAGTAACCATGGTAACACAGATGATCGTCTAGTTTCAATTGCGAGAGACACATATTGTTGATACTGGTAACCATGGTAACACAGCTGATCGTCTAGTTTCAATTGCGAGAGACACATATTGTTGACACTGGTAACCATGGTAACACAGCTGATCGTCTAGTTTCAATTCCGAGAGACACATATTGTTGGAACTGGTAACCATGGGAACACAGCTGATCGTCTAGCTTCAATTGCGAGAGACACAAATTGTTGGAACTGGTAACCATGGTAACACAGCTGATCGTCTAGTTTCAACTGCGAGGGACACATATTGTTGGTACTGGTAACCATGGTAACACAGCTGATCGCTTAGTTTCAATTGCAAGAGACACATATTGTTGGAACTTGTAACCATGGTAACACAGCTGATCGTCTAGTTTCAATTGGGAGAGACACATATTGTTCGAACTGGTAACCATGGTAACACAACTGATCGTCAAGCTTCAATTGCGAGAGACACATATAGTTGGAACTGGTAACCATGGTAACACAGCTGATCGTCTAGTTTCAATTGCGAGAGACACATATAGTTGGTACTGGTAACAATGGTAACACAGCTGATCGTCTAGTTTCAATTGCGAGAGACACATATTGTTGACACTATTAACCATGGTAACACAATTGATCGTCTAGTTTCAATTGCGAGAGACAATATAGTTGGAACTGGTAACCATGGTAACACAGCTGATCGCTTAGTTTCAATTGCGAGAGACACATATTCTTGACACTAGTAACCATGGTAACACAGCTGATCGTCTAGTTTCAATTGCGAGAGACACATATTGTTGGAACTAGTAACCATGGTAACACAGCTGATCGTCTACTTTCAATTGCGAGAGACACATATTGCTGGTACTGTTAACCATGGTAACACAGCTGATCTTCTAGTTTCAATTGCGAGAGACACATATTGTTGGTACTGGTAACCATGGTAACACAGCTGATCGTCTAGTTTCAATTGCGATAGACACATACTGTTGGTACTGGTAACCATGGTAACACAGATGATCGTCTAGTTTCAATTGCGAGAGACACATATTGTTGATACTAGTAACCATGGTAACACAGATGATCGTCTAGTTTCAATTGCGAGAGACACATATTGTTCGAACTGGTAACCATGGTAACACAACTGATCGTCTAGCTTCATTGCGAGAGGCACATATAGTTGGAACTGGTAACCCTGTTAACACAGCTGTTCGTCTAGTTTCAATTGCGAGAGACACGTATAGTTGGTACTGGTAACAATGGTAACACAGCTGATCGTCTAGTTTCAATTGCGAGAGACACATATTGTTGACACCTGTAACCATGGTAACACAGCTGATCGTCTAGTTTCAATTGCGAGAGACACATATTGTTGACACTAGTAACCATGGTAACACAGATGATCGTCTAGTTTCAATTGCGAGAGTCACATATTGTTGGTACTGGTAACCATGGTAACACAGATGATCGTCTAGTTTCATTTGCGAGAGACACATATAGTCGGAACTGGTAACCATGATAACACAGCTGATCGCTTAGTTTCAATTGCGAGAGACACATATTCTTGACACTAGTAACCATGGTAACACAGCTGATCGTCTAGTTTCAATTGCGAGAGACACATATTGTTGGAACTGGTGACCATGGTAACACAGCTGATCGTCTAGTTTCAATTGCGAGAGACACATATAGTTGGAACTGGTAACCATGGTAACACAGCTGATCGTCTAGTTTCAATTGCGAGAGACACATATTATTGAAACTGGTAACCATGGTAACACAGCTGATCGTCTAGTTTCAACTGCGAGAGACACATATTGTTGACACTAGTAACCATGGTAACACAGCTGATCGTCTAGTTTCAATTGCGAGAGACACATATTGTTGACACTGGTAACCATGGTAACACAGCTGATCGTCTAGTTTCAACTGCGAGTGACACATATTGTTGACACTAGTAACCATGGTAACACAGCTGATCGTCTAGTTTCAATTGCTAGAGACACATACTGTTGGAACTGGTAACCGTGGTAACACAGCTGATCGTCTAGTTGCAACTACGAGAGACACATATTGTTGACACTGGTAACCATGGTAACACAGCTGATCGTCTAGTTTCAACTGCGAAAGACACATATAGTTGGCACTGGTACCCATGGTAACACAGCGGATCGTCTAGTTTCAACAGCGAGAGACACATATTGTTGACACTGGTAACCATGGTAACACAGCTGATCGTCTAGTTGCAATTGCGAGAGACACATATACTTGGTACTGGTAACCATGGTAACACAGCTGATCGTCTAGTTTCAATTGCGAGAGACACATATTGTTGGTACTGGTAACCATGGTAACACAGCTGATCTTCTAGTTTCAATTGCGAGAGACACATATTGATGACACTACGAACCATGGTAACACAGATGATCGTCTAGTTTCAATTGCGAGAGACACATATTGTTGACACTAGTAACCATGGTAACACAGATGATCGTCTAGTTTCAATTGCGAGAGACACATATTGTTGATACTGGTAACCATGGTAACACAGCTGATCGTCTAGTTTCAATTGCGAGAGGCACATATTGTTGACACTGGTAACCATGGTAACACAGCTGATCGTCTAGTTTCAATTCCGAGAGACACATATTGTTCGAACTGGTAACCATGGTAACACAACTGATCGTCTAGCTTCATTGCGAGAGGCACATATGGTTGGAACTGGTAACCATGTTAACACAGCTTATCGTCTAGTTTCAATTGCGAGAGACACATATAGTTGGTACTGGTAACAATGGCTACACAGCTGATCGTCTAGTTTCAATTGCGAGAGACACGTATAGTTGGTACTGGTAACAATGGTAACACAGCTGATCGTCTAGTTTCAACTGCGAGAGACACATATTGTTGACATTAGTAACCATGGTAACACAGCTGATCGTCTAGTTTCAATTGCGAGAGACACATACTGTTGGAACTGGTAACCATGGTAACACAGCTGATCGTCTAGTTTCAACTACGAGAGACACATATTGTTGACACTGGTAACCATTGTAACACAGCTGATCGTCTAGTTTCAATACGAGAGACATATTGTTGGTACTGGTAACCATAGTAACACAGCTGATCGTCCAGTTTCAATCGCGACACACATATTGTTGGTACTGGTAACCATGGTAAAACAGCTGATCGTCTAGTTTCAACTGCGAGAGACACATATTGTTGGAACTGGTAACCATGGTAACACAGCTGATCGCTTAGTTTCAATTGTGAGAGACACATATTGTTGACACTAGTAACCATGGTAACACAGCTGATCGCTTAGTTATAATTGTAAAAGACACATATTGTTGACACTGGTAACCATGGTAACACAGCTGATCGTCTAGTTTCAACTGCGAGAGACACATATAGTTGGCACTGGTAACCATGGTAACACAGCTGATCGTCTAGTTTCAATTCCGAGAGACACATATAGTTGGAACTGGTAACCAATGGAACACAGCTGATCGTCTAGTTTCAATTGGGAGAGACACATATTGTTCGAACTGGTAACCATGGTAACACAACTGATCGTCAAGCTTCAATTGCGAGAGGCACATATAGTTGGAACTAGTAACCATGGTAACACAGCTGATCGTCTAGTTTCAATTGCGAGAGACACATATAGTTGGTACTGGTAACAATGGTAACACAGCTGATCGTCTAGTTTCAATTGCGAGAGACACATATTGTTGACACTATTAACCATGGTAACACAATTGATTGTCTAGTTTCAATTGCGAGAGACAATATAGTTGGAACTGGTAACCATGGTAACACAGCTGATCGCTTAGTTTCAATTGCGAGAGACACATATTGTTGGTACTGGTAACCATGGTAACACAGCTGATCGTCTAGTTTGAATTGCGAGAGACACATATTGTTGGTTCTGGTAACCATGGTAACACAGCTGATCGTCTAGTTTCAATTGCGAGATACACATATAGTTGGCACTGGTAACCATGGTAACACAGCTGATCGTCTAGTTTCAATTGCGAGACACACATATTGTTGACACTAGTAACCATGGTAACACAGATGATCGTCTAGTTTCAACTGCGAGAGACACCTATTGTTGGAACTGGTAACCATGGTAACACAGCTGACCATCTAGTTTCAATTGCGAGAGACACATATTTTTGATACTGCTAACCATGGTAACACAGCTGATCGTCTAGTTTCAATTGCGAGAGACACATATTTTTGATACTGCTAACCATGGTAACACAGCTGATCGTCTAGTTTCAATTGCGAGAGACACATATTGTTGGTACTGCTAACCATGGTAACACAGATGATGGTCTAGTTTCAATTGCGAGAGACACATATTGTTGACACTAGTAACCATGGTAACACAGCTGATCGTCTAGTTTCAATTGCGAGAGACACATATTGTTGACACTAGTAACCATGGTAACACAGATGATCGTCTAGTTTCAATTGCGAGAGACACATATTGTACGAACTGGTAACCATGGTAACATAACTGATCGTCTAGCTTCAATTGCGAGAGGCACATATAGTTGGAACTGGTAACCATGGTAACACAGCTGATCGTCTAGTTTCAATTGCGAGAGACACATATAGTTGGTACTGGTAACAATGGTAACAAAGCTGATCCTCTAGTTTCAATTGCGAGAGACACATATTGTTGACACTATTAACCATGGTAACGCAGATGATCGTCTAGTTTCAATTGCGAGAGACAATATAGTTGGAACTGGTAACCATGGTAACACAGCTGATCGCTTAGTTTCAATTGCGAGAGACACATATTCTTGACACTAGTAACCATGGTAACACAGCTGATCGTCTAGTTTCAATTATGAGAGACACATATTGTTGGAACTAGTAGCCATGGTAACACAGCTGATCGTCTACTTTCAATTGCGAGAGACACATATTGCTGGTACTGGTAACCATGGTAACACAGCTGATCGTCTAGTTTCAATTGCGAGAGACACATATTATTGGTAGTGGTAACCATGGTAACACAGCTGATCGCTTAGTTTCAATTGCGAGAGACACATATACTTGACACTAGTAACCATGGTAACACAGCTGATCGTCTAGTTTCAATTGCGAGAGACTCATATTGTTGGAACTGGTGACCATGGGAACACAGCTGATTGTCTAGTTTCAATTGCGAGAGACACATATAGTTGGAGCTGGTAACCATGGTATCACAGCTGATCGTCTAGTTTCAATTGCGAGAGACACATATTGTTGACACTAGTAACCATGGTAACACAGATGATCGTCTAGTTTCAATTGCGAGAGACATATTGTTGGTACTGGTAACCATGGTAACACAGCTGATCATCTAGTTTCAATTCCGACACACATATTGTTGGTACTGGTAACCTTGGTAACACAGCTGATCGTCAAGTTTCAACTGCGAGAGTCACATACTGTTGGAACTGGTAACCATGGTAACACAGCTGATCGCTTAGTTTCAATTGTGAGAGACACATATTGTTGACACTAGTAACCATGGTAACACAGCTGATTGCTTAGTTATAATTGTAAGAGACACATATTGTTGACACTGGTAACCATGGTAACACAGCTGATCGTCTAGTTTCAACTGCGAGAGACACATATAGTTGGTACTGGTACCCATGGTAACACAGCTGAGCGTCTAGTTTCAAAAGCGTGAGACACATATTGTTGACACTGGTAACCATGATAACACAGCTGATCGTCCAGTTTCAATTGCGAGAGACACATATTGTTAGAACTGGTAACCATGGTAACACAGCTGATCGTCTAGTTTCAACTGCGAGAGACACATATTGTTGAAACTGGTAACCATGGTAACACAGCTGATCGTCTAGTTTCAATTGCGAGAGACACATATTATTGGAACTGGTAACCATGGTAACACAGCTGATCGTCTAGTTTCAATTGCGAGAGACACATATTGTTGACACTGGTAACCATGGTAACACAGCTGATCTTCTAGTTTCAATAGCGAGAGATACATATTGTTGGTACTGGTAACCATCGTAACACAGCTGATCGTCTAGTTTCAATTGGGAGATTCACATATTGTTGACATTAGTAACCATGGTAAAACAGCTGATCGTCTAGTTTCAATTGCGAGAGACACATATTGTTGGAACTGGTAACCATGGTAACACAGCTGATCGTCTAGTTTCAACTGCGAGAGACACATATAGTTGGAAGTGGTAACCATGGTAACACAGCTGATCGTCTAGTTTCAATTGCGAGAGACACATATTGTTGGCACTGGTAACAATGGTAACATAGATGATCGTCTAGTTTCAATTGCGAGACACACATATTGTTGACACTAGTAACCATGGTAACACAGATGTTCGTCTAGTTTCAACTGCTAGAGACACCTATTGTTGGAACTGGTAGCCATGGTAACACAGATGATCGTCTAGTTTCAATTGCGAGAGACACCAATTGTTGGATCTGGTAACCATGGTAACACAGCTGATCGTCTAGTTTCAATTGCGAGAGACACATACTGTTGGTACTGGTAACCATGGTAACACAGATGATCGTCTAGTTTCAATTGCGAGAGACACATATTGTTGATACTAGTAACCATGGTAACACAGATGATCGTCTAGTTTCAATTGCGAGAGGAACATATTGTTCGAACTGGTAACCATGGTAACACAACTGATCGTCTAGCTTCATTGCGAGAGGCACATATAGTTGGAACTGGTAACCATGTTAACACAGCTGTTCGTCTAGTTTCAATTGCGAGAGACACGTATAGTTGGTACTGGTAACAATGGTAACACAGCTGATCGTCTAGTTTCAATTGCGAGAGACACATATTGTTGACACCTGTAACCATGGTAACACAGCTGATCGTCTAGTTTCAATTGCGAGAGACACATATTGTTGACACTAGTAACCATGGTAACACAGATGATCGTCTAGTTTCAATTGCGAGAGTCACATATTGTTGGTACTGGTAACCATGGTAACACAGATGATCGTGTAGTTTCATTTGCGAGAGACACATATAGTTGGAACTGGTAACCATGGTAACACAGCTGATCGCTTAGTTTCAATTGCGAGAGACACATATAGTTGGAACTGGTAACCATGGTAACACAGCTGATCGTCTAGTTTCAATTGCGAGAGACACATACTGTTGGAACTGGTAACCATGGTAACACAGCTGATCGTCTAGTTTCAACTACGAGAGACACATATTGTTGACACTGGTAACCATGGTAACACAGCTGATCGTCTAGTTTCAATACGAGAGAATATTGTTGGTACTGGTATCCATAGAAACACAGCTGATCGTCCAGTTTCAATCGCGACACACATATTGTTGGTACTGGTAACCATGGTAAAACAGCTGATCGTCTAGTTTCAACTGCGAGAGACACATATAGTTGGCACTGGTAACCATGGTAACACAGCTGATCGTCTAGTTTCAACTGCGAGAGACACATATTGTTGACACTGGTAACCATGGTAACACAACTGATCGTCTAGTTTCAACTGCGAGAGACACATATAGTTGGCACTGGTACCCATGGTAACACAGCTGATCGTCTAGTTTCAACAGCGAGAGACACATATTGTTGACACTGGTAACCATGGTAACACAGCTGATCGTCTAGTTGCAATTGCGAGAGACACATATACTTGGTACTGGTAACCATGGTAACACAGCTGATCGTCTAGTTTCAATTGCGAGAGACACATATTGTTGGTACTGGTAACCATGGTAACACAGCTGATCGTCTAGTTTCAATTGCGAGAGACACATATTGATGACACTACGAACCATGGTAACACAGATGATCGTCTAGTTTCAATTGCGAGAGACACATATTGTTGACACTAGTAACCATGGTAACACAGATGATCGTCTAGTTTTAATTGCGAGAGACACATATTGTTGATACTGGTAACCATGGTAACACAGCTGATCGTCTAGTTTCAATTGCGAGAGACACATATTGTTGACACTTATAACCATGGTAACACAGCTGATCGTCTAGTTTCAATTCCGAGAGACACATATTGTTCGAACTGGTAACCATGGTAACACAACTGATCGTTTAGCTTCATTGCGAGAGGCACATATAGTTGGAACTGGTAACCATGTTAACACAGCTTATCGTCTAGTTTCAATTGCGAGAGACACATATAGTTGGTACTGGTAACAATGGTAACACAGCTGATCGTCTAGTTTCAATTGCGAGAGACACGTATAGTTGGTACTGGTAACAATGGTAACACAGCTGATCGTCTAGTTTCAACTGCGAGAGACACATATTGTTGACACTAGTAACCATGGTAACACAGCTGATCGTCTAGTTTCAATTGCGAGAGACACATACTGTTGGAACTGGTAACCATGGTAACACAGCTGATCGTCTAGTTTCAACTACGAGAGACACATATTGTTGACACTGGTAACCATGGTAACACAGCTGATCGTCTAGTTTCAATACGAGAGACATATTGTTGATACTGGTAACCATAGTAACACAGCTGATCGTCCAGTTTCAATCGCGACACACATATTGTTGGTACTGGTAACCATGGTAAAACAGCTGATCGTCTAGTTTCAACTGCGAGAGACACATATTGCTGGAACTGGTAACCATGGTAACACAGCTGATCGCTTAGTTTCAATTGTGAGAGACACATATTGTTGACACTAGTAACCATGGTAACACAGCTGATCGCTTAGTTATAATTGTAAGAGACACATATTGTTGACACTGGTAACCATGGTAACACAGCTGATCGTCTAGTTTCAACTGCGAGAGACACATATAGTTGGCACTGGTAACCATGGTAACACAGCTGATCGTCTAGTTTCAATTGCAAGAGACACATATTGTTGGTACTGGTAACCATGGTAACACAGCTGATCGTCTAGTTTCAATTGCGAGAGACACATATTGTTGACTCTACGAACCATGGTAACACAGATGATCGTCTAGTTTCAATTGCGAGAGACACATATTGTTGACACTAGTAACCATGGTAACACAGATGATCGTCTAGTTTCAATTGCGAGAGACACATATTGTTGATACTGGTAACCATGGTAACACAGCTGATCGTCTAGTTTCAATTGCGAGAGACACATATTGTTGACACTGGTAACCATGTTAACACAGCTGATCGTCTAGTTTCAATTCCGAGAGACACATATAGTTGGAACTGGTAACCATGGGAACACAGCTGATCATCTAGTTTCAATTGCGAGAGACACATATTGTTGGAACTGGTAACCATGGTAACACAGCTGATCGTCTAGTTTCAACTGCGAGGGACACATATTGTTGGTACTGGTAACCATGGTAACACAGCTGATCGCTTAGTTTCAATTGCAAGAGACACATATTGTTGGAACTTGTAACCATGGTAACACAGCTGATCGTCTAGTTTCAATTGGGAGAGACTCATATTGTTGACACTAGTAACCATGGTAACACAGCTGATCGGCTAGTTTCAACTGCGAGAGACACATATTGTTGGTACTGGTAACCATGGTAATACAGCTGATCGCTTAGTTTCAATTGCGAGATACACATATTGTTGACACTAGTAACCATGGTAACACAGCTGATCGTCTAGTTTCAATTGCGAGATACATATTGTTGACACTGGTGACCATGGTAACACAGTTGTCTGTTTATATGTGTCGTTCTGTGTGTGTGTTTGTGTGTTTTTGTGTGTATGTTTTGTGTATGTTTGTGTGTGTTTTTGTGTATGTTTGTCTGTGTGTTTGTGTGTGTTTTTGTGTATATTTGTGTTTGTGTTTTTGTGTGTGTTTGTATGTGTTTGTTTGTGTTTGTGTGTTTGTTTATGTGTTTGTGTGTTTGTTTGTGTTTTTGTGTGTGTTTGTCTGTGGGCTATTTTGTGTGTTTGTGTTTGTATGTGTTTGTCTGTTTTGTGTTTGTGTGTGTGTTTTTTTGTGTATGTTTGTGTGTGTGTTTTTGTGTGTGTTTGTCTATGCGTGTTTGGTCGTGTTTGTTTGTGTATGTTTTTGTGTGTGTTTGTCTGTGTGTTTGTGTGTTTTTGTATGTGTTTGTTGTTGTCTGTGTTTTGTATGTGTTTGTGTGTTTGTGTGTTTTTGTGTATGTTTGTCTGTGTGTATTTGTGTGTGTTTGTCTAAGTGTGTTTGTCTGTGTGTTTGTCTGTGTGTGTTTGTGTGTGTTTGTCTGTTTGTGTTTGTCTGTGTGTTTTTTAAGTATGTTTGTCTGTGTGCTTTTGTGTGTGTTTGTCTGTGTTTGTGTGTTTTTGTGTGTGTTTGTGTTTGTCTGTGTGTTTTTGTGTGTGTTATTGTGTTTCTGTGTATGTTTGCCTGTGTGTTTTTTTGTTATGTGTATGTTCTCTTTGTGTATTTGTGTTTTGTGTATGTTTGTGTGTGTGTTTGTGTATGTTTGTCTGTGTGTATTTGTGTGAGTTTGTCTATGTGTGTTTGTCTGTGTGTGTTTGTGTAGGTTTGTGTGTTTGAGTGTGTGTTTGTCTGTGTTTTGTGTTTGTTTGTGCGTGTGTTTGTCTGTGTGTGCTTGTGTGATTTTGTGTATGCTTGTGTGTTTATGTTTGTAAGAGTTTGTCTGTGATTTTGTGTGTGTGTTTGCCTGAGTGTTTGTGTGTTTGTCTGTGAATTGTGTGTGTATTCTGTGTGTTTGTCTGTGTGTTTGTGTGTGTTTGGCTGTGTTTGTGTGTGTTTGTCTGTGTGTTTTATGTGTGTTTTGTCTGTGTGTGATTTTGTTTGTGTGTGTTTGTCTGTGTGTATGTGTTTGTGTATTTTTATGTGTTTGTCTGTGTGTGTTTGTGAGTGTTTTTATCTGTGTTTCTGTGTGTATTCTGTGAAGAGTTATGTGGGATAATTTCCTACACCTCCTAACTCCTAACAGGATATGCACCAAGGTGACGAGGGATTGACTAGTCGCTGATAACTCTGTAGGGTGAATTCACAGCTTGCGGTCGCGAAATGGCGGAATTTTGCCCAGAAACCTTCTTTCAAGATATTATGGGGTTCTTTTACACGCGACGACTGGCTTTACTTTCGTTCCGAAGGAAGCCACGGAAAGGATTTATGGGTCCGAAAATAGTCATGGTTCTCCGTCTGGTTTGAACCTGTCTAGCATGGAAACCACTACACAAAAGTGGAATAAGTACCAAACTTGATGTTTTAATTAAAATGTTACCTATCCAACGATAAAACACCAAGATGATTTCCATTCCAAACTATCCTTTATGTTGGAAAAAATATGTCCAACAGTTTTATTAAAATATCACGCATTTCACTGTTCCCTTGACAAGGAAATGCATACCTATTTCTAATTTGATGACAATAGCCTCTGATGAATGGGGCGAATGTTGGGGAGGTTTCTCCGTTTCCCCGAAATTCCTGTCCTATCATTTCATCTCCATTTCATTCAACCGGTCTATTTCAGGACTGTAAGTGTAGGTGAGGTTTGCGGATTTGGCGCCCTTCCTTGATTGTGAATGCGTTTTGGAAATGCAGCTCTTGGCGGCGGGATGGATGCCGTTGGAGTCGTCTTTAGGACTCAGGGGGTTCGGTCAAACCTAAAGCGCGGTTTCCCAATAACGAGGTCTAGAACAGTTTGGACCCACCACAGTGGCTCTTTCCTCATGCTCCGGTTCCGGTCGCCCGTTGTACAATAAACGGCAACTTCTCCGAATGAAGCCTGTAAAATACCTTCTCATAACGAGTGAGTGATATATCTCGTTAAAACACACCACATGACTTTTGTTGTTACATTAACTGTTTTCAGATATATCTGTAGCTTATGATATTAACATTTTTCAGAATATTCCCTGTATACGAAATGTATCAACTTTAACTTCCGCATACATAGCTAGAGAAGGTATTGCACTCCACCCAAAAATTCCATTCTGAGATTTCACCAGAAATACACGTTTTAGAGTCCCCTGATCCCAATTCTTTTTAGAAAAAGTTTCGGGTGTATCTGTCTATCTGTGAAGACGATAACTTCAAAACGAAAAGTCGGTAAAATACCAAAGTTAGTGTTTAAGTTTAGTAATTTCCAAGCACGCGACACCCCAAACTGCCGTTTAATGAAAACATTTACAAAATTATAATTTTCTCAAAAATAACTCTAACGAATTTGATTAAAATACAATATACTATATACATATTTACAGGAAAAGTGACATTTATATCTTGCATTTCCCAGAAATTGTTTTGTCACGTAAATATCTTAAAATTAGGTGAGTTTAATCAAAATCGTTAGACAATTTTTTCAGAAATTAATATTTTCGAATTTTTTTCCATGTAAAGGGTGGTTAGGTGTGGGAGGCGGGCGTTTGGAAATCTTCGTGTCGCGTTCTTGGAAGATACTGAACTTAAATACCAAGTTTGGTATTTAACGAACTTTACGTTTTTGAGCTATGCTGCCCACGGTCACACACGGACTTTTTTCCAAAAATGTTATTGGGGTTGCAATACATATATTTCCAGTGGAATCTCGGTATGGAATTTTTGGGTGGAATGCAATACTTTTCTGTATAGTAGGCTGGTAGTAGTGTAGAGAAAGTAAAAAAGTGATTGTTGTAGGAGCAGCAGTAGCAGAGGGGTTAGCGCCTGTATCAGTAAAGTGAAATAACCCATTTTGTTCATCATGTGTCCATTGTTGGGGCTGACAAAAGAGCGGTGATTAAGACGGTGCGATGGAAAAGTGTGAGCTAAGTTCCGGAGCGGCGGTCGGCCACGTTAATTCAGCTAATTGCCACACACGCGTGCTGGCGCGCCAGTCGTGCCTGGCACACATTTCATAAATCTACAAGCGTATTGTCGTGTGTTTCCTGTTATGAAACATTGATTGTAGCTGCCGGGCCGGGCCGGACAGAACCATTAGACCACTTACTTTGAGGTGAGGCAAAACAAAGTACCTGCCTCTTGTCTGTCAGCGGGCTAAACATAGCCTCGCACATGGCTTCGTCAAGAAGCATTCTCGTAATATTTCACATGTGCTTGTTCAAAGTGCTTACTTCTCTGCGCGCTTCCACCTTCACTTGTTCTCTGCATTCTCAATGAAAAATAATGATATAAGCGTTTTATGTTCTGTTTAGCAATATTCCCAATATAACAAGTGTGGCGGAACTCAAGCACGTATTGTCTGTCACCTGTACAATGGCAAGAGCCTTAATTAACTTATTTTAATTCGCAGAATTATTTTATTCATCATTCTTATATTAATTTGCATTTAATTTAGAATTCACTTTTTATTGTAATGCAGTAGTTTCGCGATGTTGTGCAATCTACAGGATGTTCAAGGAGTGTCATTACGTCAAGCTTCCTTTTAGAAGCGTCTAGAATAATCGTGCAGAAAGGTCACTTTAACTTCTGCACGATAGGGCGGTTCGCTCCATATTTGGTATGTTTCCACCTTGTTAATAGCGATACCCCTATAGGAGCTCACGATGCTATATAAGCCCATTTGGGGCTCGTCGTTAAAGTATTGTTTAACAAGTTTACGTTCGGGGCTTAGCCCCTTCGGGCTGCGCTGCTGCTTCCATGATCCGGACCCAAACTTCTGCAAGATCAAGTTACACCACGACCGCTGCTTTGCCAAGGTACAGTTAGACATTTCTTCTTTCAGTAAATCTTTCAACTTCTAATTCCGTGATTATTGTTGCCTTGTCGTCAACCTAAAGTCCCAACCCCTTTTATGTTTATTCCTTCCTACAAACTATAATCATTACTTTAAACCAAGTTTTGAGTGCTCTACCATCTGTTCCCTAGTTACGCCTCCCTCATGTCCAACTTTGGTTGTGATAGTAGGCACAGAAAATATTGTATTCCAACTGGAAATGTATGTTTTGAGACCCCCTGAAAATGTTTACAGAAAGATCGTGTGTCCAGGAACTATATAACTAAAAATCTGTTATGATCCATTCACATTGCTTTCTCTACATCTCTGCAACAAATTCTTTTTTAAAAAGCTTATACTTCTATTTACTTCATGGTAATGGAGAAAAAATTAGCAGAAATAGTCTTATTACTTGCTTCCTTGTAAGTAGAAGGGAAATAAGGGAGTACCATAGGTAAAAGTGATAGTCAAAAGCTGGTTGCTATGTGACTGAAGCTCCTTTGTTTGTATGGACACAAATTCCTGTATGAGAAAAGTATAACTTCTTCAAAGCTGAAACCAAAAACAAGGAATATCTAAAAAAAAAATCAACACCACGAAAAAATGTATAGAACATAAATTGTGTGTTTTAACGTGCTCTACATTTTTTGTGTGGCACATTTTGTCCACTTCTTACGGTTTAGTAGTTATGCAAAATTCCATAAAATTCATCGGAATAAAGTAGTCTTCAGAGGCTATTGTCAGAAAATTCAAGATACATATTTTATTTATCAGATAAATATCTTTAGTTTACAATATTTTATCGTTAGAGCCATTTTTGAGAAAATAAAAAAACCTACCCTATGTAAAGGGTAGTTTGGGGTGGGGGAATTTTCTCAAAATCTTCGTGTCGCATCCCTGGAAGATACTAAACTTAAATATCAAGTTTGGTATTTTACCGTCTTTTCGTTTTTGAGTTATCGTGTTCACAGATACACGAACACACACACACACACACACACACACACACGGACCTTTTTGTGAAAATACTTTTTTTGTATAAAGGGGACCCTAAAACATATACATATTTCCGGTGAAATCTCGGTATTGAATTTTTGGGTGCAATACAATACCTTCTCTGTACACTATGTACATAGTACGTGTAGAGAAAGTAAACACGAAAACTCAGTCCATCTGCCAACAATACGACACAAAGATTTTCAACAAAATGACCACAAACCAAACTTTACAGTCAACATTTTTCATCTTTTTTATTTTCTCACAAATGGCAACCCATGTATAGTTTCTCTACACGTTAAGTACATAGTACACGTATAGAAGTGTAACCAGTAATTCGGTGTGTGTGTGTGTGTCTGTGAACTCGATAACTCAAAAATGAAAAGTCGGTAAAATACCAAATTTGGTGTTTAGTATCTTCCAAGGGTGCCACACGAAGATTATGAGAAAAATCCCCCTACCTAAACTATCCTTATAGAAAAAAATTAAAAAATGTTTATTTTCTCAAAGATGGCTCTAACTATTTTGATTAATATACCGTATCTATATTAAAGACACTTGCATGACCAATAAAATGTTCAATTTTCTGGGAGCAGCCTCTGAAGACCTCTTCATTGTGCCCAACTGTAAGAGATGGACAGAAACTTACTACACAAAAATGTAGATCTCGTTAAAAGACACAATTATGTCGTATACACGTGTTTTGTGCTTTAGCAATTTCCGATATTTACATTCTTCTGAGATGGGAAGTCTTCATTCCTTTTTCTTTTGTTTTATTCTTGTCCATGTAAACAGAATCAAACTCCAAGGTAATTGCATAGGAACCACATTTTAAAACATTTGACTACTATCACTTTATCCTAGTGTATACTTACAAGGAAGCAAGTAATAAGACAATTTCTGTTAATGTTTATCTTGATTAGAATGAAGCAGATAGAAGTATAAGCTTTTGTAAGGAAAGTTGTTTGTGTAATAGCTAGAGAAAGTCATATGAATGGAACATATCCGAATTTTTGCACACCTATCTCTTACGCTTCACCACTTATACAAAAGAAATTTAAACTGAAGACGTCTTCTGAGATTTTTGCCCCAAAACTCAAGATATACATTTTATTTATTATGAAAATGTCTTAAGCATATTTTTATTCTAATCAAAATCGTTAGAGCCATTTTTTATAAAATCAAAATTTTGGAAAAACTTTCCTTTTAGTTTGGAGTGGGAGGATATTCCTGACAATTCAGCTCAACTATTAGAGCGCCAATGGAATGGCCGAGATTAGACAATTTGAACCAATCGCGGTCATCTGACTGGAGCGATATTGTCGAAACATCTTATCGCAGCTGATGTTCGATTGTTTAATGTGCTGTCTTGGTAACAAGGTGACAGTCAACCTTCACTTTTAATAACTGTCAGTTACAATGTTTATTTAAAGTTTTATCCAGTTCAAAAAAGGAGTGAAAATAACCATTATTTGTATTTCTTATGTATGAGATGAGTGCAATAACCTCAAATAAAATAACGTTTGTTTCCATTTCATGTATTAGTTATTAAAAGCTGAAATAAAATAATTGTTCCCTATTTCTATTGTTGCTGTCGATATTCGTACATTGTGTGTAGACACGGTCGGCCATGTCATAATTCAGGAGGCAGTGAAGAAAGAAAATAAAGATGGTCTCATTTGAGAACTAATGTAAGTATTACAATTATATAATAGTGTACTGTTTTATCAAACACAACTCGTGTTTTAGCACAAGATGAAAACACTCAGTGCTATTGCTTACGATACTGTTGTTATCTTATCGTTGGGAGATGCTGAACTTAAATATAAAGTTTGGTATTTGATGGATGACACATGGACAGATGCGTACACAGCAGGGCGTTTTTCTAAAAATACTTTTTGACTCAGGAAAACATGCATTTGCGGTGAAATGTGAATAGAAGGGTTTGTGTGGCCCGCGGCACCAGGTTGCGCACCACAAGCACTCGAGAAGGACGCAAGTTTAAACTGACTCAAGTGCCGACCATCTTGAAACAACAGGCTGCCCACTTAAAAACCTCTTTTCGAAAAATGATTTTCAAGTTGTTTTTTGGAGTTCATTAGAAGCCCAAGACATGGGGGGGGGGAGGCTGTTTGCTTAGCAGATAGTGCTCTTCAAGGATCTTCACAACAGTTTGCGAGCGAGCTTGTTTCTGTTTCGAGGTCCGCTTGGGTTAACTGTATCGTATACAAACTGCAAGTAAACCTCACACAACTTTCTCTACTCAGTGCTGCCTTACCACAGAACCTAGAGAAGGTATTGCATTCCACACAAACCCCGAAATACAAGGGCAATCCAGAAAGTGACCGACGATTTGACATAACTAAACAATAACAAAACTTAAGTTACACTACCTTACTGTCAAGGTATTTATTGTCACGTGGTACAGATGTTATACTCTTCCACCGCTAAACATCTGAGCCAAGATGTCACTGTCACTTTGAGGTCTTCTTGACTGGCAAATCTTTTCCATCCAAAAACTCATGTACGGTGTCCAAAGTGAAACGCCGGTTTTCTGAATTCTTGTCTCAACATTTGCTTTCAACTGCTCCATAACGACTGATGAACGGTCTTTATCGTACACACTGTTATGTTCTTCCTTGATTACTCGTCATTTCCTCACTGAAGACTCGTTCATTGCATTATCACTATACACTTGCCTTACTGGAATATAACATTCGATTGGCCCAACATTTTGTGAATTCAAAAACAGGAATAAGTTCTTTGGCGGTGGAGAAGTATAACATCGACATTTAAAAATCGGTACCACGTGACAATAAATACCTTGACAGCAATAGAGTAAGGTAGTGTAACTTTGTGTTGATAAGGCGTTATTGTTTTGTTGTGCCAAATCGCCTGTCACTTTCTGATGACCCTCCTATTTCCGAGATTTTACCGGAAATGCATGTTTTCAGGATCCCGACTCCATAAAAATGAATTTTAAGGAAAAGCTCGTTTGTGTGTCTGAATAACATAACTAAAAATCGGATATGTTCCACTCACATAACTTTCTCTAGCTGTTTCAAATACAAACCTTTTTCACAAAATATTATTTTTCTATCTACTTCATTCTAATCAACATAAACATTAACAGAAATTGTCTTATTACTTTCTTCCTTGTAAGTAGAAGGCAATACACTAGGATAAAGTGATAGTCAAATGTTTTAAAATGTGGTTGCTATGGGATTTGAATCTTGCGTGGCTAGGAGTTGACAAGTTCCTAAATGACAAAACTTTAAGTATCTTAAAACTGATACCAGTAATAAGGAATATTTTGAAAACGTCAGCTCCATAAAAAAAAATGTATTTGACATAAATTATGTGTTTTAACGAGATCTACAGTTGTTTTTTTTAACCCCCCCTTATGGTTTACCAGTTATACAAAACTCAGACAAATGAATGCAGAATAAGCAGCCCTTCAATCTTAAATATAAGAGATTTTAATCCAAGTCGTTCGAGCCATTTTTATTGAAAAGGGAAATGTTCGTGTCGCATCCTCGGAAGATACGGACGGAACTTAAATATCAATTTTGAGCTATGCTGCCCACAGACACATACGGACATTTTTCTCAAAATGCATTTTGTATTCAGGGTCTGCCAAAACATAAATTTCCGGTGAAATCTCGTTATCAAATTTTTGGGTGGAATACAATACCTTTTCTATACACTATGTGAGCGTAGAGAAAGTAAAGTCAATTAAGTACCCACCCGACTTGGTATTTAAGTTGCCAAGGAAGCAGCACCAATATTTCAGCAAAATCCGCACACTTTTTCGAAAATTGTGATTATCTCAACATGCCTGTATGGCTTTTGATTTAAACACTGCGACTATGTCGCGCATTGTTACACCTGTGTGTCGTCAGCGAGTTCTTTCACATGGAGCTGACATTATGACGCACGTGAGATGGTTATTGCTCGACAGGTATAAAAGGAGAGAACAAGCCCTGCAGCTTCAGCAGGGAATGCTTAGCGTGCAGCAGTTTCGCCGTAGTGAACATCGACAGAAACCTTTGTGGCAGAATAACCACGTTCATTTGTAATCAGTTGCAAGAAACAAACAGTAGTTTGTAGGAGTTTGTTACTCTAGTTTAGGATATTTACTTCTGGTAAGTGTCTCATCATTCGGAGTATCTTTTCTGCAAAATGTAGATCTCCTTAAGACATACAATTTATGTGAAACTCTGCTTTTCTTTTATTTTGTACAGTTAACTATTTCGGATATTTGCCAATACTTTTAATATTTTCAAACGGAAACTTTTTATTTTTTAATTTCCTATCATGCAAAGAAAAGGGAATTTCGATTTTATCACATGACGACCAGTTTGTAAAACATTTGACTATCACTTTATCCTAGTGTATTCCCTTCTACTTACAAGGAAGCAAAAATAAGACAATTTCTGGATAGGTAGAGTCAGACTGAAAAATGCAATACCATAGCCGGGATTTGAACCAAGGATCTCCCGATCTCTAGCCGGATGCTCTATCACTGAGTTACCGTGGCAACATGCCGGCATAGCATTGAAATTCTCAACTGACTCGCCTGTAAACCACAAGGTGATGTCAAATTAGTCAGCCATGACAAACCTAAAGGTGACTTACAACGTTGTAAGCACTTTAAGTCCCAGGATTCAGAGTATAGACAACTATTATGGTCATCTGGTGTTGGATAATTGTTTTTTTTAAGTAACCAGCTAGAGATCGTGGTTCAAATCCCGGCTATGACATTGAAATTCTCAACTGACTCGCCTGTAAACCACAAGGTGATATCAAATTAGTCAGCCATGACAACCCTAAAGGTGACTTACAACGTTGTAAGCACTTTAAGTCCCAGGATTCAGAGTATAGACAAATATTATGGTCATCTGGTGTTGGATAATTGTTTTTTTTTAAGTAACCAGCTAGAGATCGTGGTTCAAATCCCAGCTATGACATTGAATTTTTCAGTGTGACTCTACCTATCCAACTCCTGTCCTACACACGGCTTGTGAAATGTTATTTATTTTGATAGTGTTTAACGCCCGCTTTTACTACCAAGGCACCGCAGGCGATGTCACTGATGACACATGGAAAGACGGAGCACCGGTGAAATGTGATGGCGGGGGAAACCGGAGAACCCGGAGAAAAACCGCCCCTGCGCCGCTATGTCCACCACAAATCTCACATGCGGTCGCTTGGGATCGAACCCGGGCCGTCTAGGTGAGAGGCTAATGGTCTCGGCTTGTGAAAGAGAACCAATTATTCCAAGACAATTTCTGCTAATGTTTATCTCAATTATCATGAAGTAGATGAAGAATGAAATAGAGAAATGTTTAGAGACGGTTATGTGAGAGACCAGTGTTCAGTGTGAGAGTACTACCATATGTCTGTTTTAATGACCCACAGTCAAGGAACAATACTATCAACGATTCAGTACCTTTATCAAAAATGATATCGCTACCGAGATTTCAACAGAAATTACGTTTTGAGACTGCTTGAATCTTTTATAAAAATCTGGTGTGTTTCATTCACATGACTTTCTCCACATCTCTGTAACAAAGTATTGTTAAAAAGGTTATTCTTCAAGATAAACATTAACAGAAATTGTCTTATTACTTGCTTCCTTGTAAGTAGAAGGGAAGACACTGGGATAAAGTGATAGTAGTCAAATGTTTTAACAACTGGTTGCTATGGGACTGAACTTTGTTTCTTTGCATAGCCAGGATTTTAAAAATTCTCCTAAGAAAAACGTTGAAGTATTTTAAAACTGAAACCAATAACAAGGAATATGTAGAAAGGGCCTAAAGTACGAAAACATGTACATACCATAATTTGTGTATCATAGCAAATTCTAGATCTATTTTCTTTTGTTTTCTTTAATTTTTTTTTTTAAGCTTTTATCTGTTACTGTTTAGAACGTTATGCAACATTGAGCAAAATGCCTCAAGAATAAACACGTATTCAGAGGCTATCCCCTGAACATTTTAGATATACATTTTATTTTCCATGTAAATATTTTTAATATACAGCAATTAAATAACTTTTTGTGAGATTCAAAACTTTCGGAATGTTTCCATGTAAAGGCTAATTTGGGGTGCGGGTTTTTGTATCGTGTTCCTGTAATATACTAAACTTAAACACCAACTTTGGTACTTTACCGATTTTCTATTTGAATTACCAAGTTCATATACAATCGGCGCTTTTTCTAAATATTCTTCTTTTTTATGCATGCAGAGGAAACTAAAACGTGTTATTCCGGTGAAATATCGCCAATGCATTTTTCACTGGAATACTATACCTTCTGTACCCTACACCATAAACATCGTATATACATGTAGGAAAATTAAAATGGAAAATCGGATAAATAAAAACATTCTATTTAAGTTGAGCATCCTCAATTGTTCACTTATTTGACTTTTAGTCGATATTCAGTTGTTTCTCACGATTGCAAGGCTAGAGACCGAAATGTTAAAATTAGTATTACTATCGTCCAGTTGTTAAACATATGACTATCTATAACGAAATGTGTAATGTGGCTATTTCTGTAAACGTTTATCAGTATTAAAGACCAGTATAAATATCGTCCAGTTGTTAAACATTTGACTATCGCTTGTATCTATAACGGCATGTGTAATGTAGCTATTTCTGTAAACGTTTATCAGTATTAAAGACCAGTATAAATATCGTCCAGTTGTTAAACATTTGACTATCGCTTGTATCTATAACGGCATGTGTAATGTAGCTATTTCTGTAAACGTTTATCTGTATTAAAGACCAGTATAAATATCGTGCAGTTGTTAAACATTTGACTATGACTTGTATCTATAACGAAATGTGTAATGTAGCTATTTCTGTAAATGTTTATCTGTATTAAAGACCAGTATAAATATCGTCCAGTTGTTAAACATTTGACTATCTATAACGAAATGTGTAATGTAGCTATTTCTGTAAACGTTTATCTGTATTAAAGACCAGTATAAATATCGTGCAGTTGTTAAACATTTGACTATCTATAACGAAATGTGTAATGTAGCTATTTCTGTAAACGTTTATCAGTATTAAAGACCAGTATAAATATCGTCCAGTTGTTAAACATTTGACTATCGCTTGTATCTATAACGAAATGTGTAATGTAGCTATTTCGGTAAATGTTTATCGGTATTAAAGACCAGTATAAATATCGAGCAGTTGTTAAACATTTGACTATCGCTTGTATCTATAACGAAATGTGTAATGTAGCTATTTCTGTAAAAGTTTATCTGTATTAAAGACCAGTATAAATATCGTGCAGTTGTTAAACATTTGACTATGACTTGTATCTATAACGAAATGTGTAATGTAGCTATTTCTGTAAACTTTTATCTGTATTAAAGACCAGTATAAATATCGTCCAGTTGTTAAACATTTGACTATCTATAACGAAATGTGTAATGTAGCTATTTCTGTAAACGTTTATCCGTATTAAAGACCAGTATAAATATCGTGCGGTTGTTAAATATTTGACTATCGCTTGTATCTATAACGAAATGTGTAATGTAGCTATTTCTGTAAAAGTTTATCTGTATTAAAGACCTGTATAAATATCGTGCAGTTGTTAAACATTTGACTATCGCTTGTATCTATAACGAAGTGTGTAATGTAGCTATTTCTGTAAACGTTTATCTGTATTAAAGATCAGTATAAATATCGTACAGTTGCTAAACATTTGACTATCGCTTGTATCTATAACGAAATGTGTAATGTAGCTACTTCTGTAAACGTTTATCTGTATTAAAGACCAGTATAAATATCGTGCAGTTGTTAAACATTTGACTATCGCTTGTATCTATAACGAAATGTGTAATGTAGCTATTTCTGTAAACGTGTATCTGTATTAAAGACCAGTATAAATATCGTGCAGTTGTTATACATTTGACTATCTATAACGAAATGTGTAATGTAGCTATTTCTGTAAACGTTTATCTGTATTAAAGACCAGTATAAATATCGTCCAGATGTTAAACACTTGACTATCGCTTGTATCTATAACGAAATGTGTAATGTAGCTATTTCTGTAAACGTTTATCTGTATTAAAGACCAGTATAAATATCGTGCAGTTGTTAAACATTTGACTATCTATAACGAAATGTGTAATGTAGCAATTTCTGTAAACGTTTATCTGTATTAAAGAACAGTATAAATATCGTGCCGTTGTTAAACATTTGACTATCGCTTGTATCTATAACGAAATGTGTAATGTAGGTATTTCTGTAAACGTTTATGTGTATTAAAGACCAGTATAAATATCGTGCAGTTGTTAAACATTTGACTATCGCTTGTATCTATAACGAAATGTGTAATGTTGCTATTTCTGTAAACGTTTATGTGTATTAAAGACCAGTATATATATCGTGCAGTTGTTAAACATTTGACTATCGCTTGTATCTATAATGAAATGTGTAATGTAGCTATTTCTGTAAACGTTCATCTGTATTAAAGACCGGTATAAATATCGTCCAGCAGTTGTTAAACATTTGACTATCGCTTGTATCTATAATGAAATGTGTAATGTAGCTATTTCTGTAAACGCTCATCTGTATTAAAGACCAGTATAAATATCGTCCAGTTGTTAAACATTTGACTATCGCTTGTATCTATAACGAAATGTGTAATGTAGCTATTTCTGTAAACGTTTATCAGTATTAAAGACCAGTATAAATATCGTTCAGTTATTAAACATTTGACTATCACATGTATCTTTAACGGAATGTGTAATGTAGCTATTTCTGTAAACGTTTATCTGTATTAAAGACCAGTATAAATATCGTCCAGCTGTTAAACATTTGACTATCTATAACGAAATATGTAATGTAGCTCTTTCTGTAAACGTTTATCTGTATTAAAGACCAGTATAAATATCGTCCAGTTGTTAAACATTTGACTATCTATAACGAAATGTGTAATGTAGCTATTTCTGTAACCGTTTATCGGTATTAAAGACCAGTATAAATATCGTCCAGATGTTAAACATTTGACTATCGCTTGTATCTATAACGAAATGTGTAATGTAGCTATTTCTGTAAACGTTTATCAGTATTAAAGACCAGTATAAATATCGTGCAGTTGTTAAACATTTGACTATCTATAACGAAATGTGTAATGTAGCTATTTCTGTAAACGTTTATCTGTATTAAAGACCAGTATAAATATCGTGCAGTTGTTAAACATTTGACTATCGCTTGTATCTATAACGAAATGTGTAATGTAGCTATTTCTGTAAACGTTTATGTGTATTAAATACCAGTATAAATATCGTGCAGTTGTTAAACATTTGACTATCGCTTGTATCTATAACGAAATGTGTAATGTAGCTATTTCTGTAAACGTTTATCTGTATTAAAGACCAGTATATATATCGTGCAGTTGTTAAAGATTTGACTATGACTTGTATCTATAACGAAATGTGTAATGTAGCTATTTCTGTAAACGTTTATCTGTATTAAAGACCAGTATAAATATCGTCCAGTTGTTAAACATTTGACTATCTATAACGAAATGTGTAATGTAGCTATTTCTGTAAACGTTTATCTGTATTAAAGACAGTATAAATATCGTGCAGTTGTTAAACATTTGACTATCGCTTGTATCTATAACGAAATGTGTAATGTAGCTATTTCTGTAAACGTTTATCAGTATTAAAGACCAGTATAAATATCGTTCAGTTATTAAACATTTGACTATCACTTGTATCTTTAACGAAATGTGTAATGTAGCTATTTCTGTAAACGTTTATCTGTATTAAAGACCAGTATAAATATCGTCCAGCTGTTAAACATTTGACTATCTATAACGAAATATGTAATGTAGCTCTTTCTGTAAACGTTTATCTGTATTAAAGACCAGTATAAATATCGTCCAGTTGTTAAACATTTGACTATCTATAACGAAATGTGTAATGTAGCTATTTCTGTAACCGTTTATCGGTATTAAAGACCAGTATAAATATCGTCCAGATGTTAAACATTTGACTATCGCTTGTATCTATAACGAAATGTGTAATGTAGCTATTTCTGTAAACGTTTATCAGTATTAAAGACCAGTATAAATATCGTGCAGTTGTTAAACATTTGACTATCTATAACGAAATGTGTAATGTAGCTATTTCTGTAAACGTTTATCTGTATTAAAGACCAGTATAAATATCGTGCAGTTGTTAAACATTTGACTATCGCTTGTATCTATAACGAAATGTGTAATGTAGCTATTTCTGTAAACGTTTATGTGTATTAAATACCAGTATAAATATCGTGCAGTTGTTAAACATTTGACTATTGCTTGTATCTATAACGAAATGTGTAATGTAGCTATTTCTGTAAACGTTTATCTGTATTAAAGACCAGTATAAATATCGTGCAGTTGTTAAACATTTGACTATGACTTGTATCTATAACGAAATGTGTAATGTAGCTATTTCTGTAAATGTTTATCTGTATTAAAGACCAGTATAAATATCGTCCAGTTGTTAAACATTTGACTATCTATAACGAAATGTGTAATGTAGCTATTTCTGTAAACGTTTATCTGTATTAAAGACAGTATAAATATCGTGCAGTTGTTAAACATTTGACTATCTATAACGAAATGTGTAATGTAGCTATTTCTGTAAACGTTTATCAGTATTAATGACCAGTATAAATATCGTCCAGTTGTTAAACATTTGACTATCGCTTGTATCTATAACGAAATGTGTAATGTAGCTATTTCTGTAAAAGTTTATCTGTATTAAAGACCAGTATAAATATCGTCCAGTTGTTAAACATTTGACTATCTCTTGTATCTATAACGAAATGTGTAATGTAGCTATTTCTATAAATGTTTATCGGTATTAAAGACCAGTATAAATATCGTGCAGTTGTTAAACACTTGACTATCGCTTGTATCTATAACGAAATGTGTAATGTAGCTATTTCTGTAAACGTTTATCTGTATTAAAGACCAGTATAAATATCGTCCAGTTGTTAAACATTTGACTATCTATAACGAAATGTGTAATGTAGCTATTTCTGTAAACGTTTATCCGTATTAAAGACCAGTATAAATATCGTGCGGTTGTTAAATATTTGACTATCGCTTGTATCTATAGCGAAATGTGTAATGTAGCTATTTCTGTAAAAGTTTATCTGTATTAAAGACCAGTATAAATATCGTGCAGTTGTTAAACTTTTGACTATCGCTTGTATCTGTAACGAAATGTGTAACGTAGCTATTTCTGTAAACGTTTATCTGTATTAAAGACCAGTATAAATATCGTCCAGTTGTTAAACATTTGACTATCTATAACGAAATGTGTAATGTAGCTATTTCTGTAAACGTTTATCCGTATTAAAGACCAGTATAAGTATCGTGCGGTTGTTAAATATTTGACTAT
This sequence comes from Hymenopus coronatus, assembly GCA_030762935.1. Classification (NCBI taxonomy): domain Eukaryota; kingdom Metazoa; phylum Arthropoda; class Insecta; order Mantodea; family Hymenopodidae; genus Hymenopus; species Hymenopus coronatus. The sequence continues at coordinate 2,703,057 of CM060888.1, read as the reverse complement.
CGCTTGTATCTATAACGAAATGTGAAATGTAGCTATTTCTGTAAAATTTTATCTGTATTAAAGACCAGTATAAATATCGTGCAGTTGTTATACATTTGACTATCTATAACGAAATGTGTAATGTAGCTATTTCTGTAAACGTTTATCTGTATTAAAGACCAGTATAAATATCGTCCAGATGTTAAACATTTGACTATCGCTTGTATCTATAACGAAATGTGTAATGTAGCTATTTCTGTAAACGTTTATGTGTATTAAAGACCAGTATAAATATGGTGCAGTTGTTAAACATTTGACTATCTATAACGAAATGTGTAATGTAGCTATTTCTGTAAACGTTTATCTGTATTAAAGAACAGTATAAATATCGTGCCGTTGTTAAACATTTGACTATCGCTTGTATCTATAACGAAATGTGTAATGTAGGTATTTCTGTAAACGTTTATGTGTATTAAACACCAGTATAAATATCGTGCAGTTGTTAAACATTTGACTATCGCTTGTATCTATAACGAAATGTGTAATGTAGCTATTTCTGTAAACGTTTATGTGTATTAAAGACCAGTATAAATATCGTCCAGTTGTTAAACATTTGACTATGGCTTGTATCTATAACGAAATGTGTAATGTTGCTATTTCTGTAAACGTTTATGTGTATTAAAGACCAGTATATATATCGTGCAGTTGTTAAACATTTGACTATCGCTTGTATCTATAATGAAATGTGTAATGCAGCTATTTCTGTAAACGTTCATCTGTATTAAAGACCAGTATAAATATCGTCCAGCAGTTGTTAAACATTTGACTATCGCTTGTATCTATAATGAAATGTGTAATGTAGCTATTTCTGTAAACGTTCATCTGTATTAAAGACCAGTATATATATCGTCCAGTTGTTAAACATTTGACTGTCGCTTGTATCTATAACGAAATGTGTAATGTAGCTATTTCTGTAAACGTTTATCAGTATTAAAGACCAGTATAAATATCGTTCAGTTATTAAACATTTGACTATCACTTGTGTCCTTAACGAAATGTGTAATGTAGCTATTTCTGTAAACGTTTATCTGTATTAAAGACCAGTATAAATATCGTCAGGCTGTTAAACATTTGACTATCTATAACGAAATATGTAATGTAGCTATTTCTGTAAACGTTTATCTGTATTAAAGACCAGTATAAATATCGTCCAGTTGTTATACATTTTACTATCTATAACGAAATGTGTAATGTAGCTATTTCTGTAAAAGTTTATCTATATTAAAGACCAGTATAAATATCGTGCAGTTGTTAAACATTTGCCTATCTATAACGAAATGTGTAATGTAGCTATTTCTGTAACCGTTTATCTGTATTAAACACCAGTATAAATAGCGTCCAGATGTTAAACATTTGACTATAGCTTGTATCTATACCGAAATGTGTAATGTAGCTATTTCTGTAAACGTTTATCTGTATTAAAGACCAGTGTAAATATCGTCCAGTTGTTAAACATTTGACTATCTATAACGAAATGTGTAATGTAGCTATTTCTGTAAACGTTTATCAGTATTAAAGACCAGTATAAATATCGTGCAGTTGTTAAACATTTGACTATCTATAACGAAATGTGTAATGTAGCTATTTCTGTAAACGTTTATCTGTATTAAAGACCAGTATAAATATCGTGCAGTTGTTAAACATTTGACTATCGCTTGTATCTATAACGAAATGTGTAATGTAGCTATTTCTGTAAACGTTTATGTGTATTAAATACCAGTATAAATATCGTGCAGTTGTTAAACATTTGACTATCGCTTGTATCTATAACGAAATGTGTAATGTAGCTATTTCTGTAAACGTTTACGTGTATTAAAGACCAGTATAAATATCGTCCAGTTGTTAAACATTTGACTATCGCTTCTATTTATAACGAAATGTGTAATGTAGCTATTTCTGTAAACATTTATCTGTATTAAAGACCAGTATAAATATCGTCCAGTTCTTAAACATTTGACTATCGCTTGTATCTATAACGAACAGTGTAATGTAGCTATTTCTGTAAACATTCATCTCTATTAAAGACCAGTATAAATATCGTGCAGTTGTTAAACATTTGACTATCGCTTGTGTCTATAACGAAATGTGTAATGTAGCTATTTCTGTAAACGTTCATCTGTATTAAAGACCAGTATAAATATCGTGCAGTTGTTAAACATTTGACTATCTATAACGAAATGTGTAATGTAGCTATTTCTGTAAACGTTTATCAGTATTAAAGACCAGTATAAATATCGTTCAGTTGTTAAACATTTGACTATCACTTGTATCTATAGCGAAATGTATAATGTAGGTATTTCTGTAAACGTTTATATGTATTAAAGACCAGTATAAATATCGTCCAGTTGTTAAACATTTGACTAATTATAACGAAATGTGTAATGTAGGTATATCTGTAAACGTTTATCTCTATTAAAGACCAGTATAAATATCGTCCAGATGTTAAACATTTGACTATCGCTTGTATCTATAACGAAATGTGTAATGTGGCTATTTCTGTAAACGTTTATCTGTATTAAAGACCAGTATAAATATCGTCCAGATGTTAAACATTTGACTATCGCTTGTATCTATAACGAAATGTGTAATGTAGCTATTTATGTAAATGTTTATCTGTATTAAAGACCAGTATAAATATCGTCCAGATGTTAAACATTTGACTATCGCTTGTATCTATAACGAAATGTGTAATGTAGCTATTTCTGTAAACGTTTATCAGTATTAAAGACCAGTATAAATATCGTTCAGTTATTAAACATTTGACTATGACTTGTATCTTTAACGAAATGTGTAATGTAGCTATTTCTGTAAACGTTTATCTGTATTGAAGACCAGTATAAATATCGTCCAGCTGTTAAACATTTGACTATCTATAACGATATATGCAATGTAGCTATTTCTGTAAACGTTTATCGGTATTAAAGACCAGTATAAATATCGTCCAGTTGTTACACATTTGACTATCTATAACGAAATGTGTAATGTATTTATTTCTGTAAACATTTATCAGTATTAAAGACCAGTATAAATATCGTTCAGTTGTTAAACATTTGACTATCACTTGTATCTATAGCGAAATGTGTAATGCAGCTATTTCTGTAAACGTTTATCTGTATTAAAGACCAGTATAAATATCGTCCATTTGTTAAACATTTCACTATCTATGACGAAATGTGTAATGTAGCTATTTCTGTAAAAGTTTATCTGTATTAAAGACCAGTATAATTATCGTCCAGTTGTTAAACATTTGACTATCTATAACGAAATGTGTAATGTAGCTATATCTGTAAACGTTTATCTGTATTAAAGACCTCTATAAATATCTTGCAGTTGTTAAACATTTGACTATCGCTTGTATCTATAACGAAATGTGTAATGTAGCTATATCTGTAAACGTTAATGTGTATTAAAGACCAGTATAAATATCGTCCAGTTGTTAAACATTTGAGTATCGCTTGTATCTATAACGAAATGTGTAATGTAGCTATTTCTGTAAACGTTTATGTGTATTAAAGACCAGTATAAATATCGTGCAGTTGTTACACATTTGACTATCGCTTGTAGCTATAACGAACTGTGTAATTTAGCTATTTTTGTAAACATTCATCTCTATTAAAGACCAGTATAAATATCGTGCAGTTGTTAAACATTTGACTATCGCTTGTATCTATAACGAACTGTGTAATGTAGCTATTTCTGTAAGCATTCATCTCTATTAAAGACCAGTATAAATATCGTGCAGTTGTTAAACATTTGACTATCGCTTGTATCTATAACGAAATGTGTAATGTATTTATTTCTGTAAACGTTTATCAGTATTAAAGACCAGTATAAATATCGTTCAGTTGTTAAACATTTGACTATCATTTGTATCTATATCGAAATGTGTAATGTAGCTATTTCTGTAAACGTTTATCTGTATTAAAGACCAGTTATATATCGTCCAGTTGTTAAACATTTGCCTATCTATAACGAAATGTGTAATGTAGCTATTCCTGTAAACGTTTATCTGTATTAAAGACCAGTATAAATATCGTCCAGTTGTTAAACATTTGACTATCTATAACGAAATGTGTAATGTAGCTATTTCTGTAAAGGTTTATCTGTATTAAAGACCAGTATAATTATCGTCCAGTTGTTAAACATTTGACTATCTATAACGAAATGTGTAATGTAGCTATATCTGTAAACGTTTATCTGTATTAAAGACCTGTATAAATATCGTGCAGTTGTTAAACATTTGACTATCGCTTGTATCTATAACGAAATGTGTAATGTAGCTATTTCTGTAAACGTTTATGTGTATTAAAGACCAGTATAAATATCGTGCAGTTGTGAAACATTTGACTATCGCTTGTATCTATAACGAAATGTGTAATGTAGCTATTTCTGTAAACGTTTATGTGTATTAAAGACCAGTATAAATATCGTGCAGTTGTTACACATTTGACTATCGCTTGTAGCTATAACGAACTGTGTAATTTAGCTATTTTTTTAAACATTCATCTCTATTAAAGACCAGTATAAATATCGTGCAGTTGTTAAACATTTGACTATCGCTTGTATCTATAACGAAATGTGTAATGTAGCTATTTCTGTAAACGTTCATCTGTATTAAAGACCAGTATAAATATCGTCCAGTTGTTAAACATTTGACTATCTATAACGAAATGTGTAATGTAGCTATTTCTGTAAACGTTTATCAGTATTAAAGACCAGTATAAATATCGTTCAGTAGTTAAACATTTGACTATCACTTGTATCTATAGCGAAATGTGTAATGTAGCTATTTCTGTAAACGTTTATCTGTATTAAAGACCAGTATAAATATCGTGCAGTTGTTAAACATTTGACTATCTATAACGAAATGTGTAATGTAGCTATTTCTGTAAACGTTTATCTGTATTAAAGAACAGTATAAATATCGTGCCGTTGTTAAACATTTGACTATCGCTTGTATCTATAACGAAATGTGTAATGTAGGTATTTCTGTAAACGTTTATGTGTATTAAAGACCAGTATAAATATCGTGCAGTTGTTAAACATTTGACTATCGCTTGTATCTATAACGAAATGTGTAATGTTGCTATTTCTGTAAACGTTTATGTGTATTAAAGACCAGTATATATATCGTGCAGTTGTTAAACATTTGACTATCGCTTGTATCTATAATGAAATGTGTAATGTAGCTATTTCTGTAAACGTTCATCTGTATTAAAGACCGGTATAAATATCGTCCAGCAGTTGTTAAACATTTGACTATCGCTTGTATCTATAATGAAATGTGTAATGTAGCTATTTCTGTAAACGTTCATCTGTATTAAAGACCAGTATAAATATCGTCCAGTTGTTAAACATTTGACTATCGCTTGTATCTATAACGAAATGTGTAATGTAGCTATTTCTGTAAACGTTTATCAGTATTAAAGACCAGTATAAATATCGTTCAGTTATTAAACATTTGACTATCACTTGTATCTTTAACGAAATGTGTAATGTAGCTATTTCTGTAAACGTTTATCTGTATTACAGACCAGTATAAATATCGTCCAGCTGTTAAACATTTGACTATCTATAACGAAATATGTAATGTAGCTCTTTCTGTAAACGTTTATCTGTATTAAAGACCAGTATAAATATCGTCCAGTTGTTAAACATTTGACTATCTATAACGAAATGTGTAATGTAGCTATTTCTGTAAAAGTTTATCTGTATTAAAGACCAGTATAAATATCGTCCAGTTGTTAAACATTTGCCTATCTATAACGAAATGTGTAATGTAGCTATTTCTGTAACCGTTTATCGGTATTAAAGACCAGTATAAATATCGTCCAGATGTTAAACATTTGACTATCGCTTGTATCTATAACGAAATGTGTAATGTAGCTATTTCTGTAAACGTTTATCAGTATTAAAGACCAGTATAAATATCGTGCAGTTGTTAAACATTTGACTATCTATAACGAAATGTGTAATGTAGCTATTTCTGTAAACGTTTATGTGTATTAAAGACCAGTATAAATATCGTGCAGTTGTTAAACATTTGACTATCGCTTGTATCTATAACGAAATGTGTAATGTAGCTATTTCTGTAAACGTTTATGTGTATTAAATACCAGTATAAATATCGTGCAGTTGTTAAACATTTGACTATCACTTGTATCTATAACGAAATGTGTAGTGTAGCTATTTCTGTAAACGTTTATCTGTATTAAAGACCAGTATATATATCGTGCAGTTGTTAAACATTTGACTATGACTTGTATCTATAACGAAATGTGTAATGTAGCTATTTCTGTAAATGTTTATCTGTATTAAAGACCAGTATAAATATCGTCCAGTTGTTAAACATTTGACTATCTATAACGAAATGTGTAATGTAGCTATTTCTGTAAACGTTTATCTGTATTAAAGACAGTATAAATATCGTGCAGTTGTTAAACATTTGACTATCTATAACGAAATGTGTAATGTAGCTATTTCTGTAAACGTTTATCAGTATTAATGACCAGTATAAATATCGTCCAGTTGTTAAACATTTGACTATCGCTTGTATCTATAACGAAATGTGTAATGTAGCTATTTCTGTAAAAGTTTATCTGTATTAAAGACCAGTATAAATATCGTCCAGTTGTTAAACATTTGACTATCGCTTGTATCTATAACGAAATGTGTAATGTAGCTGTTTCTATAAATGTTTATCGGTATTAAAGACCAGTATAAATATCGTGCAGTTGTTAAACATTTGACTATCGCTTGTATCTATAACGAAATGTGTAATGTAGCTATTTCTGTAAACGTTTATCTGTATTAAAGACCAGTATAAATATCGTCCAGTTGTTAAACATTTGACTATCTATAACGAAATGTGTAATGTAGCTATTTCTGTAAACGTTTTTCCGTATTAAAGACCAGTATAAATATCGTGCGGTTGTTAAATATTTGACTATCGCTTGTATCTATAACGAAATGTGTAATGTAGCTATTTCTGTAAAAGTTTATCTGTATTAAAGACCAGTATAAATATCGTGCAGTTGTTAAACATTTGACTATCGCTTGTATCTGTAACGAAATGTGTAATGTAGCTATTTCTGTAAACGTTTATCTGTATTAAAGACCAGTATAAATATCGTCCAGTTGTTAAACATTTGACTATCTATAACGAAATGTGTAATGTAGCTATTTCTGTAAACGTTTATCCGTATTAAAGACCAGTATAAGTATCGTGCGGTTGTTAAATATTTGACTATCGCTTGTATCTATAACGAAATGTGTAATGTAGCTATTTCTGTAAAATTTTATCTGTATTAAAGACCAGTATAAATATCGTGCAGTTGTTATACATTTGACTATCTATAACGAAATGTGTAATGTAGCTATTTCTGTAAACGTTTATCTGTATTAAAGACCAGTATAAATATCGTCCAGATGTTAAACATTTGACTATCGCTTGTATCTATAACGAAATGTGTAATGTAGCTATTTCTGTAAACGTTTATCTGTATTAAAGACCAGTATAAATATGGTGCAGTTGTTAAACATTTGACTATCTATAACGAAATGTGTAATGTAGCTATTTCTGTAAACGTTTATCTGTATTAAAGAACAATATAAATATCGTGCCGTTGTTAAACATTTGACTATCGCTTGTATCTATAACGAAATGTGTAATGTAGGTATTTCTGTAAACGTTTATGTGTATTAAACACCAGTATAAATATCGTGCAGTTGTTAAACATTTGACTATCGCTTGTATCTTTAACGAAATGTGTAATGTAGCTATTTCTGTAAACGTTTATGAGTATTAAAGACCAGTATAAATATCGTCCAGTTGTTAAACATTTGACTATGGCTTGTATCTATAACGAAATGTGTAATGTTGCTATTTCTGTAAACGTTTATGTGTATTAAAGACCAGTGTATATATCGTGCAGTTGTTAAACATTTGACTATCGCTTGTATCTATAATGAAATGTGTAATGTAGCTATTTCTGTAAACGTTCATCTGTATTAAAGACCAGTATATATATCGTCCAGTTGTTAAACATTTGCCTGTCGCTTGTATCTATAACGAAATGTGTAATGTAGCTATTTCTGTAAACGTTTATCAGTATTAAAGACCAGTATAAATATCGTTCAGTTATTAAACATTTGACTATCACTTGTGTCCTTAACGAAATGTGTAATGTAGCTATTTCTGTAAACGTTTATCTGTATTAAAGACCAGTACAAATATCGTCCAGCTGTTAAACATTTGACTATCTATAACGAAATATGTAATGTAGCTATTTCTGTAAACGTTTATCTGTATTAAAGACCAGTATAAATATCGTCCAGTTGTTATACATTTTACTATCTATAACGAAATGTGTAATGTAGCTATTTCTGTAAAAGTTTATCTGTTAAACATTTGCCTATCTATAACGAAATGTGTAATGTAGCTATTTCTGTAACCGTTTATCTGTATTAAAGACCAGTATAAATAGCGTCCAGATGTTAAACATTTGACTATAGCTTGTATCTATACCGAAATGTGTAATGTAGCTATTTCTGTAAACGTTTATCTGTATTAAAGACCAGTGTAAATATCGTCCAGTTGTTAAACATTTGACTATCTATAACGAAATGTGTAATGTAGCTATTTCTGTAAACGTTTATCAGTATTAAAGACCAGTATAAATATCGTGCAGTTGTTAAACATTTGACTATCTATAACGAAATGTGTAATGTAGCTATTTCTGTAAACGTTTATCTGTATTAAAGACCAGTATAAATATCGTGCAGTTGTTAAACATTTGACTATCGCTTGTATCTATAACGAAATGTGTAATGTAGCTATTTCTGTAAACGTTTATGTGTATTAAATACCAGTATAAATATCGTGCAGTTGTTAAACATTTGACTATCGCTTGTATCTATAACGAAATGTGTAATGTAGCTATTTCTGTAAACGTTTACGTGTATTAAAGACCAGTATAAAGATCGTCCAGTTGTTAAACATTTGACTATCGCTTCTATTTATAACGAAATGTGTAATGTAGCTATTTCTGTAAACATTTATCTGTATTAAAGAACAATATAAATATCGTGCCGTTGTTAAACATTTGACTATCGCTTGTATCTATAACGAAATGTGTAATGTAGGTATTTCTGTAAACGTTTATGTGTATTAAACACCAGTATAAATATCGTGCAGTTGTTAAACATTTGACTATCGCTTGTATCTTTAACGAAATGTGTAATGTAGCTATTTCTGTAAACGTTTATGAGTATTAAAGACCAGTATAAATATCGTCCAGTTGTTAAACATTTGACTATGGCTTGTATCTATAACGAAATGTGTAATGTTGCTATTTCTGTAAACGTTTATGTGTATTAAAGACCAGTGTATATATCGTGCAGTTGTTAAACATTTGACTATCGCTTGTATCTATAATGAAATGTGTAATGTAGCTATTTCTGTAAACGTTCATCTGTATTAAAGACCAGTATATATATCGTCCAGTTGTTAAACATTTGCCTGTCGCTTGTATCTATAACGAAATGTGTAATGTAGCTATTTCTGTAAACGTTTATCAGTATTAAAGACCAGTATAAATATCGTTCAGTTATTAAACATTTGACTATCACTTGTGTCCTTAACGAAATGTGTAATGTAGCTATTTCTGTAAACGTTTATCTGTATTAAAGACCAGTACAAATATCGTCCAGCTGTTAAACATTTGACTATCTATAACGAAATATGTAATGTAGCTATTTCTGTAAACGTTTATCTGTATTAAAGACCAGTATAAATATCGTCCAGTTGTTATACATTTTACTATCTATAACGAAATGTGTAATGTAGCTATTTCTGTAAAAGTTTATCTGTTAAACATTTGCCTATCTATAACGAAATGTGTAATGTAGCTATTTCTGTAACCGTTTATCTGTATTAAAGACCAGTATAAATAGCGTCCAGATGTTAAACATTTGACTATAGCTTGTATCTATACCGAAATGTGTAATGTAGCTATTTCTGTAAACGTTTATCTGTATTAAAGACCAGTGTAAATATCGTCCAGTTGTTAAACATTTGACTATCTATAACGAAATGTGTAATGTAGCTATTTCTGTAAACGTTTATCAGTATTAAAGACCAGTATAAATATCGTGCAGTTGTTAAACATTTGACTATCTATAACGAAATGTGTAATGTAGCTATTTCTGTAAACGTTTATCTGTATTAAAGACCAGTATAAATATCGTGCAGTTGTTAAACATTTGACTATCGCTTGTATCTATAACGAAATGTGTAATGTAGCTATTTCTGTAAACGTTTATGTGTATTAAATACCAGTATAAATATCGTGCAGTTGTTAAACATTTGACTATCGCTTGTATCTATAACGAAATGTGTAATGTAGCTATTTCTGTAAACGTTTACGTGTATTAAAGACCAGTATAAAGATCGTCCAGTTGTTAAACATTTGACTATCGCTTCTATTTATAACGAAATGTGTAATGTAGCTATTTCTGTAAACATTTATCTGTATTAAAGACCAGTATAAATATCGTCCAGTTCTTAAACATTTGACTATCGCTTGTATCTATAACGAACAGTGTAATGTAGCTATTTCTGTAAACATTCATCTCTATTAAAGACCAGTATAAATATCGTGCCGTTGTTAAACATTTGACTATCGCTTGTATCTATAACGAAATGTGTAATGTAGGTATTTCTGTAAACGTTTATGTGTATTAAAGACCAGTATAAATATCGTGCAGTTGTTAAACATTTGACTATCGCTTGTATCTATAACGAAATGTGTAATGTTGCTATTTCTGTAAACGTTTATGTGTATTAAAGACCAGTATATATATCGTGCAGTTGTTAAACATTTGACTATCGCTTGTATCTATAATGAAATGTGTAATGTAGCTATTTCTGTAAACGTTCATCTGTATTAAAGACCGGTATAAATATCGTCCAGCAGTTGTTAAACATTTGACTATCGCTTGTATCTATAATGAAATGTGTAATGTAGCTATTTCTGTAAACGTTCATCTGTATTAAAGACCAGTATAAATATCGTCCAGTTGTTAAACATTTGACTATCGCTTGTATCTATAACGAAATGTGTAATGTAGCTATTTCTGTAAACGTTTATCAGTATTAAAGACCAGTATAAATATCGTTCAGTTATTAAACATTTGACTATCACTTGTATCTTTAACGAAATGTGTAATGTAGCTATTTCTGTAAACGTTTATCTGTATTAAAGACCAGTATAAATATCGTCCAGCTGTTAAACATTTGACTATCTATAACGAAATATGTAATGTAGCTCTTTCTGTAAACGTTTATCTGTATTAAAGACCAGTATAAATATCGTCCAGTTGTTAAACATTTGACTATCTATAACGAAATGTGTAATGTAGCTATTTCTGTAAAAGTTTATCTGTATTAAAGACCAGTATAAATATCGTCCAGTTGTTAAACATTTGCCTATCTATAACGAAATGTGTAATGTAGCTATTTCTGTAACCGTTTATCGGTATTAAAGACCAGTATAAATATCGTCCAGATGTTAAACATGTGACTATCGCTTGTATCTATAACGAAATGTGTAATGTAGCTATTTCTGTAAACGTTTATCAGTATTAAAGACCAGTATAAATATCGTGCAGTTGTTAAACATTTGACTATCTATAACGAAATGTGTAATGTAGCTATTTCTGTAAACGTTTATGTGTATTAAAGACCAGTATAAATATCGTGCAGTTGTTAAACATTTGACTATCGCTTGTATCTATAACGAAATGTGTAATGTAGCTATTTCTGTAAACGTTTATGTGTATTAAATACCAGTATAAATATCGTGCAGTTGTTAAACATTTGACTATCGCTTGTATCTATAACGAAATGTGTAGTGTAGCTATTTCTGTAAACGTTTATCTGTATTAAAGACCAGTATATATATCGTGCAGTTGTTAAACATTTGACTATGACTTGTATCTATAACGAAATGTGTAATGTAGCTATTTCTGTAAATGTTTATCTGTATTAAAGACCAGTATAAATATCGTCCAGTTGTTAAACATTTGACTATCTATAACGAAATGTGTAATGTAGCTATTTCTGTAAACGTTTATCTGTATTAAAGACAGTATAAATATCGTGCAGTTGTTAAACATTTGACTATCTATAACGAAATGTGTAATGTAGCTATTTCTGTAAACGTTTATCAGTATTAATGACCAGTATAAATATCGTCCAGTTGTTAAACATTTGACTATCGCTTGTATCTATAACGAAATGTGTAATGTAGCTATTTCTGTAAAAGTTTATCTGTATTAAAGACCAGTATAAATATCGTCCAGTTGTTAAACATTTGACTATCGCTTGTATCTATAACGAAATGTGTAATGTAGCTGTTTCTATAAATGTTTATCGGTATTAAAGACCAGTATAAATATCGTGCAGTTGTTAAACATTTGACTATCGCTTGTATCTATAACGAAATGTGTAATGTAGCTATTTCTGTAAACGTTTATCTGTATTAAAGACCAGTATAAATATCGTCCAGTTGTTAAACATTTGACTATCTATAACGAAATGTGTAATGTAGCTATTTCTGTAAACGTTTATCCGTATTAAAGACCAGTATAAATATCGTGCGGTTGTTAAATATTTGACTATCGCTTGTATCTATAACGAAATGTGTAATGTAGCTATTTCTGTAAAAGTTTATCTGTATTAAAGACCAGTATAAATATCGTGCAGTTGTTAAACATTTGACTATCGCTTGTATCTGTAACGAAATGTGTAATGTAGCTATTTCTGTAAACGTTTATCTGTATTAAAGACCAGTATAAATATCGTCCAGTTGTTAAACATTTGACTATCTATAACGAAATGTGTAATGTAGCTATTTCTGTAAACGTTTATCCGTATTAAAGACCAGTATAAGTATCGTGCGGTTGCTAAATATTTGACTATCGCTTGTATCTATAACGAAATGTGTAATGTAGCTATTTCTGTAAAATTTTATCTGTATTAAAGACCAGTATAAATATCGTGCAGTTGTTATACATTTGACTATCTATAACGAAATGTGTAATGTAGCTATTTCTGTAAACGTTTATCTGTATTAAAGACCAGTATAAATATCGTCCAGATGTTAAACATTTGACTATCGCTTGTATCTATAACGAAATGTGTAATGTAGCTATTTCTGTAAACGTTTATCTGTATTAAAGACCAGTATAAATATGGTGCAGTTGTTAAACATTTGACTATCTATAACGAAATGTGTAATGTAGCTATTTCTGTAAACGTTTATCTGTATTAAAGAACAATATAAATATCGTGCCGTTGTTAAACATTTGACTATCGCTTGTATCTATAACGAAATGTGTAATGTAGGTATTTCTGTAAACGTTTATGTGTATTAAACACCAGTATAAATATCGTGCAGTTGTTAAACATTTGACTATCGCTTGTATCTATAACGAAATGTGTAATGTAGCTATTTCTGTAAACGTTTATGTGTATTAAAGACCAGTATAAATATCGTCCAGTTGTTAAACATTTGACTATGGCTTGTATCTATAACGAAATGTGTAATGTTGCTATTTCTGTAAACGTTTATGTGTATTAAAGACCAGTGTATATATCGTGCAGTTGTTAAACATTTGACTATCGCTTGTATCTATAATGAAATGTGTAATGCAGCTATTTCTGTAAACGTTCATCTGTATTAAAGACCAGTATAAATATCGTCCAGCAGTTGTTAAACATTTGACTATCGCTTGTATCTATAATGAAATGTGTAATGTAGCTATTTCTGTAAACGTTCATCTGTATTAAAGACCAGTATATAAATCTTCCAGTTGTTAAACATTTGCCTGTCGCTTGTATCTATAACGAAATGTGTAATGTAGCTATTTCTGTAAACGTTTATCAGTATTAAAGACCAGTATAAATATCGTTCAGTTATTAAACATTTGACTATCACTTGTGTCCTTAACGAAATGTGTAATGTAGCTATTTCTGTAAACGTTTATCTGTATTAAAGACCAGTACAAATATCGTCCAGCTGTTAAACATTTGACTATCTATAACGAAATATGTAATGTAGCTATTTCTGTAAACGTTTATCTGTATTAAAGACCAGTATAAATATCGTCCAGTTGTTATACATTTTACTATCTATAACGAAATGTGTAATGTAGCTATTTCTGTAAAAGTTTATCTGTTAAACATTTGCCTATCTATAACGAAATGTGTAATGTAGCTATTTCTGTAACCGTTTATCTGTATTAAAGACCAGTATAAATAGCGTCCAGATGTTAAACATTTGACTATAGCTTGTATCTATACCGAAATGTGTAATGTAGCTATTTGTGTAAACGTTTATCTGTATTAAAGACCAGTGTAAATATCGTCCAGTTGTTAAACATTTGACTATCTATAACGAAATGTGTAATGTAGCTATTTCTGTAAACGTTTATCAGTATTAAAGACCAGTATAAATATCGTGCAGTTGTTAAACATTTGACTATCTATAACGAAATGTGTAATGTAGCTATTTCTGTAAACGTTTATCTGTATTAAAGACCAGTATAAATATCGTGCAGTTGTTAAACATTTGACTATCGCTTGTATCTATAACGAAATGTGTAATGTAGCTATTTCTGTAAACGTTTATGTGTATTAAATACCAGTATAAATATCGTGCAGTTGTTAAACATTTGACTATCGCTTGTATCTATAACGAAATGTGTAATGTAGCTATTTCTGTAAACGTTTACGTGTATTAAAGACCAGTATAAAGATCGTCCAGTTGTTAAACATTTGACTATCGCTTCTATTTATAACGAAATGTGTAATGTAGCTATTTCTGTAAACATTTATCTGTATTAAAGACCAGTATAAATATCGTCCAGTTCTTAAACATTTGACTATCGCTTGTATCTATAACGAACAGTGTAATGTAGCTATTTCTGTAAACATTCATCTCTATTAAAGACCAGTATAAATATCGTGCAGTTGTTAAACATTTGACTATCGCTTGTGTCTATAACGAAATGTGTAATGTAGCTATTTCTGTAAACGTTCATCTGTATTAAAGACCAGTATAAATATCGTGCAGTTGTTTAACATTTGACTATCTATAACGAAATGTGTAATGTAGCTATTTCTGTAAACGTTTATCAGTATTAAAAACCAGTATAAATATCGTTCAGTTGTTAAACATTTGACTATCACTTGTATCTATAGCGAAATGTATAATGTAGGTATTTCTGTAAACGTTTATATGTATTAAAGACCAGTATAAATATCGTCCAGTTGTTAAACATTTGACTAATTATAACGAAATGTGTAATGTAGCTATATCTGTAAACGTTTATCTCTATTAAAGACCAGTATAAATATCGTCCAGATGTTAAACATTTGACTATCGCTTGTATCTATAACGAAATGTGTAATGTGGCTATTTCTGTAAACGTTTATCTGTATTAAAGACCAGTATGAATATCGTCCAGATGTTAAACATTTGACTATCGCTTGTATCTATAACGAAATGTGTAATGTAGCTATTTATGTAAATGTTTATCTGTATTAAAGACCAGTATAAATATCGTCCAGATGTTAAACATTTGACTATCGCTTGTATCTATAACGAAATGTGTAATGTAGCTATTTCTGTAAACGTTTATCAGTATTAAAGACCAGTATAAATATCGTTCAGTTATTAAACATTTGACTATCACTTGTATCTTTAACGAAATGTGTAATGTAGCTATTTCTGTAAACGTTTATCTGTATTGAAGACCAGTATAAATATCGTCCAGCTGTTAAACATTTGACTATCTATAACGATATATGTAATGTAGCTATTTCTGTAAACGTTTATCGGTATTAAAGAACAGTATAAATATCGTCCAGTTGTTAAACATTTGACTATCTATAACGAAATGTGTAATGTATTTATTTCTGTAAACATTTATCAGTATTAAAGACCAGTATAAATATCGTTCAGTTGTTAAACATTTGACTATCTATGACGAAATGTGTAATGTAGCTATTTCTGTAAAAGTTTATCTGTATTAAAGACCAGTATAAGTATCGTCCAGTTGTTAAACATTTGACTATCTATAACGAAATGTGTAATGTAGCTATATCTGTAAACGTTTATCTGTATTAAAGACCTCTATAAATATCGTCCATTTGTTAAACATTTCACTATCTATGACGAAATGTGTAATGTAGCTATTTCTGTAAAAGTTTATCTGTATTAAAGACCAGTATAATTATCGTCCAGTTGTTAAACATTTGACTATCTATAACGAAATGTGTAATGTAGCTATATCTGTAAACGTTTATCTGTATTAAAGACCTCTATAAATATCTTGCAGTTGTTAAACATTTGACTATCGCTTGTATCTATAACGAAATGTGTAATGTAGCTATTTCTGTAAACGTTTATGTGTATTAAAGACCAGTATAAATATCGTCCAGTTGTTAAACATTTGAGTATCGCTTGTATCTATAACGAAATGTGTAATGTAGCTATTTCTGTAAACGTTTATGTGTATTAAAGACCAGTATAAATATCCTGCAGTTGTTACACATTTGACTATCGCTTGTAGCTATAACGAACTGTGTAATTTAGCTATTTTTGTAAACAATCATCTCTATTAAAGACCAGTATAAATATCGTGCAGTTGTTAAACATTTGACTATCGCTTGTATCTATAACGAACTGTGTAATGTAGCTATTTCTGTAAACATTCATCTCTATTAAAGACCAGTATAAATATCGTGCAGTTGTTAAACATTTGACTATCGTTTGTATCTATAACGAAATGTGTAATGTATTTATTTCTGTAAACGTTTATCAGTATTAAAGACCAGTATAAATATCGTTCAGTTGTTAAACATTTGACTATCACTTGTATCTATATCGAAATGTGTAATGTAGCTATTTCTGTAAACGTTTATCTGTATTAAAGACCAGTTATATATCGTCCAGTTGTTAAACATTTGCCTATCTATAACGAAATGTGTAATGTAGCTATTCCTGTAAACGTTTATCTGTATTAAAGACCAGTATAAATATCGTCCAGTTGTTAAACATTTGACTATCTATAACGAAATGTGTAATGTAGCTATTTCTGTAAAGGTTTATCTGTATTAAAGACCAGTATAATTATCGTCCAGTTGTTAAACATTTGACTATCTATAACGAAATGTGTAATGTAGCTATATCTGTAAACGTTTATCTGTATTAAAGACCTGTATAAATATCGTGCAGTTGTTAAACATTTGACTATCGCTTGTATCTATAACGAAATGTGTAATGTAGCTATTTCTGTAAACGTTTATGTGTATTAAAGACCAGTATAAATATCGTGCAGTTGTTAAACATTTGACTATCGCTTGTATCTATAACGAAATGTGTAATGTAGCTATTTCTGTAAACGTTTATGTGTATTAAAGACCAGTATAAATATCGTGCAGTTGTTACACATTTGACTATCGCTTGTAGCTATAACGAACTGTGTAATTTAGCTATTTTTTTAAACATTCATCTCTATTAAAGACCAGTATAAATATCGTGCAGTTGTTAAACATTTGACTATCGCTTGTATCTATAACGAAATGTGTAATGTAGCTATTTCTGTAAACGTTCATCTGTATTAAAGACCAGTATAAATATCGTCCAGTTGTTAAACATTTGACTATCTATAACGAAATGTGTAATGTAGCTATTTCTGTAAACGTTTATCAGTATTAAAGACCAGTATAAATATCGTTCAGTAGTTAAACATTTGACTATCACTTGTATCTATAGCGAAATGTGTAATGTAGCTATTTCTGTAAACGTTTATCTGTATTAAAGATCAGTATAAATATCGTCCAGTTGTTAAACATTTGACTATCTATAACGAAATGTGTAACGTAGCTATTTCTGTAAACGTTAATCTATATTAAAGACCAGTATAAATATCGTCCAGTTGTTAAACAATTGACAATCTATAACGAAATGTGAAATGTAGCTATTTCTGTAAGAGTTTATCTGTATTAAAGACCAGTATAAATATCGTCCAGTTGTTAAACATTTGACTATCTATAACGCAATGTGTAAAGTAGCTATTTCTGTAAACGTTTATATGTATTAAAGACCAGTATAAATATCGTCCAGTAGTTAAACATTTGACTAATTATAACGAAATGTGTAATGTAGCTATTTCTGTAAACGTTTATCTGTATTAAAGACCAGTATAAATATCGTCCAGATGTTAAACATTTGACTATCGCTTGTATCTATAACAAAATGTGTAATGTAGCTATTTATGTAAATGTTTATCTGTATTAAGGATCAGTATAAATATCGCCCAGATGTTAAACATTTGACTATCACCTGTATCTATAACGAAATGTGTAATGTAGCTATTTCTGTAAACGTTTATGTGTATTAAAGACCAGTATAAATATCGTGCAGTTGTTACACATTTGACTATCGCTTGTAGCTATAACGAACTGTGTAATTTAGCTATTTTTGTAAACAATCATCTCTATTAAAGACCAGTATAAATATCGTGCAGTTGTTAAACATTTGACTATCGCTTGTATCTATAACGAACTGTGTAATGTAGCTATTTCTGTAAACATTCATCTCTATTAAAGACCAGTATAAATATCGTGCAGTTGTTAAACATTTGACTATCGCTTGTATCTATAACGAAATGTGTAATGTATTTATTTCTGTAAACGTTTATCAGTATTAAAGACCAGTATAAATATCGTTCAGTTGTTAAACATTTGACTATCACTTGTATCTATATCGAAATGTGTAATGTAGCTATTTCTGTAAACGTTTATCTGTATTAAAGACCAGTTATATATCGTCCAGTTGTTAAACATTTGCCTATCTATAACGAAATGTGTAATGTAGCTATTCCTGTAAACGTTTATCTGTATTAAAGACCAGTATAAATATCGTCCAGTTGTTAAACATTTGACTATCTATAACGAAATGTGTAATGTAGCTATTTCTGTAAAGGTTTATCTGTATTAAAGACCAGTATAATTATCGTCCAGTTGTTAAACATTTGACTATCTATAACGAAATGTGTAATGTAGCTATATCTGTAAACGTTTATCTGTATTAAAGACCTGTATAAATATCGTGCAGTTGTTAAACATTTGACTATCGCTTGTATCTATAACGAAATGTGTAATGTAACTATTTCTGTAAACGTTTATGTGTATTAAAGACCAGTATAAATATCGTGCAGTTGTTAAACATTTGACTATCGCTTGTATCTATAACGAAATGTGTAATGTAGCTATTTCTGTAAACGTTTATGTGTATTAAAGACCAGTATAAATATCGTGCAGTTGTTACACATTTGACTATCGCTTGTAGCTATAACGAACTGTGTAATTTAGCTATTTTTTTAAACATTCATCTCTATTAAAGACCAGTATAAATATCGTGCAGTTGTTAAACATTTGACTATCGCTTGTATCTATAACGAAATGTGTAATGTAGCTATTTCTGTAAACGTTCATCTATATTAAAGACCAGTATAAATATCGTCCAGTTGTTAAACATTTGACTATCTATAACGAAATGTGTAATGTAGCTATTTCTGTAAACGTTTATCAGTATTAAAGACCAGTATAAATATCGTTCAGTAGTTAAACATTTGACTATCACTTGTATCTATAGCGAAATGTGTAATGTAGCTATTTCTGTAAACGTTTATCTGTATTAAAGATCAGTATAAATATCGTCCAGTTGTTAAACATTTGACTATCTATAACGAAATGTGTAACGTAGCTATTTCTGTAAACGTTTATCTATATTAAAGACCAGTATAAATATCGTCCAGTTGTTAAACAATTGACAATCTATAACGAAATGTGAAATGTAGCTATTTCTGTAAGAGTTTATCTGTATTAAAGACCAGTATAAATATCGTCCAGTTGTTAAACATTTGACTATCTATAACGCAATGTGTAATGTAGCTATTTCTGTAAACGTTTATATGTATTAAAGACCAGTATAAATATCGTCCAGTAGTTAAACATTTGACTAATTATAACGAAATGTGTAATGTAGCTATTTCTGTAAACGTTTATCTGTATTAAAGACCAGTATAAATATCGTCCAGATGTTAAACATTTGACTATCGCTTGTATCTATAACAAAATGTGTAATGTAGCTATTTATGTAAATGTTTATCTGTATTAAGGATCAGTATAAATATCGCCCAGATGTTAAACATTTGACTATCACCTGTATCTATAACGAAATGTGTAATGTAGCTATTTCTGTAAACGTTTATCTGTATTAAAGACCAGTATAAATATCGTCAAATATGTATGTATTTTGTGAGTTGTTCTGTGTGTATTTACGTGTCTTGTGTATGTGTGTGTCTTGTGTATATATGTCTCGTGTATATGGTTTTGTGTGCATGTATGTGTCTTGTGTATGTATGTGTCTTGTGTATGGTTTTGTGTGTATGTATGTGTCTTGTGTATGTTTTTGTGTGCATGTATGTGTCTTGTGTATGTATGATTCTTGTGTATGGTTTTGTGTGTATGTATTTGTCTTGTGTATGGTTTTGTGTGCATATATGTGTCTTGTTTATGTTCTTGTGTGTATGTTTGTGTCCTGTGTATGGTTTTGTGTGTATGTATGTGTCTTGTGTACGTATGTCTCTATTGTATGGTTTTGTGTGTATGTATGTCTGTTGTGTATGTGTCTTGTGTATGCATGTGTCTTATGTATATATGTGTCTTGTGTGTGTATGTGTCTTGTGTATGTATGTGTCTTGTGTATATGTCTTGTGTATGTGTCTTGTGTATGTATGTGTCTTGTGTATATGTCTTGTGTATGTGTCTTGTGTATGTATGTGTCTTGTGAATGTGTGTGTCTTGTTTATGTGTGTCTTGTGTATGTATGTGTCTTGTGTATGTATGTGTCTTATGCATGTATGTGTCTTGTGTATGTGTGTGTCTTATGTATGTATGTGTCTTGTGTATGTATGTGTCTTATGTATGTATGTAACTTGTGTATGTATGTGTCTTATGCATGTATGTGTCTTGTGTATGTGTGTGTCTTGTGTATGTATGTGTCTTATGTATGTATGTGTCTTGTGTATGTGTGTGTCTTGTGTATATATGTGTCTTGTGTATGTATGTGTCTTGTGTGTGTATGTGTCTTATGTATGTATGTGTCTTATCTATATATGTGTCTGTGTATGTGTGTGTCTTGTGTATATATGTGTCTTGTGTATGTATGTGTCTTGTGTGTGTATGTGTCTTGTGCATGTATGTGTCTTATGTATGTATTGGTCTTGTGTATGTAAGTGTCTTGCGTATGTCTGTGTCTTGTGTATGTATGTGTCTTGTGTATGTGAGTGTCTTGTGTATGTATGTGTGTTGTGTATGTGTGTGTCTTTTGTATGTATGTGTCTTGTGTATGTATGTGTCTTGTGTATGTATGTGTCTTGTGTATATATGTGTTTTGTGTATGTCTGTGTCTTGTGTATGTATGTGTCTTGTGTATGTATGTGTTTAGTGTATGTATGTGTCTTGTGTATGTATGTGTTTTGTGTATGCATGTGTCTTGTGTATGTATGTGTCTTGTGTACATATGTGTCTTGTGTATGTATGTGTCTTGTGTATGTATGTGTCTTGTATATATATATGTGTTTTGTGTATGTATGTGTCTTGTGTATGTATGTGTCTTGTGTATGTATGTGTTTTGTGTATGTATGTGTCTTGGGTATGTCTGTGTCTGGTGTATGTATGTGTCTTGTGTATATAAGTGTCTTATGTATGTATGTGTCTTGTGTATGTATGTGTCTTGTGTATGTGTGTGTCTTGTGTATGTATGTGTCTTGTGTTTGTGTGTGTCTTGTGTATGTATGTGTCTTGTGTATGTGTGTGTCTTGTGTATGTATGTGTCTTGTGTTTGTGTGTGTCTTGTGTATGTATGTGTCTTGTGTATGTGTGTGTCTTATGTATGTATGTGTCTTGTGTATGTGTGTGTCTTGTGTATGTATGTGTCTTGTGTATGTATGTGTCTTGTGTATGTATGTGTCTTTTGTATGTGTGTGTCTTGTGTATGTGTGTGTCTTTTGTATGTGTGTGTCTTGTGTATGTATGTGTCTTGTGTATGTATGTGTCTTGTGTATGTATGTGTCTTTTGTATGTGTGTGTCTTGTGTATGTGTGTGTCTTTTGTATGTGTGTGTCTTGTGTATGTGTGTGTCTTTTGTATGTGTGTGTCTTGTGTATGTGTGTGTCTTGTGTATGTATGTGTCTTGTGTATGTATGTGTCTTGTGTATGTATGTGTCTTGTGTATGTGTGTGTCTTGTGTATGTGTGTGTCTTTTGTATGTGTGTGTCTTGTGTATGTATGTGTCTAGTGTATGTGTGTGTTATGTGTATGTATGTGTCTTGTGTATGTATGTGTCTTGTGTATGTGTGTGTCTTGTGTATGTATGTGTCTTGTGTATGTATGTGTCTTGTGTATGTATGTGTCTTGTGTATGTGTGTCTTGTGTATGTATGTGTCTTGTGTATGTATGTGTCTTGTGTATGTATGTGTCTTGTGTATGTATGTGTCTTGTGTATGTGTGTGTTATGTGTATGTATGTGTCTTGTGTATGTATGTGTCTTGTGTATGTGTGTGTCTTGTGTATGTATGTGTCTTGTGTATGTATGTGTCTTGTGTATGTATGTGTCTTGTGTATGTATGTGTCTTTTGTATGTGTGTGTCTTGTGTATGTATGTGTCTAGTGTATGTATGTGTTATGTGTATGTATGTGTCTTGTGTATGTGTGTCTTGTGTATGTGTGTCTTGTGTATGTATTGTCTTGTGTATGTATGTGTCTTCTGTATGTATGTGTCTTGTGTATGTATGTGTCTTGTGTATGTATGTGTCTTGTGTATGTATGTGTCTTGTGTATTTATGTGTCTTGTGTATATAAGTGTCTTGTGTATGTATGTGTTTTGTGTATGTATTTTTCTTGTGTATATATGTGTATTGTGTGTATGTGTCTTGTGTACGTATGTGTCTTTTGTATGTGTGAGTCTTGGTTATGTATGTGTCTTGTGTATGTATGTGTCTTGTGTAAATTTGTGTCTTGTGTGTGTATGTGTCTTGTGTATGTCTGTGTCTTGTGTATGTATGTGTCTTGTGTGTGTATGTGTCTTGTGTATGTTTGTGTTTTGTGTATACATGTGTGTTGTGTGTGTGTATTTGTCTTGTGTATGTATGTGTCTTGTGTATGTGTCTTGTGTGTGTATGTGTCATGTGTATATATGTGTCTTGTGTGTGTATGTGTCTTGTGTATATATGTGTCTTTTGTATAAATGTGGCTTGTGTGTGTATGTGTCTCGTGTATGTGTGTCTTGTGTATATATGCGTCTTGTGTATATATGTGTGTGTGTATGTATCTTGTGTATATATGTGTCTTGTTTATGTGTGTGTCTTGTGTATATATGTGTCTTGTGTGTGTCTTGTTGATGTGTCTTGTGTATGTCTTGTTTGTATGTGTCTTATGTGTGTATGTGTCTTGTGTGTGTATGTGTCTGGTGTATGTGTCTTGTGGACAGCATGGCTCAAAAATTAAAACTCTTGATATTTATCTTCATTCTGTTCCAAGGATGTGACACCAAGATTTTCAAGGTATATCCTCCGAGGCAAGCTATCGTTTACCTGCAAATAATTTAGAATATTTTTGTTTTTTCAAAAATGGATCTAACGTATTATATTAAAATACGTAATGTTTAAGTTATTTACATGACAAAAAAATTGTACGTATATTTTGAATTTTCTGGGAATTGCGTGTGAGGAGCTGTTTGTTCTGGATGAATTTTCTGAATGATAACTAACTACTGAACCCTAACAAATAGAGAAAAACTTAGCATTCCAAGAATGTAGGTCTTCTTATAACACACAATTTATTTCATAAAATTTTTTCGAGGATTTGACCGTTTTCGAGATATTCCTTGTTATTAATTTGAGTTTTTAAATACTTAAACTTTTCCCATACAGGAACTGGTCAACTCCTGGTGACGCAAAATGGACTTCAGCCCCATAGCAACGAACTTTTAAAAAATTTGACTATCACTTTAACCTATGGTACACCCTTATTTCTCTTCTACTTACAAGGAAGCAACTAATAAGACTATTTCTGCTAATTTTTTCTCCATTAGCATGAAGTAAATAGAAGCATAAGCTTTTTAACAATAATTTGTTACACACACACACATATATATACATAGAGAGAGAAAGTCATGTGATTGGAACATATCATATTTTTTAAAAAATGCGGCAGTTTAGCTTTTATTAAAACAATGATTTGGAGAATAAAACTAAGAATTTAAATAACCATATGCGCTAGAATTATCTTGCGGGGAAAAAGAACTGTATACAATAGGTGATAACATTTGAATAGTATAGCTTATATTTAAGATGATACATAATTACAGAAACATTGACGTTACCCACTTACCTACCATTTATTTAATATCTGGCTTTTTACTGTTAGTCTTCAGGCTCATTTTGCACAAAATTGATAACAAATATTTATCTAATCTAAAGGGCAGTTTCAGATTCAGGAAGTTCTTACTGCACTTAAATACCAACTTTCATATATTTCCTTTTTGAAAAAAACTGTTCACAAAAAATCGTATGTGTCAATCACATGACTTTCTCTACATCTCTGTAACAAATTATTGTTAAAACGTATTCTTCCATCTACTTGATGTTAATCAAGATAAACATTAACAGAAATTGTCTTATTACTTGTAAGTAGAAGGCAAAAACGGGAGTAGCATAGGTTAAAGTGAAAGACAAAAGCTGGTTGCTATGTGACTGAAGTTCCTTTGTTTGGACATGAGTTGACAAATTCCTATATGAGAAAAGTAAAAGTTTTTTAAAGGTGAAATCAAAAACAGGAAATAACTTAAAAAACGACCAACTCCACGAAAAAAATGCTTGTAACATAAATTGTCTGTTTTTACGTGCTCTACATTTTTGGTATGGTAAGTTTTTGTCTATCTGTTACGGTTTAGCAGTTAAGTAATATTCCGTAAAATGCATCCAGAATAAAGTAGTCTTCAGAGGCTATTACCAGAAAATTCAACATATACATTTTATTTGTCAAGTAAATGTCCTTAATATAGGATATTTTAATCAAAATCGTTAGCGCCATTTTTGAAAAAAATCAAAATTTTCGAAAAAAGTTCCATGTAAAGGGTAGTTTGGGATGGGGGAATTTTTCTCAAAATATTCGTGTCGCATCCCTGGAAGATACTAAACTTAAATACCAAGTTTTACCGATATTTTATAAGTTATCGTGTTCATAGACACATGGACACAGACACGGATCTTTTTCTGAAAATGCTTTTGTTGGACACAGGGGACCCTAAAACATGTATTTCCAGTGAAATCTTGGTGTCAAATTTTTGGATGGAGTGCAATGCCTTCTCTACACACTATGTACATAATACGTATAGAGAAAGTAAAAATGTATATGATTTAAATTGTGTGTTTTGTGGAAATCAACGTTTTTTGTGAGCAAGTTTTTGTCCACCTCTTACGGTTTACCAGTTATACAAAAGTCATTCAGAATGAAGAGCTCTTCAGAGACCCTTCCGAGAAATATAAATTTCATTTTCTAAAAAAATGTCTTAAGATGTAGCATTACAATAAAAATCGTTAGATCTATTTTTGAGAAAATCAAAAATTTCAAAATATTTTTCCATATTAAAGATGTTTTTTTTTTTTTTTAATTTTCACAAACACAGATGGATAAGCCCTTGCAGGCGCATTTCTAAAAAGTAATTTTTTGTATTCAGAAATCCTCAAAACATAATTATATTTCATGTGATATTTCAAAGTCCAAATTATGTATTTAACAGAATACTTTCCCTACTTACGATACATAGTAAAGAAAGCAAAAACATTAAAAAAAAATAATAAAAAATATAAACAGATTTAAAAACTAAAAACGAAATATGCTTTTTACTTTCTGTTCTTAGTACATAAGTAGAGAAGGTATTGCATTCCACCCAGGAAATGGATACGGAGATTTTACTGGACATATACCTTTTAGGCTCCCCTGAATAAAAAAAACAGCATTTTCAGAAAACAGTGCGTGTGCCCGAGTATCTGAAAAACGAAAAGTCGTTTAAATACCAAATATTGTGTTTAAGTTGAGTATATTTCAAGGTTGCGACACTAAGGTTTTGCGGAAAATCCCTCATTCTCAAAATGCCCAGCAACAATTTTCGAAAGTTTTGATTTTCTGAAAAATAGCTCTAACGGTTTTGATTAAAAGTTGTACATTAAAGATATACATCAGAAATAAATTGTATATCTTGAATTATTCTGATTGAATTTTGTGTAAAATATAAACTTTACAAGAGATAGAATAAAACTGACTACACAAGAATGTAACTCTGCTTAAAGCGCACAAGTTTTGTAAAGAGTTTTAAAGATATTCCTGTTATAGGTTCCAATTTTAAATTACTTAAACTTTCCTCAAACGGAAGGTCCTCATCCGATTTATATCTCTTTTGTTTTACTCCTTGTATAATGGAGATACAACTGAATTCCGCGTTATTTTAAAACATCTATCACTTTATCCTAGTGTATTCCTTTATTTCACTTACAGGGAACTAGTAATAAAACAATTTCTGTTAATGTTTATCTTGGTTAGCATCAAGTAGATAGCAGAATAAGCTTTTTGTTTGCAGAACAGGGAGAGAAAGTTTTCAGATGTTTTCCATTACTTAGTTTGAAACCCAATAGATGGTTGACAATGAAATGAATACAATACTTACTTGTGTGGAAGTGAAACAAATCTAAAACGAATGACTTTTATTGACAGGCATTAGCAGCATGTGTAACATTAAATCACTCGTGACGTAAAAACAGTTTGGTAAAGCTTTTTCACCGTGACACTTGTACAGCGCGTGAGAAATAATAAATATTACCGTGAATATGGACTACAGTTCACGAGCAGGTGTTTCTGTAGAATAAAACAGCTGAAGTAAAGTGTCAGACATTAGTCAATTGTTCATGCCACTCCATCTCGTTCACTGAGAATGTATTCATGCTAATCACTGGAGCGTGTCACTACACAAGTTTTATTTGCTACTTGACAGCACACGATTCTGGGCTCTCGCCGAATATTGTAGTTCATCATGCTGTCCCAGATCACGGCCTTGTCAATCACTGTGCTTTTCCGGACAAATCACTGTATACCGTCAGAGAATAGTGCAGTTGACAGATCACTGTGCTCCAGGAAAAATCGTCATATACTTCCAGCAGAAGATATAGCTGTCAGGTCACTGTACTCCAGGAGAAATCGTCATATACTTCCAGCAGAAGATGTGGTTCACAGGTCACTGTACTCCAGGAAAAATCGTCATATACTTCCAGCAGAAGATATGGTTGACAGGTCACTGTGTTGTCCAGTAGAAATCGTCCCATACTTCCAGCAGAAGATATGGTTCACAGGTCACTGAGCTGTCCAGGAGAAATCGTCATATACCTCCAGCAGAAGATATGGTTGACAGGTCACTGTACTCCAGGAGAAATCGTCATATATCTCGAGCAGAAGATGTGGTTCACAGGTCACTGTACACCTTGAGAAATCGCCATATACTTCCAGCAGAAGATATGGTTGACAGGTCACTGTACTCCAGGAGAAATCGTCATATTCCTCTAGCAGAAGATATGGTTGACAGGTCACTGAGCTGTCCAGGAGAAATCGTCATATACTTCCAGCAGAAGATATGGTTGACAGGTCACTGAGCTGTCCAGGAGAAATCGCCATATACTTCCAGCAGAAGATATGGTTGACAGGTCACTGTGTTGTCCAGTAGAAATCGTCATGTACTTCCAACAGAAGATATAGTTGTCAGGTCACTGTACTCCAGGAAAAATCGTCATATACTTCCAGCAGAAGATATGGTTGACAGGTCACTGTGTTGTCCAGTAGAAATCGTCATATACTTCCAACAGAAGATATGGTTGACAGGTCACTGTGCTGTCCAGGAGAAATCGTCATATACTTCCAGCAGAAGATATGGTTGACAGGTCACTGTGTTGTCCAGTAGAAATCGTCATATTCCTCTAGCAGAAGATATGGTTGACAGGTCACTGAGCTGTCCAGGAGAAATCGTCATATACTTCCAGCAGAAGATATGGTTGACAGGTCACTGAGCTGTCCAGGAGAAATCGTCATATACTTCCAGTGGCTGACAGATGATGGTTCTGTCCCGGACAAATCTCTGCATATCGCCACTAGAAATTCGTCTAATGCTGTAACATACTTCATGTCACTGAGTGGTCGCGTACAAGTTATAACGCCGAGACCACGACTAGATGTGCCACTACACTGAGGTACAGGGGACACCCGTAATACTGCTATTGCGTTGTGTTATGAAGCAGTTGGTGACGGGGGCTGTGCTAGAGTATTGGTGACTTCTGGAGGGTAGACGAGCTAGACACCCACTACACTGAGGTACACGGGATACCCGTAACACTGCCGTTGCTGCTATGTTGTGACGCAGTTGGTGACGGCGGTGGTACCAGTCTATGTGGTGACAGCTGGAGGGTAGACGAGCTAGAGGTGGTCGGACAAAGCAGTGGGTAGTAGTAGTAAGGGAAGGCCAGAGGTAATGTTGGAGGATAAAGCACCGGTCCTCCAGAGGAAGTTGATGAGGATGTTCCTGTTTTTGGGAAACCTAGCACAGGCTGGTCGTCTCGCACCAGCACTTTGACCGCCACACGTTTGGCCGATGAACTGCCGCCTCCAGCTCCACCGCCAACTGCAGCTGCCAGTACCGCTGTCGCTCCTTGTTCTTGAAGCTGCAATTGTTTCCTTTTCGTCTTGTACCGCCGGTTTTGAAACCAAATCTTAACCTGTGAACACAAAACAAATTCTGGTATAATTGTGACTCGACTTGTGGCCTTGTTGATTTCTGACAAACATCTCATTACGTTACCTGTGTCTCTGTGAGCTTGAGCGCATGCGCGAGGTCTGCACGCTCTGGACCGGACAGATAGCGCTGCTGATTGAATCTTCTCTCAAGTTCATAAACCTGAGCATGAGAGAAGGCCGCCCTAGAACGTTTCTTCCTCTGCTGTTGCTGCTGCTGTTGTTGGTGATGATGGACGAGGAACTGGGATGGCGCTTGATGATGTGGTGATACGGCTCTGCCAAACAACACACTCGGCACTTGGCCTGGTGCTGCATCTCCTGCAACAATGATGATACAAACACATTGATTACTAGGGACGTTCAATAAGCCCTGAGAAAATATGAGAAATTACACTCATAACATCAAAAAGTTTGTATTTAGTAACCGTCAAATATTACTAGATGACAGTTTCAACTATATCCATTACGTGGTTTCGTTACAACAAGCGATTGAATCAACAATCTTGTGCTTCTTTAGAAAGATGAAGGGAAAAAAACGAGTTTCGTGCTGTGATTAAACACTTCTATTTAAATTACTTAACACCGAAAGAGATAAAAGCCGAGTTGGATGAAGTTCATGGCACATCTGCTCCTGCGTTTGTAACAATTTACAATTGGATAAATGAATTTAAACGTGGCCGGACATCCACAAATGATGAACATCGTTCCGGACATCCAGTAGAAGTGACTTCCTCCGAAATTATTGACAAAATCCAGGATATGGTTCTGAGTTATCGAGGAATCAAAGTTCGTGAAATAGTAGAGTTCACAGGCATGTCACAAGGTACAGTGTTCTCAATTTTGTACCAAACATTAGGTCTGACAAAGGTCTCGGCAAGATGGGCCGCGTTTACTTTCAATGAGAATAAAAGCAATCGTGTGATCGTTACAGGAGCTAGTTCGACACTTTTCCGTCGCAATTCTGACGAGTTTCTGCGTCAAAACATTACTGTGGATGAAACACGGATACACTACTACACTCCAGAGACAATACAGTCGAAAAGTGGGTTTTTAAAGGCGAACCGGCTCCGAAGAAGGCAAGGTTGGTGAATTCTGCAGACAAAGTGATGGCCGCGGTTTTTGGGAATGCATGCGAAATCATCTACATTGATTACTTGCAGAAAGAAAGAACAATAAATGGAGAGAGAGGACATAAATGGAGATAAACGTACCAGATGGCTACGTGATGGTTTGGTGATACCTAGCTGCATCTAATGATGCGGTCATCTATCTGTACCCAGATAATGTACCAAATGGTTCAAGTGATGGTATGATGCTACCAGCAGTATTTGATGATCCATATGTACCAAGATAATGTACTAGATGGCTGAGTTTGGTGATACGCGGCAACACGTGGTGATGTGGTGATCCATCTGTACCAAGATAAATGTACCAGATGGCAGTTTGTTGATACGCAGCAGTATCTGATGATGTGATGATTCATCTGTACCAAGATAATGTACCAGATGGCTCAGCTTGGTGATACGCGGCAGCAAGTGATGATGTGATGATCCACTTGTACCAAGATAATTTACCAGATGGCTCAGCTTGGTGATACGCGGCAGCATGTGATGCTCCACCTGTACCAAGATAATGTACCAGATGGTTCACGTGATGGTATGATTATACCAGGAGTATCTGATGATCCACCTGCACCAAGATAAATGTACCAGATGGCTGAGTTTGGTGATACGCGGCAGCATGTGATGATTGGTGATCCATCGCACCAAGATAATGTACCAGATGGTTCAAGTGATGGTATGATGATACCAGGAGTGTTTGATGATCCATCGCACCAAGATAATGTACCAGATGGCTCAGTTTGGTGATACGCGGCAGTATGTGATGATTG
Source organism: Hymenopus coronatus (assembly GCA_030762935.1). NCBI lineage: Eukaryota > Metazoa > Arthropoda > Insecta > Mantodea > Hymenopodidae > Hymenopus > Hymenopus coronatus. Next base: position 2,672,155 of record CM060888.1, on the reverse strand, counting down.
GTGATCCATCTGTACTAAGATAATGTACCAGATGGCTCAGCTTGGTGATACGCGGCAGCATGTGATGATTGATGATCCATCGTACCAAGATAATGTACCAGATGGCTCAGTTTGGTGATACCCGGCAGCATGTGATGATTGGTGGTCCATCATACCAAGATAATGTACCAGATGGCTCAGTTTGGTGATACGCGGCAGTATGTGGTGATTGATGATCCATCTGCACCAAGATAATGTACCAGATGGTTCAGTTTCGTGATACGCGGCAGCATGTGATGATTGGTGATCCATCGTACCAAGATAATGTACCAGATGGCTCAGTTTGGTGATACGCGGCAGTATGTGATGATTGATGATCCATCTGCACCAAGAAAATGTACCAGATGGCTCAGTTTGGTGATACGCGGCAGCATGTGATGATTTGTGATCCATCTGTACTAAGATAATGTACCAGATGGCTCAGCTTGGTGATACGCGGTAGCATGTGATGATTGGTGATCCATCGCACCAAGATAATGTACCAGATGGTTCAAGGGATGGTATGATGATACCAGGAGTGTTTGATGATCCATCGCACCAAGATAATGTACCAGATGGATCAGTTTGGTGATACGCAGCAGCATGTGATGATTGGTGATCCATCTGCACCAAGATAATGTACCAGATGGTTCAAGTGATGGTATGATGATACCAGGAGTGTTTGATGATCCATCTGCACCAAGATAATGTACCAGATGGCTCAGCTTGGTGATACGTGGCAGTATGTGATGATTGGTGATCCATCGTACCAAGATAATGTACCAGATGTCTCAGTTTGGTACAGTCAACGACAGACGTATATTACTGCGTTCAAGAGGTCCTTAGAAAAATGCAGCGACACAAATTGTTTTTGGTAGATTTAGGTTTTTATTTTTCAGCACAATCTCCTTTTAGCTCGATACACTTTCCTAGCGTTCTCCAACCGTTTTAAGTACTGTTTGGGAGATGACTTTTCGTTAGATGTCAATCGTTTTCCGCCGAGCCACTTTTTCAAGTTCGGAAATAGAAAAGTCACTGGGGACCAAATCTTGTGAATCCGGTGCATGTTGTAATTCTACAATTTTGGCCATTGAAACTGCGCATGTGCGCATTCTTGCAATGCCTTGCTGGAAGAGAAATTGTTCTCTACCAGATCAGGGCGATTTTTCTTGATTTGTCCACTCAACCGTGTAATTCGATGCATAATACTCTCCATTTGTCGTTCTTCCTTTCTGCAAGTAATCAACGTAGATGATTCGGGGCGATGGCCATCACCTTGTCTGCCGATTTCACCACTTTTGCCTTTTTCGCAGCCGGTTCGATTTTAAAAACCCACTGTTTCGACTGTACTTTTGTCTCTGGAGTGCAGAGGTGTAACCATATTTCATTCACAGTTATATATCAACGCAGTAACTCGTCTGGATTGCGACGGGAAAGTGCCAAACCACCTTCCAAATCGATCATACCATTGCGATTATTCCCCATTGAGAGCAAACATGGCACCCATCTTGCCGAGACCTTTGTCAGACCTAATTGAGAACACTACCCTGTGATATGTCTGTGGTGAACTTTCAATCGTCGATCACTCAAAACCATATCCTGGATCTTGTCAATCGTTTCGGAGGAAGTCACTTCTACTGGACGTCCGGAACGATATTCATCATTTGTGGATGTACGGCCACGTTTAAATTCAGTTATCCAATTGTAAATTGTTACAAACGCAGGAGCAGATGTACCATGAAATTCATCCAACTCGGCTTTTAAATATAACTGTTTAATCACCGCACGAAACTAGTTACTTTCTCTACACGTAATATGTACATAGTGTATACAGAAGATATTGTATTGCATCTAAAAATTGGATACTCAGTTTTCAACGGAAATACATTTTTGTGACCTTCTGAAGCCAAGAAAAGCATTTCTAGAAAAAGGTCGTGTATATGTGTCTGTGAGTTGAGTATCTTCCAAGGATGCTAAATGAATATTTTCAAGAAAATCCCCCTAACCCCAGCTACCCTTTACATGAAAATATTTTCGAAAATTTTGATTTTTTGAAAAATGGCTCTAATGATTTTGTTTAAAATATCGTATATTAAAGATATTTACCTGGGACATAAAATATATCCTGAATTTTCTGGAAATAGCCTCTGAAGACTTCTTTATTCTGGACGAATTTTATGGAATTTTGCATAGCTGCTAAACCGTAAGAGATAGACGAAAACCTACCGTACAAAAAATATAGAGCACGTTAAAACACACAATTTATATTATACACATATTTTGTGTGTAGTTGATCGTTTTTTACATATTCCTTGTTTTTAGTTTCAGGTTTGAAAAACATACTTTTTTCATACAGGAATTTCGCAACTCCTGTCCATACATACAAACAAAGGAACTTCAGTCACATAGAAACTAGCTTTTGACTATCACTTTAACCTAAGCTACTCCCTTATTTCATTTCTACTTACAACGAAGCAAGTAATAAGACTATTTCTGCTAATTTTTTCTCGATTAGCATGGAATAAATAGAAGTATGAGCTTTTTAACAATAATTTGTTGCAGAGATGTAGAGAAAGTCATGTGAATGGAGCACATCAGATTTTTTTCGATGCGTGGCGCACCTCATGATGTAGAGACTCAGGCAGCCGAGACTCGAACCCGAGGCCGCGCTGCAAGCTGCTGTCTGTATTTTTGACTACTTGAGTGTATAAACTGGTAGTTCTTGGAACGGTCGCAGCCGCCACTAGCGTACATGTGATCAACATGTCAGTCAAAAGTGTGAGAGATGAACTGCGTATGTGCGTGCAACAGCGGCACACGTCACTTTCTGTAACAAAGTGCTTTTGCTAAAGCTTTTTCTGCTACCTACTTCAAGATAAACATTAGCAGAAATTGTCTTGTTACTTGCTGCCTAGGGAATACACTAGGATAAAGTGATAGTCAAATGTTTTAAAATGTCGTTGCTAAGTGATAACGTTTAAATTCGTTTTTCTTTACAACGCCAGGAGTAAAACATCATAAAAACGGACGAAAAATTCCTACATGAGAAAAGTATACATTTTACTTTCTCTAGCCCGCAGGTTCAGTGTACATAGGGATAGAGAAGAATTTTATTCCATCCAAAAATTCCATGTCGAGATTTTACATGTTTTAGAACCCCCTCAGTCCAAAAAAGCATTTTCAGAAACAGGTCCGTGTGTCTGTGTACAACATAGCTCAAAAACGAAAAGACGGTTAAATACCAAACTTGGAACTAACCTAACTACCCTTTACATGGACAAATGTTGTTTTTCTTAAAAATGGCTCTAACGATTTTGATTAAATTACCACATGTTAAAGTCATTTCTATCACAAATAAAAATGTATATCTTGAATTTTCTGGGAATAGCTTCTATAGACTACTTTATTCTGGATGATTTTTGCTTAATTTGGTATAACTAGTAAACCGTAGGAGATACGCAAAAGCTCACTTTACAAAAAATATAAATCCTCTTAAAATACACACTTTCTGTCATATACATTTTTTTCGTGGAGCTTACCATTTTCGAGGTGTTCCTTGCCTATTAGCTTCAATTGTAAAATACTTATACTTTTCTCAGTCAAGAAGCGTCCGTTTTTCTTTTGTTCTACTCCTGACCAAGCAAAGAAGCGATTTACAATGACAGTCACATAACATCTTTTAAAACATTTGACTATCACTTTAACATAGCACATTCCTTTAGTTCCCTTCTACTTGTAAGGAACTAAGTAATAAGAACATTCTGCTAATGTTTATCTCGATTAGCAAGGTGTGGAAAGAAGAATAATGTTTTGTAAGAAGTTTGTTTTTAGAACAGCTAGAGAAAGTCATGTGAGTGTAAGGCATCAGATTTTTTTTAAATATTAAGCAATAGCAAGGAATATGAGCTGTACAAAAGATGTGTCGAACATAAATTGTGTGCTGTTGTGATATCCACATTTTGTTATTCTGTTACAGTTGCCCAGTTATGCAAAAGTTTCTCTGTACGAAGAGACTCTCAACAAAATTCAAAGTATTACTTCACATAAGTGTAGGTCGTTTTCAAGAAATCATAATGTTCTTCCAAAGTTTGATACTTAGACGGTTCTTCCTTTACTTCACAAACACAAATATTCTCAGAATGTTTTGCTTTGTGTATTCAGTCAATTTCAAAGCGTGTATTTTCGCAATGCTTCCAATAATTACTAAAGGCAAAGCAGTAGAAGTACTAAAATTCTAATGTGTTACACTCACATGACTTTCTCTAGCTGTTCTACAAACAAACTTCTTACAAAAGATTACTCTTCTTTCTCCACAATGCTATTCGAGATAAACATTATCAGAATGTTCTTATTACTTAGTTCCTTATAAGTAGAAGGCAACTAAAGGAATGTGCTATGTTAAAGTGATAGTCAAATGTTTTAAAAGATGTCGTTATGCGATTGTCATTGTAATTCGCTTTTTTGCTGGTCAGGAGTAGAACAAAAGAAAAACGGACGCTTCCAGTCTGAAAAAAGTAAAAGTATTTTACAATTGAAACCAATAACAGGGAATATTTTAGAAACTGTAAACTCTATAACCAAACATTAATATAACATAAATAATGTGTTTCAATGAGATGTACAGTTTTTGTGTGTCTCTTACGGTTCACTAGTTATTCAAAATCCAGTAAAGTTTGTCCAGAACGAAGAGGTCTTGAGACGATATTCCTAGAAAATGCAGTAATAAGCTTATAAATTCTCAAGTTTTCATTTTACATAAAAACTGCTTTAAAATAAAGTTACTTAATTTGTAATATCTTAAATTCATAGTTCGGTTGCACTTAAAATTCTTAAGATAAACCTCTCGTCCCCCTATGGGGCGCTCTTCCACATGCTTTATGGGGCCAATGAGAATATCAGCAGTTGAATTTATCCATTTGAAGTTATACCGAACATTCCTGAGTATTTATGTGGCCCATGAGAATATCAGCAGTTGAATTTATCGATCAATTTGAAGTTATACCGAACATTCCTGATTATTTATGTGGCCCATGAGAATATCAGCAGTTGAATTTATCCATTTGAAGTTATACCGAACATTCCTGATTATTTATGGGGCCCTTGAGAATATCAGCAGTTGAATTTATCCATTTGAAGTTATACCGAACATTCCTGATTATTTATGTGGCCCTTGAGAATATCAGCAGTTGAATTTATCCATTTGAAGTTATACCGCACATTCCTGATTATTTATGTGGCCCATGAGAATATCAGCAGTTGAATTTATCCATTTGAAGTTATACCGAACATTCCTGATTATTTATGGGGCCCTTGAGAATATCAGCAGTTGAATTTATCGATCCATTTGAAGTTATACCGCACATTCCTAATTATTTATGTGGCCCATGAGAATATCAGCAGTTGAATTTATCCATTTGAAGTTATACCGAACTTTTCCTGATTATTTATGTGGCCCTTGAGAATATCAGCAGTTGAATTTATCGATCCATTTGAAGTTATACCGAACATTCCTGATTGTTTATGTGGCCCTTGAGAATATCAGCAGTTGAATTTATCGATCCATTTGAAGTTATACCGAACATTCCTGATTGTTTATGTGGCCCTTGAGAATATCAACAGTTGAATTTACCGATCCATTTGAAGTTATACCGAACATTCCTTGTTATTTATTCACTGGCGACCATACACGCTATTGGTAGCTTTTGTAAAATGACCATACAATACTCTAATCTTTTTCAAAAGTTTAAATGAATCTCAGTGCAATTTAAAATTGAAACAAGTGTCGCAAGAAGAACTGTATAGACCCAGTGGTAACGTGTGGGGTACTGGATTCAACACCGATGAACCAAAAAACCGGTAGGTTTTTTTTTTTTTTTTTTTTGTGTGTGTGTGTGTGTTTTGGCGTCATGATAAACATTAGATTATATATTTCAAATTAAAAGACTAGTAAAACTGAACACAAATGGTGATTGGGCCGCTATCTATCCAGGGAGAGTGAAAGCAGTAACTGGTGGCACCCTAACACATGTGCTTGTTGCGGAGCTAAGTGTCAGGAGATGAGACCTTGAAGGACTAGTGTAGGGATAGCCTCACATTCAAGCGGTCGTGAGTTCCAATCTCGGTGAGTTAACAGGATAAAGTTTTTGGTCCCTTTTCTTGGGAAAATTACTGTAAGGGAACGTTGTGTTGCCCTCTTCTCCACTTTATGGTCAAAGTAACCCGCTCCATAAAACCCAATCTTATTCTTGTCTATACATTTCCATGACATGTGTTACATTCACATAACTTTCTCCATTCACTCTTCTTCAAACTATTGTTACAAAATCTTATTCTTGTATCTATTTGTTGTTAACCAAATACACTTTATTTAGTTGTAGATATAAGAAGATTATAATGGAAGGCATGACGAGAAAAAGTGAATAGCGACTATTTCAGAAAGAGTATTTGAAAATTTCAACCAATAACAAAGTAGGTATTTCTCAGAAGTGGTTTACGTCACAAACATTTATTTGATGACGTAGTTGTGTTCTTTAAGGAGGTCCACATTTTTACTTTCTCTGCTACTATTGTAAGTAGTGACAGTATTGCGTTCCTCCCAAAAATTTCATATCGAAATAAGTATATGTTTTGAGACTACCTGAAACCCCCCCAAATCAAAATAGTGTGTACAGGTGTATATGAATAGCATAGCTACCTCAAAAATGGAAAAAGATACCGCAGGACAATTTTTTAAGAAAATTCCCACACACCAAACTTCCTTTACACACAGGAATTTTTGAATTCTCAAAAAGTAGCTCTAACGGAGGCATATGTGGGAATAGTTTCATTCTGGATAATTTTGTAACTGACAGACCCAAACTCTTTAAAACAACCAACTTTTTGTGCCATTAATGGTTCTTTTAAGGTGCTGTCGATATTCAGTTGTCTCTCGCGAGAGCATGCACTCTACCAGTGCAGCTGCTCTGTTTGCTTGAATAACGAGATTGTAGCGCAATAATATTCAGTTGTCCCTCGCGAGAGCATCCACACTACCAGTGCAGCTGCTCTGTTTGCTTGAATAACGAGATTGTAGCGCAATAATATTCAGTTGTCTCTCGCGAGAGCATGCACTCTACCAGTGCAGCTGCTCTGTTTGCATGAATAACGGGATTGTAGCGCAATAATATTCAGTTGTCTCTCGCGAGAGCATGCACACTACCGGTGCAGCTGCTCTGTTTGCATGAATAACGGGATTGTAGCGCAATAATATTCAGTTGTCCCTCGCGAGAGCATGCACACTACCAGTGCAGCTGCTCTGTTTGCTTGAATAACGAGATTGTAGCGCAATAATATTCAGTTGTCTCTCGCGAGAGCATGCACACTACCAGTGCAGCTGCTCTGTTTGCTTGAATAACGAGATTGTAGCGCAATAATATTCAGTTGTCCCTCGCGAGAGCATGCACACTACCAGTGCAGCTGCTCTGTTTGCATGAATAACGGGATTCTAGCGCAATAATATTCAGTTGTCCCTCGCGAGAGCATGCACTCTACCAGTGCAGCTGCTCTGTTTGCTTGAATAACGAGATTGTAGCGCAATAATATTCAGTTGTCTCTCGCGAGAGCATGCACTCTACCAGTGCAGCTGCTCTGTTTGCATGAAGAACGAGATTGTAGCGCAATAATATTCAGTTGTCTCTCGCGAGAGCATGCACTCTACCAGTGCAGCTCCTCTGTTTGCATGAATAACGAGATTTTAGCGCAATAATATTCAGTTGTCTCTCGCGAGAGCATGCACTCTACCAGTGCAGTTGCTCTGTTTGCATGAATACGAGATTGAAGCGCAATAATATCTATTGCGTTTATCTCGATTAAAATAAAGTAGACAGGACCGTTTTACTTTCTCTACACGTACTATGTACATTGTGTATAGAGAAGGTTTTGCCCTCCGCCCAAAAATTCGATACCGAGATTTCACTGGAAATATATCTTTGGGGTCCGCGTGTGTGTCTCCGTGCGTCCGTGTGCCTGTGAACACGATAACTCAAAAACTTAAAGTGTTTATAATACCAAACTTGTTATTTAATTTCAGTATCTTTCAGGGATGCGACACGAAGATTTTGGGAAAGTTCCCCCATCCCCAACTACCCTTTACATGGAACATTTTTCGAAAATTTTGATTTTTTTAAAAATGTCTGTAACGATTTTGATTAAAATATCGTATTTTAAATGTTTTACCAGACAAATAAAATGTACAGCTTGAATTTTCTGGGAATAGCCTCTGAAGACTACTTTATTCTGGTTGGGTTTTACGGCATTTTGCATAACTGTTAAACCGTAAGAGACGGGCAAAAACTTACCACACAAAAAATGTACAGCACGTTAAAACACACAATTTAATTTATATATATCTTTTTTTTTTCGTAGAGGGGATCGTTTTTCAGACATTGCTTGCTTTTTGTTTCAGCTTTGAACAACTTATACTTTTCTATGCAGCAATTTGTCATTTCCTGTCCATACAAACAAAGGAACTTCAGTCACATAACAACCAGCTTTTGACTATCACTTTAACATATGCTACATCAATGCTCATTTGAAATCATTTTTTGAAGTGGGTATTGCAAAGCTTGTGCACAGGTACGATAAATGTCTCAATCTTTTCGGTGATTAAGTTGAAAAGTAAACTAAACTTTTAGTAATAAAATAATTGTTTTTTAGGAACTTGTCTTTTATTTGAGGCTTATTGGAGCTTGAAAAAAGAACGGCCCTCGTATTTGTTAAGAGAATTTGCATGGCCACTACTAAATCACACAGGGTAGAGAAAGACATTTTTATATAGTAAGTTTTTGTCTATGTCTTACGGGTTGCCAGTTGTATAAACGTCTTCAGAGGCTATTTCCAGAAAATACAGGACATACATTTAAGTTCTCTTAAACAATGGCATTTTAATCAAAATAAAAACATAAATTGTTCAGAAAATAATATTTAACAAGTGTTTCCATTTAATGCGTAGCTTACGTAAGAGATTTTCATGAACATTTTTCGTTTTTAAAATTGAACTTATTTTTTCTATAAAACCCGCCTGGGTTGTGTGGAGGTACCGTGTCTGTCTCACAATTAACAGTTCGCGGGTGCGAATCTTGTTCACAGGAGTTACTCCGGTAAAGTTTTTTTGTTGTTTTCCCTTATCCTCAGAAGAGAAATGTCGAGTAACTTTAAGTTCCAAGGACCCCGAGAACTTTTGTGTATCATTTCACAAATTTCATTCATCGTTCAATATGACCAACCAAGTTAAAGGCCGCCAAATTAAAAAACAACATCAACAACAACAACAAAAAATCAAACAAAAAATATAAAAAAAGTATTTTAAATATTTTAAGTAAAATTTTCATAACGAAGTTTTGAGTGAGGTACAGTAAGTAGTAGAGAAAATAAAACAAATGCCAAACTGAGATTTGTATGCAGAAGCTGCTCGTTCAAAGAGCGCATCGCTGAGGGGCAGAGGAGGTAAACCCTGGCTGCCGCCCAAGAGATTCAAAATGCATCTCAGCTGTCAAATCCTTCTTGTAAGAAAACATTTTAACACATCTCTAAATATACGCGCGTTATAGAGAAGTGAGTGCCTTTAATTGTGTTTATATATGTGACAAGTACCGCAGATTGACTCGCTAGCTGATACAGAGGCGTTCGTCCTCTGGCAAGTGTAAATGGTGCTCAATAATGTCTCATTATGTCTCTCTCGCCAGCTGATACAGAGGCGTTCGTCCTCTGGCAAGTGTAAATGGTGCTCAATAGTGTCTCTCTCGCCAGCTGATACAGAGGCGTTCGTCCTCTGGCAAGTGTAAATGGTGCTCAATAGTGTCTCATTATGTCTCTCTCGCCAGCTGATACAGAGGTGTTCGTCCTCTGGCAAGTGTAAATGGTGCCCAATAGTGTCTCTCTCACTAGCTGATACAGAGGCGTTCGTCCTCTGGCAAGTGTAAATGGTGCTCAATAGTGTCTCATTATGTCTCTCTCGCCAGCTGATACAGAGGTGTTCGTCCTCGAGCAAGTGTAAGTGGTGCTCAATAGTGTCTCATTATGTCTCTCTCGCCAGCTGATACAGAGGTGTTCGTCCTCTGGCAAGTGTAAATGGTGCCCAATAGTGTCTCTCTCACTAGCTGATACAGAGGCGTTCGTCCTCTGGCAAGTGTAAATGGTGCTCAATAGTGTCTCATTATGTCTCTCTCGCCAGCTGATACAGAGGTGTTCGTCCTCGAGCAAGTATAAGTGATGCTCAATAGTGTCTCTCTCACTAGCTGATACAGAGGTGTTCGTCCTCGAGCAAGTGTAAATGGTGCTCTATTGTGTCTCATTGTGTCTCTCTCGCCAGCTGATACAGAGGTGTTCATCCTCGAGCTAGTGTAAATGGTGCTTTATAGTGTCTCATTATGTCTGTCTCGCTGATACAGAGGTGTTCGTCCTCGAGCAAGTGTATATGGTGCTCTATAGTGTCTCGTTATGTCTCTCTCACTAGCAGATACAGAGGTGTTCGTCCTCGAGCAAGTGTAAATGATGCTCGATAGTGTCTCATTATGTCTCTCTTGCTAGCAGATACAGAAGTGTTTGTCCTCGAGCAAGTGTAAATGTTGCTCTATAGTGTCTTATTAAGTCCCTCTCGCTAGCTGATACAGAGGCGTTCGTCCTCTGGCAAGTGTAAATGGTGCTCAATAGTGTCTCATTGTGTCTCTCTCGCCAGCTGATACAGAGGCGTTCGTCCTCTGGCAAGTGTAAATGGTGCTCAATAGTGTCTCATTGTGTCTCTCTCGCCAGCTGATACAGAGGCGTTCGTCCTCTGGCAAGTGTAAATGGTGCTCAATAGTGTCTCATTATGTCTCTCTCGCCAGCTGATACAGAGGCGTTCGTCCTCTGGCAAGTGTAAATGGTGCTCAATAGTGTCTCATTATGTCTCTCTCGCCAGCTGATACAGAGGCGTTCGTCCTCTGGCAAGTGTAAATGGTGCTCAATAGTGTCTCATTATGTCTCTCTCGCCAGCTGATACAGAGGCGTTCGTCCTCTGGCAAGTGTAAATGGTGCTCAATAGTGTCTCATTATGTCTCTCTCGCCAGCTGATACAGAGGTGTTCGTCCTCGAGCAAGTGTAAGTGGTGCTCAATAGTGTCTCTCTCGCCAGCTGATACAGAGGCGTTCGTCCTCTGGCAAGTGTAAATGGTGCTCAATAGTGTCTCATTATGTCTCTCTCGCCAGCTGATACAGAGGCGTTCGTCCTCGAGCAAGTGTGAGTGGTGCTCAATAGTGTCTCATTATGTCTCTCTCGCCAGCTGATACAGAGGCGTTCGTCCTCTGGCAAGTGTAAATGGTGCTCAATAGTGTCTCATTATGTCTCTCTCGCCAGCTGATACAGAGGTGTTCGTCCTCTGGCAAGTGTAAATGGTGCTCAATAGTGTCTCATTATGTCTCTCTCGCCAGCTGATACAGAGGTGTTCGTCCTCTGGCAAGTGTAAATGGTGCTCAATAGTGTCTCATTATGTCTCTCTCGCCAGCTGATACAGAGGCGTTCGTCCTCTGGCAAGTGTAAATGGTGCTCAATAGTGTCTCATTATGTCTCTCTCGCCAGCTGATACAGAGGTGTTCGTCCTCGAGCAAGTATAAGTGATGCTCAATAGTGTCTCTCTCACTAGCTGATACAGAGGCGTTCGTCCTCTGGCAAGTGTAAATGGTGCTCAATAGTGTCTCATTATGTCTCTCTCGCCAGCTGATACAGAGGTGTTCGTCCTCTGTCAAGTGTAAATGGTGCTCAATAGTGTCTCATTATGTCTCTCTCGCTAGCTGATACAGAGGTGTTCGTCCTCCGGCAAGTGTAAATGGTGCTCTATTGTGTCTCATTATGTCTCTCTCGCCAGCTGATACAGAGGTGTTCGTCCTCGAGCAAGTATAAGTGATGCTCAATAGTGTCTCTCTCACTAGCTGATACAGAGGCGTTCGTCCTCTAGCAAGTGTAAATGGTGCTCTATTGTGTCTCATTGTGTCTCTCTCGCTAGCTGATACAGAGGCGTTCATCCTCGAGTAAGTGTAAATGGTGCTCAATAGTGTGTCATTATGTCTCTCTCGCCAGCTGATACAGAGGTGTTCGTCCTCTGGCAAGTGTAAATGGTGCTCAATAGTGTCTCATTATGTCTCTCTCGCCAGCTGATACAGAGGCGTTCGTCCTCTGGCAAGTGTAAATGGTGCTCTATAGTGTCTCTTTATGTCTCTCTCGCCAGCTGATACAGAGGTGTTCGTCCACGAGCAAGTGTAAATAGTGCTCAATAGTGTCTCATTATGTCTCTCTCGCCAGCTGATACAGAGGCGTTCGTCCTCTGGCAAGTGTAAATGGTGCTCAATAGTGTCTCATTATGTCTCTCTCGCCAGCTGATACAGAGGCGTTCGTCCTCTGGCAAGTGAAAATGGTGCTCAATAGTGTCTCATTATGTCTCTCTCGCCAGCTGATACAGAGGCGTTCGTCCTCTGGCAAGTGTAAATGATGCTCAATAGTGTCTCTCTCACTAGCTGATACAGAGGTGTTCGTCCTCGAGCAAGTATAAGTGATGCTCAATAGTGTCTCTCTCACTAGCTGATACAGAGGTGTTCGTCCTCGAGCAAGTGTAAATGGTGCTCTATTGTGTCTCATTGTGTCTCTCTCGCCAGCTGATACAGAGGTGTTCATCCTCGAGCAAGTGTAAATGGTGCTCAATAGTGTCTCATTATGTCTCTCTCGCCAGCTGATACAGAGGTGTTCATCCTCGAGCAAGTGTAAATGGTGCTCTATAGGGTCTCATTATGTCTCTCTCGCCAGCTGATACAGAGGTGTTCATCCTCGAGCAAATGTGTTTGGTGCTCAATAGTGTCTCATCATGTCTCTCTCGCCAGCTGATACAGAGGTGTTCATCCTCGAGCAAGTGTAAGTGGTGCTCGATAGTGTCTCTCTCACTAGCTGATACAGAAGTGTTCGTCCTCGAGCAAGTGTAAATGGAGCTAAATAGTGTCTCAGTGTGTCTCTCTCGCTAGCTGATACAGAGGTGTTCGTCCACGAGCAAGTGTAAATGGTGCTCAATAGTGTCTCATTGTGTCTCTCTTGCTAGCTGATACAGAGGTGATCGTCCTCGAGATAGTGTAAGTGCTGCTCTATAGTGTCTCTCTCACTAGCTGATACAGAGGTGTTCGTCCTCGAGCAAGTGTAAATGGTGCTCTATTGTGTCTCATTGTGTCTCTCTCGCTAGCTGATACAGAGGTGTTCGTCCTCGAGCAAGTGTAAATGGTGCTCAATAGTGTCTCATTGTGTCTCTCTCGCTAGCTGATACGGAGGCCTTCGTCCTCGAGCAAGTGTAAATGGTGCTCAATAGCGTCTCATTGTGTCTCTCTCACAAGCTGATACAGAGATGTTCATCCTCGAGCAAGTGTAAGTGGTGCTCTATAGTGTCTCTTTATGTCTCTCTCGCTAGCAGATACAGACGTATTCGTCCTCGAGCAAGTGCCAATAGTGATCTATAGTGTCTCATTATGTCTTTCTCGCTAGCTGATACAGAGGTGTTCGTCCTCGAGGAAGTGTAAATGGTGCTGTATAGTGTCTCATTATGTGTGTCTCGCTAGCTGATACAGAGGCGTTCGTCCTCGAGCTAGTGTAAATTGTGCTCTATAGTGTCTCGTTAAGTTTCTCTCGCTAGCAGATACAGAAGTATTCACCTCAAGAAGTGTAAATGGTACTCTATAGTGTCTCATTATATCTTTCTCATCAGCTGATACAGAGGTGTTCGTCCTCGAGAGTGTAAATTGTGCTCTATAGTGTCTCATTATGTCTTTCTCGTTATCAGATACAGAAGTGTTCGACCTCGAGCAATGCAAATGTTTCTCTATAGTGTCTCATTTCGTCTCTCTCGCTATCTGATACAGAAGTGTTCGACCTCGAGCAAGTGCAAATGGTGCTCTATAGTGTCTATTTATGGCTCTCTCGTTAGCTGATACAGAGACGTTTGACCTCGAGCTAGTGTAAATGGTTCTCTATAGTGTCTCATTGTGTCACTCCCGCTAGCTGATACAGAGGTGTTTGTCCTCGAGCTAGTGTAAAGGCTGCTGATAGCGTCTCGTTATGTCTCTCTCGCTATCAGATACAGAGGTGTTCGACCTCGAGCAAGTGTAAATGGTGCTTTATAGTGTCTCATAGTGTCTCTCTCGCTATCAGATACAGAGCTGTTCGACCTCGAGCAAGTGTAAATTGTGCTCTCTAGTGTCTCATTATGTCTCTCTCCCTAGCAGATACAGAGGCGTTAGTCCTCCAGCAAGTGTAAATAGTGCTCTATTGTGTCTCATTATGTTTCTCTCGCTATCAGATACAGAGGTGTTCGACATCGAGCAAGCGTAAATGGTGGTCTATAGTGTCTCATTATGTCTCTCTCGCTAGCTTATATAGAGGTGTTCGTCCTCGAGCAAGTGTAAATGGTGCTCCATAGTGTCTCATTATGTCCCTCTCGTTAGCTGATATAGAGTTGTTCGTCCTCGAGCAAGTGTAAGTGGTGCTCTATAGTGTCTCATTATGTCTCTCTCGCTAGCTGATATATAGGTGTTCGACCTCGATCAAGCGTAAATGGTGCTCTATAGTGTCTCTTTATGTCTCTCTCGCTAATTGATACAGAGTTGTTCGTCCTCGAGCAAGTGTAAATGGTGCTCTATAGTGTCTCGTTATGTCTCTCTCGCTAGCAGATACAAGGGTATTCGTCCTCGAGCAAGTGTAAATGGTGCTCTATAGTGTCGCATTATATCTCTCTCGCCAGCTGATACAGAGTTGTTCGTCCTTGAGGTAGTGTAAATGGTGCTTTATAGTGTCTCATTATGTCTCTCTCGCCAGCTGATACAGAGGTGTTCGACCTCAAGCAAGTGTAAGTGGTGCTCTATTGTGTCTCGTTATGTCTCTCTCGCAAGCAGATACAGAGGTGTTCGACATCGAGCTAGTGTAAATGGTGCTCTATAGTGTCTTGTTATGTCTCTCTCCCTATCTGACACAGAGGTGTTCGACCTCGAGCTAGTGTAAATGGTGCTCTATGGTGTGTCGTTATGTCACTCTCCCTATCAGATACAGAGCTGTTCGAACTCCAGCTAGTGTAAATGGTGCTCTATCGTGTCTCATTGGTTTTCCCTCGCCACCTGATACACAGATGTTCGTCCTCGAGCAAGTGTAAATGGTGCTCTATTGTGACTCGTTATGTCTCCCTCGCTAGAAGATACACAGGTGTTCGTCCTCGTGCAAGTGTAAATGGTGCTCTATAGTGTCTCGTTATGTCTCATTCGCAAGCAGATACAGAGGTGTTTGACCTCGAGCAAGAGTAAATGGTGCTCTATAGTGTCACGTTATGTCTCCTTCGCTATCAGATACAGAGGTGTTCGACCTCGAGCTAGTGTAAATGGTGCTCTATTGTGACTCGTTATGTCTCCCACGCTAGAAGATTCACAGGTGTTCATCCTCGAGCAAGTGTAAATGGTGCTGTATAGTGTCTCGTTATGTCTCTCTTGCGAGCAGATACAGAGGTGTTCGTCCTCGAGCAAGTGTAAATGGTGCTCTAAAGTGTCTCATTATATCTCTCTCGCTAGCTGATACAGAGGTGTTCGTCCTCGAGCAAGTGTAAATGGTGCTCTTAAGTGTCTCATTATACCTCTCTCGCTAGCTGATACAGAGGTATTCGTCTTCGAGCAAGTGTAAATGGTGCTCTAAAGTGTCTCATTATGTCTCTCTCGCTATCAGATACAGAGGTGTTCGTCCTCGAGCAAGTGTAAGTGGTGCTCTAAACTGTCTCATTATGTCTCTCTCGCTAGCTCATACAGAGGTGTTCATCTTCGAACAAGTATAATTGGTGCTCTATAGTGTCGCATTATATCTCTCTCGCCAGCTGATACAGAGGTGTTCGTCCTCGAGCTAGTAAAATGGTGCCTGATAGTGTCTCATTAAGCCACACTCGACTGCTGTTACAGAGGTGTTCGTCCTCGAGCTACTGTAAATGGTGCTCTATAGTGTCGCATTATGTGTCTCTCGCTATTAGATACAGAGCTGTTTGACCTCGAGCTAGTGTAAATGTTGCTCTATAGTGTCTCATGTCTCTCTCCCTATCAGATACAGAGCTTTTCGACCTCCAGCTAGTATAAATGTTGCTCTATAGTGTCTAATTATATCTGTCTCGCAAGTTGATACAGAAGTGTATGTCCTCGAGCAAGTGTAAACGGTGCTCTATAGTGTCTCATTATGTCTCTCTCGCTAGCTGATACAGAGGTGTTCGTCCTCGAGCTAGTGTAAATGGTGCTCTATAGTGTCTAATTATATCTGTCTCGCAAGTTGATACAGAAGTGTATGTCCTCGAGCAAGTGTAAACGGTGCTCTATAGTGTCTCATTATGTCTCTCTCGCTAGCAGATACAGAGGTGTTCGTCCTCGAGCAAGTGTAAATGGTGCTCAATAGTGTCTCATTATGTCTGCCTCACTAGCTGATACAGAGGCGTTCGTCCTCGAGCTAGTGTAAATGGTGCTCCATAGTGTCTCGTTAAGTTTCTCTCGCTAGCATATACAGAAGTATTCACCTCAAGCAAGTGTAAATGGTGCTCTATAGTGTCTCATTATATCTTTCTCGTCAGCTGATACAGAGTTGTTCGTCCTCGAGAGTGTAAATTGTGCTCTATAGTGTCTCATTATGTCTCTCTCGTTATCAGTTACAGAGGTGGTCGACCTCGAGCAATGCAAATGGTGCTCTATAGTGTCTCATTATGTCTCTCTCGCTATCAGATACAGAGGTGTTCGACCTCGAGCAAGTGCAAATGGTGCTCTATAGTGTCTATTTATGTCTCTCTCGCTAGCTGATACAGAGACGTTCGACCTTTAGCTAGTGTAAATGGTTCTCTATAGTGTCTCATTGTGACACTCACGCTAGCTAATACAGAGGTGTTCGTCCTCGAGCTAGTGAAAATGGTGCTGAATAGTGTCTCGTTATGTCTCTCTCGCTAGCTGATACTGAGACTTCGACCCAGAGCTAGTGTTAATGGTGCTTTATAGTGTCTCATTGTGTCTCTCTCGCTATCAGATACTGAGCTGTTCGACCTCGAGCAAGTGTAAATAGTGCTCTCTAGTGTCTCATTATGTCTCTCTCCCTAGCAGATGCAGAGGCGTTCGTCCTCGAGCAAGTGTAAATGGTGCTCTATAGTGTCTTATTATGTCTATCTCGCTAGCTGATATAGAGGTGTTCGTCCTCGAGCAAGTGTAAATGGTGCTCTATAGTGTCTCATTATGTCTCTCTCGCTAGCTGATATAGAGGTGTTCGTCCTCGAGCAAGTGTAAATGGTGCTCTATAGTGTCTCATTATGTCTCTCTCGCTAGCTGATATCGAGGTGTTCGACCTGGAACAAGCGTAACTGGTGCTCTATAGTATCTCATTATGTCTCTCTCGCTAACGGATACAGAGGTGTTCGTCCTCGAGCAAGTGTAAATGGTGCTCTATAGTGTCTCGTTATTTTCTCTCTCCACTTGATACAGAGCTGCTCATCCTCGAGCAAGTGTAAATGGTGCTCTATAGTGTCTCGTTATGTCTCTCTCGCTAGCAGATAATGAGGTATTCGTCCTCGAGCAAGTATAAATGGTGCTCTATAGTGTCGCATTATGGCTCTCTCGCCAGCTGATACAGAATTGTTCGTCATCGAGCTAGTGTAAATGGTGCTTTATAGTGTCTCATTATGTCTGTCTCGCTAATTGATACAGATGTGTTCGTCCTCGAGCAAGTGTATATGGTGCTCTATAGTGTCTCTCTCACTAGCTGATACAGAGGTGTTCGTCCTCGAGCAAGTGTATATGGTGCTCTATAGTGTCTCGTTATGTCTCTCTCACTAGCTGATACAGAGGTGTTCGTCCTCGAGCAAGTGTATATGGTGCTTTATAGTGTCTCGTTATGTCTCTCTCACTAGCTGATACAGAGGTGTTCGTCCTCGAGCAAGTGTATATGGTGCTCTATAGTGTCTCGTTATGTCTCTCTCACTAGCAGATACAGAAGTGTTTGTCCTCGAGCAAGTGTAAATGTTGCTCTATAGTGTCTTATTAAGTCTCTCTCGCTAGCTGATACAGAGGTGTTCGACCTCGAGCAAGTGTAAATGGTGCTCTACAGAGTCTCATTGTGTGTCTCTCGCTATCAGATACAGAGGTGTTCGTCCTCGATCAAATGTATATGGTACTCTATAGTGTCTCGTTATGTCTCTCTCGCTAGCAGATACAGAGGTGTTCGTCCTCGAACAAGTGTAAATGATGCTCGATAGTGTCTCATTATGTCAATCTCGCTATCAGATACAGAGGTGTTCGACCTCGAGCTAGTGTAAATTGTTCTCAATAGTGTCTCATTTAATCTCTCTCGCTAGCTTATTCAGAGGTGTTCATCCTCGAGCAAGTGTATGTGTTGCTCTATAGTGTCTCATTATGTCACTCTCGCTATCAGATACAGAGGTTTTCGTCCTCGAGCAAGTGTAAATTGTGCTCCATGGTGTCTCATTTTGTCTCTCTCGCTAAAAGATGCAGAGGCGTTCGTCATCTAGCCAGTGTAAATGGTGCTCTATAGTGTCTCAATATGTCTTTCTCGCTAGCTGATAAGCAGGCGTTCGTCCTCGAGCAAGTGTAATTAGTGATCTATAGTGTCTCATTGTGTCTCTCGCTATCAGATACAGAGTTGTTGGACATCCAGCAAGTGTGAATGGTGCTCTATAGTGTCTCATTGTGTCTCTAGCTATCAAATACAGAGGCGCTCGTCCTCGAGCTATTGTAAATGGTGCTCTATTGTGTCTCATTATGTCTCTCTTGCTAGCAGATACAGAGGTGTTCGATCTCGAGCAAGTGTAAATGGTGCTTTATAGTCTCTCGTTATATGTCTCTCGCTATCAGATACAAAGATGTTCGTCCTCGAGAAAGTGTAAATAGTTCTTTATAGTGTCTAGTTATGTCTCTCTGGCTAGCTGATACAGAGGTGTTCGTCCTAGAGCTAGTGTAAATGGTGCTCTATAGTGTCTTATTATGTCTCTCTCGGTAGCACATACAGAGGTGTTCGTCCTCGAGCAAGTGTAAATGTGGCTCTATAGTGTCTCATTATGTCTGTCTCGCTAACGGATACAGAGGCGTTCGTCCTCGAGCTATGGTAAATGGTGCTTTATAGTGTCTCGTTATTTCTCTCTCGCTAGCAGATACAGAGGTATTCGTCATCGAGCAAGTGTTAATGGTGCTCTAAAGTGTCACATTATGTCTCTATCGCCAGCTGATACAGAGAGTGTTTCGTCATCGAGCTAGTGTAAATGGTGCTCTATATTGTCGCATTATGTCTCTCTCGCCAGCTGATACAGAGTTGTTCGTCCTAGAGCTAGTGTAAATGGTGCTCTATAGTGTCACGTTATGTCTCTCTCGCTAGCAGATACTGAGTTGTTCGTCCTCGAGCAAGTGTAAATGGTGCTCTATATAGTCGCATTATGTCTCTCTCGCTATCAGATACAGGGGTGTTCAACCTCGAGCTAGTGTAAATGGTGCTCTATAGTGTCTCGTTATGTCCCTATCCCTATCAGATACAGAGGTGTTCGACCTCGAGCTAGTGTAAATGGTGCTCTATTGTGTCTTATTATGTCTCTCTCGTTATCAGATACAGAGCTGTTTGACCTCGAGCTAGAGTAAATGTTGCTCTATAGTGTCTCATTATGTCTCTCGCTATCAGATATAGAGCTGTTCGACTTAAAGCAAGTGTAAATGGTGCTATATAGTGTCTCGTTATGTCTCTCTCGCTATCAGATTCAGAGATGTTCGACCTCGAGCAAGTGTAAATGGTGCTCTAAAGTGTCTCAATATGTCCCTCTCGCTATCAGATACAGAGGTGTTCGTCCTCGAGCAAGTGTAAATGGTGCTCTAAACTGTCTCATTATGTCTCTCTCGCTAGCTAATACAGAGGTGTTCATCCTCGAACGAGTATAATTGGTGCTCTATAGGGTCGCATTATATCTCTCTCGCCAGCTGATACAGAGGTGTTCGTCCTCGAGCTAGTAAAATGGTGCTCGATAGTGTCTCATTAAGCCACACTCGACTGCTGATACAGAGATGTTCGTCCTCGAGCTATTGTAAATGGTGCTCTATAGTGTCGAATTATGTCTCTTTCACCAGCTGATATAGAAGTGTTTGTCCTCGAACTGGTGTAAATGGTGCTCTATAGTGTCTCTTTATGTCTCTCTCGCCATCTGATACAGAGGTGCTCGTCCTCGAGCAACTGCAAATGGTGCTCTATAGTGTCTCATTGTGTCTCTCTCGCTAGCTGATACAGAGGTGTTCGTCCTCGAGCTAGTGTAAATGGTGTTCTATAGTGTCTCATTTTATCTGGTTTGCAAGCTGATACAGAGGTGTATGTCATCGAACAAGTGTAAACGGTGCTCTATAGTGTCTCATTATGTCTCCCTCGCTAGCAGACACAGAGGCGTTCGTCCTCGAGCTAGTGTAAATTGTGCTCTATAGTGTCTCGTTAAGTTTCTCTCGCTAGCAGATACAGAAGTATTCAGCTCAAGCAAATGTAAATGGTGCTCTATAGTGTCTCATTATATCTTTCTCGTCAGCTCATACAGAGGTGTTCGTCCTCGAGAGTGTAAATTGTGCTCTATAGTGTCTCATTATGTCTCTCTCGTTACCAGATACAGAGGTGTTGGACCTCGAACAATGCAAATGGTGCTCTATAGTGTCTCATTATGTCTCTCTCGCTATCAGATACAGAGGTGTTCGACCTCGAGCAAGTGCAAATGGTGCTCTATAGTGTCTATTTATGTCTCTCTCGCTAGCTGATACAGAGACGTTCGACATCGAGCTAGTGTAAATGGTTCTCTATAGTGTCTCATTGTGTCTCTCACGCTAGCTAATACAGAGGTGTTCGTCCTCGAGCTAGTGTAAATGGTGCTCCATAGTGTCTCGTTATGTCTCTCTCCCTATCAGATACAGAGGTGTTCCACCTCGAGCTAGTGTAAATGGTACTCTATAGTGTCTCATTGTGTCTCTCGCTATCAGATACAGAGGTGTTGGACCTCCAGCAAGTGTGAATGGTGCTCTATAGTGTCTCATTGTGTCTCTCAATATCAGATACAGAGGCGCTCGTCCTCGAGCAATTGTAAATGGTACTCTATAGTGTCTCATTATGTCTCTCTCGCTAGCAGATACAAAGGTGTTCGACCTCGAGCAAGTGTAAATGGTGCTCTATAGTGTCTCGTTATGTCTCTCTCCCTATCAGATACAGAGGTGTTGGACCTCGAGCTAGTGTAAATGGTGCTCTATAGTGTCTCATTATGTCTCTCTCCCTATCAGATACAGAGGTGTTCGACCTCGAGCAAGTGTAAATGGTGCTCTATAGTGTCTTCTTATGTCTCTCTCCCTATCAGATACAGAGGTGTTGGACCTCGAGCTAGTGTAAATGGTGCTCTATAGTGTCTTATTATATCTCTCTCCCTATCAGATACAGGGGTGTTCGACCTCGAGCTATTGTAAATGATGCTCTATAGTGTCTCATTATATCTCTCTCCCTATCAGATACAGAGCTGTTTGGCCTCGAGCTAGTGTAAATGGTGCTCTATAGTGTCTCATTATATCTCTCTCCCTATCAGATACAGAGGTGTTCGACCTCGAGCTATTGTAAATGGTGCTCTATAGTGTCTCATTATATCTCTCTCCCTATCAGATACAGAGCTGTTTGACCTCGAGCTAGTGTAAATGGTGCTCTATAATGTCTTATTATGTCTCTCTCGTTATCAGATACAGAGCTGTTTGACCTCGAGCTAGTGTAAATGGTGCTCTATAGTGTCTTATTATGTCTCTCTCGTTATCAGATACAGAGCTGTTTGATCTCGAGCTAGTGTAAATGGTGCTCAATAGTGTCTTATTATGTCTCTCTCGTTATCAGATACAGAGCTGTTTGACCTCGAGCTAGTGTAAATGGTGCTCTATAGTGTCTTATTATGTCTCTCTCGTTATCGGATACAGAGCTGTTCGACCTCGAGCTAGTGTAAATGGTGATCTATAGTGTCTCATTATGTCTCTCTCCCTATCAGATACAGAGCTGTTCGACCTCGAGCTAGTGTAAATGGTGCTCTATAGTGTCTCGTTTTGTCTCTCTCCCTATCAGATACAGAGCAGTACAGTCGGCTGTTTCAATAAGTGGCTTTGGATTGAACAATACAGTCGGCTGTTTCAATAAGTGGCTTTGAATTGAACAATACAGTCGGCTGTTTCAATAAGTGGCTTTGAATTGAAAATTACAGTCGGCTGTTTCAATAAGTGGCTTTGAATTGAACAATACAGTCGGCTGTTTCAATAAGTGGCTTTGGATTGAACAATACAGTCGGCTGTTTCCATAAGTGGCTTTGAATTGAATACAGTCGGCTCTTTCAATAAGTGGCTTTGGATTGAACAATACAGTCGGCTGTTTCAATAAGTGGCTTTGAATTGAACAATACAGTCGGCTGCTTCAATAAGTGGCTTTGGATTGAATAATACAGTCGGCTGTTTCATTAAGTGGCTTTGGAAAGAACAATACAGTCGGCTGTTTCATTAAGTGGCTTTGAATTGAAGAATACAGTCGGCTGTTTCAATAAGTGGCTTTGAATTGAACAATACAGTAGACTGTTTCAATAAGTGGCTTTGGATTGAACAACAAAGTCGGCTGTTTCATTAAGTGGCTTTGAATTGAACAATACAGTCGGCTCTTTCAATAAGTGGCTTTGAATTGAACAATACAGTCGGCTGTTTTAATAAGTGGCTTTGGATTGAACAACACAGTCGGCTGTTTCAATAAGTGGCTTTGGATTGAACAACACAGTCGGCTGTTTCAATAAGTGGCTTTGGATTGAACGATACAGTCGGCTGTTTCATTAAGTGGCTTTGAATTGAAGAATACAGTCGGCTGTTTCAATAAGTGGCTTTGAATTGAACAATACAGTCGGCTGTTTCAATAAGTGGCTTTGGATTGAACAACACAGTCGGCTGTTTCAATAAGTGGCTTTGAATTGAACAATACAGTCGGCTGTTTCAATAAGTGGCTTTGGATTGAACAATACAGTCGGCTGTTTCAATAAGTGGCTTTGGATTGAACAACACAGTCGGCTGTTTCATTAAGTGGCTTTGAATTGAACAATACAGTCGGCTGTTTCAATAAGTGGCTTTGGATTGAACAATACAGTCGGCTGTTTCAATAAGTGGCTTTGGATTGAACAATACAGTCGGCTGTTTCAATAAGTGGCTTTGGATTGAACAATACAGTCGGCTATTTCATTAAATGGCTTTGGATTGAACAATACAGTCGGCTGTTTCATTAAGTGGCTTTGGATTGAACAATACAGTCGGCTGTTTCATTAAGTGGCTTTGGATTGAACAATACAGTCGGCTGTTTCATTAAGTGGCTTTGGATTGAACAATACAAACGGCTGTTTCATTAAGTGGCTTTGGATTGAACAATACATTCGGCTATTTCATTAAGTGGCTTTGGATTGAACAATACAGTCGGCTGTTTCATTAAGTGGCTTTGGATTGAACAATACAGTCGGCTATTTCAATAAGTGGCTTTGGATTGAACAATACAGTCGGCTATTTCAATAAGTGGCTTTGAATTGAACAATACAGTCGGCTGTTTCAATAAGTGGCTTTGGATTGAACAATACAGTCGGCTGTTTCAATAAGTGGCTTTGGATGGAACAAATACAGTCGGCTATTTCAATAAAGTGCTTTGGATTGAACAATACAGTCGGCTATTTCAATAAGTGGCTTTGAATTGAACAATACAGTCGGCTGTTTCAATAAGTGGCTTTGGATTGAAGAATACAGTCGGCTGTTTCATTAAGTGGCTTTGGATTGAACAATACAGTCGGCTATTTCAATAAGTGGCTTTGGATTGAACAATACAGTCGGCTATTTCAATAAGTGGCTTTGGATGGAACAATACAGTCGGCTATTTCAATAAGTGGCTTTGGATGGAACAAATACAGACAAAAGCTACGCTAATAATGACATCATATTTGTGAAAGTACTTAGTCATGGCCCAACTTGGAGAGAGACAGCGAATTGAAATACTAATGACGATCGGACGTGCTGATACGAGAAGGGCCCAAGAAGGGATTTGTGTCTCTTTTAAAGAAAGGCATCCAGATTACTCATTCTACGGTAAGCAACATTTTCAAAAGAATTCAATGAAACTGGAAGTGTTCAAAATCTGATGTGTTCCATTCACATTGCTTTCTCCACAGCTCTGTAACAAATTATTTTTTTATTGTTGTTTCATTTCTATAGCCCTCTTTAACATGTAAGGTGATATCGGGGGCTGTCCACTTGAAACAACTTGTTGTCTATAGGCTCTTTACGTTGGTTTAAATCATTTTGTTTTACTGAAACACGCACACATTCACACTCACATACAAACTTCCAGACTCTGTGGGGTATAGGGAATAATTCTGGCTAGAGAAAAGTTCCCCGCCCCAGCCGGGAATCAAACTCGGGACCCCCGGGTAACAAATTGTTGTTAAAAAGCTTATGCTTCAATTTACTCCATGCTAATCAGGGAAAAAAATTAGCAGAAATGGTCTTATTACTTGCTTCCTTTAAAGTAGAAGCGAAGTAAGGGAGTAGCATAGGTTAAAGTGATAGTCAAAAGCTGGTCGGTATGTGACTGAAGTTCCTTTGTTTGTATGGATAGGAGTTGACAAATTCCTATATCAAAAAGTATATAAGATTTTTAAGCCGAAACCAATAACAGCAAATATTTAAAAAACGATCGATTTCACGAAAAAAAATGAATATAACATATATATTGTGTTTTAATGTGCTCTGCATTTTTTGTGTGGTAAGTTTTTGCCCATCTCTTACGGTTTAGCAGTTATGCAAAAGTCCGTAAAATGCATCCAGAATAAAGGACTCTACCGTGGCTTTTCCCAGAAAATTCAAGCTATACATTATATTTGTAAATTTAATATCTTAAATATACGAGATTTTAATCAAAATCGTTAGAGCAATTTTTAGCAATTTTTTCCATGTAAAGGGTAGTTTGGGATGGGGGGGATTTTCTTGGAAATCTTCGTGTCGCATCCTTGGAAGATACCAAACTAAAATACTAAGTTTGGTTTTTAACAGTCTTTTCATTTTTTAGCTATGCTGCTCACAGACACACAGACACACACACACGGTCATTTTTCTAAAAAAAATTGTTATTCAGGGGGCCGCAAAATATATATTTCCGGTGAAATCTCTGTATTGAATTTGTAGTGCAATACAATCCTTCTGTATACACTATGTACATAGTACGTGTAGAGAAAGTATTAAAGCAAAGTCTTGAAGGCCACAACGAGTTACAGATGGTGATAAAGGTCTTGATGATAAGAAAAGCCACATTTGTTTCCTTGCCAGGTCGCAGTGGACTACAAGTTAATGAAGCCAGTCAAATGGTACAGCTGCTGCAGAACTCGGTGAAGACGGACGTGCTCCATCAGAACCCCAACATCACCTGATGAAACTGTCACTGTTAGGCTCAACAGGACCCCAACATCACCTGATGAAACTGTCACTGTTAGGCTCAACAGAACCCCAACATCACCTGATGAAACTGTCACTGTTAGGCTCAACAGAACCCGAACATCATCTGATGAAACTGTCACTGTTAGGCTCAACAGAACCCGAAAATCATCTGATGAAACTGTCACTGTTAGGCTCAACAGAACCCCAACATCACCTGATGAAACTGTCACTGTTAGGCTCAACAGAACCCCAACATCACCTGATGAAACTGTCACTGTTAGGCTCAACAGAACCCCAATATCACCTGATGAAACTGTCACTGTTAGGCTCAACAGAACCCCAATATCACCTGATGAAACTGTCACTGTTAGGCTCAACAGAACCCCAATATCACCTGATGAAACTGTCACTGTTAGGCTCAACAGAACCCCAACATCATCTGATGAAACTGTCACTGTTAGGCTCAACAGAACCCCAACATCACCTGATGAAACTGTCACTGTTAGGCTCAACAGAACCCCAATATCACCTGATGAAACTGTCACTGTTAGGCTCAACAGAACCCCAACATCACCTGATGAAACTGTCACTGTTAGGCTCAACAGAACCCGAACATCATCTGATGAAACTGTCACTGTTAGGCTCAACAGAACCCGAAAATCATCTGATGAAACTGTCACTGTTAGGCTCAACAGAACCCCAACATCACCTGATGAAACTGTCAGTGTTAGGCTCAACAGAACCCCAACATCACCTGATGAAACTGTCACTGTTAGGCTCAACAGAACCCCAACATCACCTGATGAAACTGTCACTGTTGGGCTCAACAGAACCCCAATATCACCTGATGAAACTGTCACTGTTAGGCTCAACAGAACCCCAATATCACCTGATGAAACTGTCACTGTTAGGCTCAACAGAACCCCAATATCACCTGATGAAACTGTCACTGTTAGGCTCAACAGAACCCCAATATCACCTGATGAAACTGTCACTGTTAGGCTCAACAGAACCCCAACTTCATCTGATGAAACTGTCACTGTTAGGCTCAACAGAACCCCAACATCACCTGATGAAACTGTCACTGTTAGGCTCAACAGAACCCCAATATCACCTGATGAAACTGTCACTGTTGGGCTCAACAGAACCCCAACATCACCTGATGAAACTGTCACTGTTAGGCTCAACAGAACCCCAATATCACCTGATGAAACTGTCACTGTAAGGCTCAACAGAACCCCAACATCACCTGATGAAACTGTCACTGTTAGGCTCAACAGAACCCCAATATCACCTGATGAAACTGTCACTGTTAGGCTCAACAGAACCCCAATATCACCTGATGAAACTGTCACTGTTAGGCTCAACAGAACCCCAACATCACCTGATGAAACTGTCACTGTTAGGCTCAACAGAACCCCAATATCACCTGATGAAACTGTCACTGTTGGGCTCAACAGAACCCCAACATCATCTGATGAAACTGTCACTGTTAGGCTCAACAGAACCCTAACATCACCTGATGAAACTGTCACTGTTAGGCTCAACAGAACCCCAACATCAACTGATGAAACTGTCATGGTTAGGCTCAACAGAACCCCAACATCACCTGATGAAACTGTCACTGTTAGGCACAACAGAACCCCAATATAACCTGATGAAACTGTCGCTGTTAGGCTCAACAGAACCCCAATACCACCTGATGAAACTGTCGCTGTTAGGCTCAACAGAACCCCAACATCACCTGATGAAACTGTCACTGTTAGGCTCAACAGAACCCCAACATCACCTGATGAAACTGTCACTGTTAGGCTCAACAGAACCCCAACATCAACTGATGAAGCTGTCACTGTTGGGCTCAACAGAACCCCAACATCAACTGATGAAACTGTCACTGTTGGGCTCAACAGAACCCCAACATCAACTGATGAAACTGTCACTGTTGGGCTCAACAGAACCCCAACATCACCTGATGAAACTGTCACTGTTAGGCTCAACAGAACCTCAACATCAACTGATGAAACTGTCACTGTTGGGCTCAACAGAACCCCAACATCAACTGATGAAACTGTCACTGTTAGGCTCAACAGAACCTCAACATCAACTGATGAAATTGTCACTGTTGGGCTCAACAGAACCCCAACATCAACTGATGAAATTGTCACTGTTGGGCTCAACAGAACCTCAACATCAACTGATGAAATTGTCACTGTTGGGCTCAACAGAACCCCAACATCAACTGATGAAACTGTCACTGTTGGGCTCAACAGAACCTCAAAATCGACTGATGAAACTGTCACTGTTGGGCTCAACAGAACCCCAACATCAACTGATGAAGCTGTCACTGTTGGGCTCAACAGAACCCCAACATCAACTGATGAAACTGTCACTGTTGGGCTCAACAGAACCCCAACATCAACTGATGAAACTGTCACTGTTGGGCTCAACAGAACCCCAACATCAACTGATGAAATTGTCACTGTTGGGCTCAACAGAACCCAAACATTAACTGATGAAACTGTCACTGATAGGCTCAACAGAACCCCAACATCAACTGATGAAACTGTCACTGTTAGGCTCAACAGAACCCAAACATCAACTGATGAAACTGCCACTGTTGGGCTCAACAGAAACCCAGCATGAACTGATGAAACTGTCGCTATTGGGCTCAACAGAACCCCAACATCAACTGATGAAACTGTCACTGTTGGGCTCAACAGAACCCCAACACGAACTGATGAAACTCACACTGTTAGGCTCAACAGAACCCAAAAATCAACTGATGAAACTGTCACTGATAGGCTCAACAGAACCCCAACATCAACTGATGAAACTGTCACTGTTGGGCTCAACAGAACCCAAACATCAACTGATGAAACTCTCACTGTTGGTATCAACAGAACCCCAACATCAACTGATGAAACTGTCACTGTTAGGCTCAACAGAACCCCAACATCAACTGATGAAACTGACACTGTTAGGCTCAACAGAACCCAAACATCAACTGATGAAACTGTCACTGTTGGGCTCAACAGAAACCCAGCATGAACTGATGAAACTGTCGCTATTGGGCTCAACAGAACCCCAACATCAACTGATGAAACTGTCACTGTTGGGCTCAACAGAACCCCAACACGAACTGATGAAACTGTCACTGTTAGGCTTAACAGAACCCAAAAATCAACTGATGAAACTGTCACTGATAGGCTCAACAGAACCCCAACATCAACTGATGAAACTGTCACTGTTGGGCTCAACAGAACCCAAACATCAACTGATGAAACTGTCACTGTTGGGCTCAACAGAACCCCAACACGAACTGATGAAACTGTCACTGTTAGGCTCAACAGAACCCAAAAATCAACTAATGAAACTGTCACTGATAGGCTCAACAGAACCCCAACATCAACTGATGAAACTGTCATTGTTGGGCTCAACAGAAACCCAGCATGAACTGATGAAACTGTCGCTATTGGGCTCAACAGAACCCCAACATCAACTGATGAAACTATCACTGTTGGGCTCAACAGAACCCCAACACCAACTGATGAAACTGTAACTGTTAGGCTCAACAGAACCCAAAAATCAACTGATGAAACTGTCACTGATAGGCTCAACAGAACCCCAACATCAACTGATGAAACTGTCACTGTTGGGCTCAACAGAACCCCAACATCAACTGATGAAACTGTCACTGTTGGGCTCAACAGAACCCAAACATCTACTGATGAAACTGTCACTGTTGGGCTCAACAAAACCCCAACATCAACTGATGAAACTGTTACTGTTGGGCTCAACAGAACCCCAATATCACCTGATGAAACTGTCACTGTTAGGCTCAACAGAACCCAAACATCAACTGATGAAACTGTTACTGTTGGGCTCAACAGAACTCCCATTGGATGATTGAACAACGTCCTCATAAAGCGGATTGGTAGGCCCATTCTACATTAATGGCAACTTAAATTCTCAAGTGTATTTTCGCCTTCTGCAAAATGAAACAATCCCTGCTTGTGATACTTTATTCTCTGGAGAAGGAGGAGGAATTAAAAAAGTATATCTTATTCCAGCAAGATGGTGCCCCTGCACATTATGGAAGGCAGGTGGTGCATTACTTAAGTCATGAATTTCCAGCAAGACGAATTGGCAGAAGAGGAAGTATTGAATTACTGCCAAGATCTCCTCACCTGATTTTTTCTTGTGGGAATATTTGAAGTGCAGAGTTTACAAGGCCCAACCAAGAGATCTTGGGCAAGAAATGCAGGCAAACACATTACCTAGTTTCAAAGGAGTTCATTTTGAGCATTTTTTGAAGTGAATTCATCATGTGTTGAATGAATGAATGAATGAATAAGTGTATTTATTAACAGAAATATCATACATAGAATTTCAACAGTCGCACGAGTCCACAGACCGTACGTGCTTTTGTAATACACATTACAAGCAATATTAAAACAACAACCACAACAAAGAATTAAAAGAGTAAACACGAAAATAAAAAGACAAAGGAAATACACAGTCAAAAGCAATATTAAACAACAATAAAAATCAAGAGTGAATCCGAAAATAAAGATACAAAGATATTCAAATATATCAATTTAAATTTACAGCACAGAGTACACCTTCATAAATGCACCCTCTTATAATAGATAATTACACTTAAAAGACATATATACACATAATATATACAACCCTATCACAACAGTGACCTAAGTATGACATAATATACATGTATGTAGAACATTGTAGTCACTTTTGTTTAGTTGATTTTATTCCCCCCCCCCTTCTCTATTGGCAGCCTCCTCAGATCTCAGCTGTCTTGCCTTAAGTATAAATTTACCTAGCCCGTCCATGTTTTCCGTGCCTGACAGTAGCGTCCAACATGCTTCTATCCCTACATTCGCAGTGGTAAAAAATCGCGGCAAATATTTTTCCCGCCATTCCTCCGTACCCCTACATCTTGCCAAAATGTGAGTCCACGACTCTTCCTCCTAGCAAATGGGACAGATTCTCGTACCATTCTCGTCAGACATTTTCGTGCTCCTCCATGCTCCTAGTCTAATCCACGCGAGCCCCTCTCTAATGAGTTTGGTACCTGTTTTGATGTATTGTTCCATACCCCACTCCGATTTCAGCCCAGACTGTACTTCTAATGACACCTTCTCTGTGCATTGCGCAATTATTTGCTGTCTGTCAATATCACAGAGACGTTTCTTAATTTTTCTCCAAATACTTCGCCTGTTTTCCTGCCCCGCCATCCAAATGTCTCCCATCCCAATGGTTTCCAACCCTTTCTTTAATTTTGATGCCCACGTCAAATTACCTTCCATTCGCAACTGCCCTAATTAGAGATTGGTTTCCGTGAACGATTCTCATCCAATATTTAACTGCTCTGATTTTGCACTCTATCGTTTCACTATGTACCCCGAATTCCCTCATTATTCCGCAGTTTGCCGTACCCCTCCCTACACCCAGAATTCCTTTCAAAAATTGGGTCCTCACTTGATCCAGATTCCCTGTTTGTTCCCACCCTCATATTTCTCCTCCGTATGTCATCGTGGATCTAACTGTCGCTCCGTATACAGTTTCCATTAAGGTTATGGAGATATTCGGAATTCTGCAGCGTATCCGGAGAGCTTCCGTCGCTTTCGCCCTTGCATTGTGTTTCGTAATGTCGATGTGTTTTGTCCATTTTTCGTTCATTGTGAATGTGAGTCCTAAGTACACAAAAGATTTAACATTGTCCAGTATCTGTCCTGCATATGTCCAAGTCTCCTCCCTGCTATAAACACAACCCATTTTGAAAGTCATTGCCTTAGTCTTATTCACATTAACTGTAAGTAGCCATTCATCGCAATAGTTCTTAAGTTTGTCCAGTCCTCGTTGCAATCTGTTTACTGTCGTAGAGCACAATACTAAATCGTCCGCGTATAAAAGTGTTGGGATCTGCAAATCCGCTACTACTGGTGCTTGAATATTCTCTGCTATCATTGTATCAGTAATATCATCCACAAAGAGATTAAGTAGCAAGGGAGATAAAATACAACCCTGCCTCACTCCCCTATAGCTTCGGCAGCTCTCGGACACTCTGTTTCTGTCGTACTTCACACAGAATTCGACATTTTGATACATTGCCTGCAATGCTCTAACCATTCTACTTGATAACCCCTTTCTGCCTAGTTTGTACCATAATGCATTTCGATTGATAGAGTCAAATGCCTTCTTAAAGTCCACAAAAGCACAATGAAGCTTTCCCCGCTTAACTAACAGTTGCTTCGTCCTTAAAGTGTCTAATATAAAAGTGGCATCTATGGTACTGTATCCTTCTCTGAAACCCATTTGAAATTTTGAGAGTTTGCCAAATTTAGATTCCCAGTCCTTTATCCGGTTATATAACACTCTACAGTAAATTTTCTCCATAATTGGCAACAGAGTAACCCCCCTATAGTTATCCGGATTTCCAATAGTTCCCTTCCCTTTATAAAAGGGATGAATAATGTCCTTTCCCCAACAGTTGGGTAATTCCCCTCAATAAACAATCTGTTACATATCTGGAGCATACTCCTACCAAACTCATTAACATTGGCTGCGGCTTTAAAAACTTCCCGGGGCAGCCCATCCAACCCTGGAGCTTTGCCTCCCTTCAGACTCCTTAGCGCCTGTGCTATTTCTCGTGCTGATATTTCCTCGTCCAGTATTGGGATCTCAAGATTTCCCAAAATTTGCACTTCCTTTATAAAAATGCCTTCCCTTTCACCTTTCCCGAATATTCCCATAAAATGCATTGCCCATTTTCTGGGAGAAATTTCGTTGGGCGCCTGACGGTTGCCTCTTAAATATTTTACTACTTGCCACATCTCAGCATTATCCCCCCGTGTTAACATATTACTAATTTTCTGAGTAATTTTGTCTTGCCACATAGTTCTCTTTTCCCGTAAGAGCTGTTTATACTCCCTTCGTTTTTTTGTAAACATTTTCCTAATGTCATCTCCTTCTGAATTTTGACAGAGCCTCCTCTGTTTGTTTCTTTACAGCTCTGCATTGCTGGTCATACCAGCCATTGAATCGTTTTAACTTACCATGCATTTGGACTTTCATTGTCCCCGCAGCCGTTGCTATTATATGCGTTAGTTCCTCCGCTGTGCCTGCGTTCATTTTCCCTAATCTTCTTTCTAATTTATCAACAAATACTTCTGTTTCTATCGGTTTCCATATAAATTTACTAATGAATCTCCCTTCGTCCCCCTGCCCCTCTTCAGGTGCATGCGCCTCTATGGCCGTCTCTATATTCAGTTCCAGGACAACCGTACAGTGATGTGACTCGATACGATCCCCCACCCAACAATTTCTAATTTTGCTAATTAAACCCTGAGTTATTAAAATAAAATTATATTGCACTACCCCCATTTTCATTTATGAAAGTGAGTTCTCCCTCTCGATCCTCACCGTACTTGCCATTCATTATTTCTAAAGAGAAGGCATCGCAGAAAGCAAGTAATTGTCTGCCCTCCCCATTAATAAAACTATCCTTGCCCTTATGTTGACCTTCGCGGAATTCCTCCCCCCATTGATGACCCCCCGTTAGAGAAATATTCTCCCCTCCTAACCTCGCATTAAAATCTCCTAAGAGAATTAATTCAGTTCCTGGAAACTTTTCCTGTAACTGCACTAGCGTTTCGGTTAAGTCACTGAAGAAATTCCTGTTTGCATACTTGGACGTTGCTGGCTGGTTGTATAATCCTACAACTATTATATGTACTCCCCCCTGTGCCAAAGATACAGCAATCATCCCTTCCAAACTGATTTCTAATTTAGTTATCTCAGCCTCCAGCTCAGACCTGAATGAAACTGATACCCCTCCTGGCCACCTTCCCCTCCTTCCCCGTGTCTCCCTTCCCCTACTAAAACTATGGAAATTAGCAAGTGTTACATTTTCTCCGTTTTTCAACCAAGTTTCTGTTAAACATACAACGTCAAAATCACTAAGGAAATACAAGAAATTCTCGCTACCCAATCTTTTTTTGAAGCCTTCGATGTTCCATGTGACAATCCTCAGAGAAGGGGTTGGGTCCTATTGTTTCCTTGCTGTTGGTCTTCTACAACTTGGCTGACTCTTTGTCGAGCTGTTGTCAGCCTAAGGGCACGGAGGGGCGTTATTGTTGGCTTTTCCGGCGAAGACTGTCTCACCCTTCTCTCCCCTTTTCCCCCTCCCTGTCGACATAACTTGAGGCACCTGATGTTCTGCTGAGGGACCTGCTACCTGCTGGGCTGATGCACTGGCTACCTGCTCTAGCTGCCCTGTCCTGGGTTCGGTTTCCGCACTACTTTTAGGCTGTTCCATGCGCTCCAGCTCCTGTCGGTTCCAGACTCGTCCGTTAATGAAGAGCTTGTCATAGCGCAATACGGCATGACAGCCCTGCCTCCTGGCCTCGAACATGTGTCCCTTTAAGAATTCTCTCTCTTCTCTTACACGCTGGCTAAAGTCCTCGCTAATGCTTATTCCCGTTCCCCGTAAATAACGAGCATCTCGAAGGATGGCCACCTTGAGTTTATAATGGGCCAGTTTACACACAATAGGTCGCCTTTCATTGCCACGTCGACCTACACGATGGGCTCTCTCCACATCAAACTCGCGGAGTTCGATTCCTATTTGTGAGATGACCCTTTTCACTATTTCCTCCGTCATCTCCCAACTCTCTCCCGCTTCTTCTTGCACACCATATAGCACAATATTATTTCTACGAGATTGGTTCTCTAAATAATCCATTTTCTCTTCCAGAGCACGCATTCGAACTGTCACAATCTCCACGGCACTTTCCAGCGATTTTAGGCTGCACTTTTCAAATCCTACACGCATTTCTTGCCTCAACTGTTCAATGTGATCTCGTACGCTGAACTTCTTCCAGGTAGCTACGAGCAAGACACAAAACACGACCGTCCTCTTTCACACTCGGACTGCAACTCCTCATCATGTGTTACAACAGAGCACCACTAACTCTGTTATGAATGTATCTTCTTCATTTAAGTTTCATGTGATGGAATACATCTAATAAATTTAAATTACAATTCAAAAAAGCATCTACCTGTACGACCCGAGACCTGAGTACCAAAAAAAGCAAAAAAAAAAAAAAAAACAAAAAAAAAAAAAAAAAAAAAAAAAAAATTGCCATTAAAAATGACACTATTCACAATCTTAGTAATATGAAAACATGTTGATATCTTAGAGATTTTTTAAAAATATCACTTCACTGAACTATAACAACAAAGTTACAAAAATTGTTCCATGCTTTTTACTCACCTGTATATGCTTTAAGGAGATAAATGTTCCCTGAGCAGAACTTTTGTCTGTTTCTTAGCAGTAATTAAAATAAAGAGATGTTTAGAAGCCGTTTTGTTTTCAACCTCCAGGAAGCTATAAATAAAAGATAAGTTGATACAAAACAATTAGTTTATTACCACAACTTCTGTACACTTATGGTTACTTTTCAACATAATCTTCATTGGTTTGAAAGTGCTGCCCTCCTAGCCACGTCTTCAGTTCAGGGAAAAGGTGAAAGTCGCTGGGTGCCAGGTCAGGACTGTACGGCGGACCATTGAAATTGTTCAAGGAGCCGATGGGTTATGTGGACGAGCGTTGTCATGGATCAACACAATTCCTCTTCGTTTGTTTTGAATGGCTCTCCGCAAACGTCGTAAAGTACGAAGATCTTCAAAACAACGTCAATGCTACTCATTTGAAATTATTGGCGGGAACATTTTTTGAAGCGGGTATTGCAAAGCTTGTGCACAGGTACGATATCTGTCTCAGTGATTATGTTGAAAAGTAACCATAACTTTTAGTATTAAATAATTGTTTTCTATTAATGTGTCTTTTAGTTATACCCTATCGGAGGTTGAAAAAAAAACGACCCTCGTATTTCCAGAAAATTCAAGTTTTATAACATAAAGCTCGGTAGTATAATCGTTAGAACAACCTTTGAGAAAATCAAAAGATGTCGATATAAAGGGAGTTTGAAATGCAGGTATTTTCGTGTCGTGTTTTTGGAACACGCTCAACTTAATTATCAAGTTTTGTATTAAACAGAGTTTTCCTTTTTAGCTTAATTGCTTTGGGGGTTTTTGGGTTCGTCTCTCACCTTGGTCTTTGTAAATGAGTAGGTATATATTAGAAATAAAAATGATAAATAAAGGAAAAGCTGGAAAAAGGCGAAAAAAGAAATACAGCGTCGCCTTCCCGACAAGACCTTTTTAAATTAAAAACATCTGATATGTTCCATTCACATGAATTTCTCTACACCTCTGTAATAAATTATTATTAAAAATCTTATGCTACTATTTACTTCCTGCTAATCGAGATAAACATTAACAGAAATAGTCTTATTACTTGCTTTCTTGTAAGTAGAAGAGATAAGGGAGTAGCATAGGTTAAAGTGATAGTCAAAAGCTGGTTGCTATGTGATCGAAGGTCCTTTGTTTGCATGGACAGGAGTTAACAAATTCCTATATGAGAAAAGTATAAGATTTTTAAAGATGAAATAAAAAACAAGATATATATCTAAATAACGATAAAGTCCACCAAAAAAAAAAATGTATATAACATAAATTTGTGTTTTAAAGTGCTCTACAGTTTTTGTGTGATAAGTTTTTGTCCATCTCTTACAGCTTAGCAGTTATGTAAAGTTCCGTAAAATTTATCGAGAATAAAGTAGTCTTCAGAGGTTTTTTCCAGCACATTCAAGATATACATTTTATTAGGCATGTAAAAGTGTTTAATATACAACGTTTTAATACAAATCGGGATAGCTATTTTTAAGAAAATCAAAATTTTCGAATAGCATCCTTGGAAGATATCAACGTTAAATACCAAGTTTGGTGTTCAACAGTCTTTTCGTTTTTGAGCAGGTGTGTCTACAGCCACACACACATACACTCACAGAAACACTCATAGACACCCACTAACACACAAATACACTCACAGAAACACTCATAGACAAACACATACACTAAAAAAAAACTCATAGACACACACAAACACTCACATATACACTCACAGAAATACTCATAGACACACATATACACTCACAAAAACACTCATAGACAAACACATACACTCAAAAAAAACTCATAGACACACACAAACACTCACATATACACTCACAGAAATACTCATAGACACACATATACACTCACAAAAAGACTCATAGACACACACATACACTTACAGAAACACTCATAGACACACACATACACTCACACATACACTCATAGACACACACTAACACACACAGACACACACATACACTCATAGACACACACATACACACATAGACACACACTAACACACATAGACACACACATACACTCATAGACACACACATACACTCATAGACACACACTAACACTCATAGACACACACATACACTCATAGACACACACATACACTCATAGACACACACTAACACACATAGACACACACATACACTCATAGACACACACATACACTCATAGACACACACCAACACATAGACACACACATACACACATAGACACACACACATACACTCATAGACACACACTAACACACATAGACACACACATACACTCACAGAAATACTCATAGACACACATATACACTCACAAAAACACTCATAGACACACACTAACACACATAGACACACACATACACCCACAGAAACACTCATACAGACACATACACTCACACATACACTCACAGAAACACTCATAGACACACACACATACACTCACACATACACTCACAGAAACACTCATAGACACACACTATCACACACATACACTCACAGAAACACTCATAGACACACACTATCACACACATACACTCACAGAAACACCCATAGACACACACTATCACACACATACACTCACAGAAACACCCATAGACACACACTATCACAAACATACACGCACAGAAACACCCATAGACACACACTATCACACACATACACTCACAGAAACACCCATAGACACACACTATCAGACACATACACTCACAGAAACACTCATAGACACACATTATCACACACATACACTCACAGAAACACCCATAGACACACACTATCACACACATACACTCACAGAAACACTCATAGACACACACTATCACACACATACACTCACAGAAACACCCATAGACACACACTATCACACACATACACTCACAGAAACACCCATAGACACACACTATCACACACATACACGCACAGAAACACCCATAGACACACACTATCACACACATACATTCACAGAAACACCCATAGACACACACTATCACACACATACACTCACAGAAACACCCATAGACACACACTATCACACACATACACTCACAGAAACACTCATAGACACACACTATCGCACACATACACTCACAGAAACACCCATAGACACACACTAACACACACATACACTCACAGAAACACTCATAGACACACACATACACTCACACAGACACTCACAGAAACACTCATAGACACACATATACACTCCCACATACACTCACAGAAACACTCATAGACACACACATACACTCACAGAAACACTCATAGACACACATATACACTCACACATACACTCACAGAAACACTCATACACACACATACACTCACACATACACTCACAGAAACACTCATAGACACACACATACACTCACACATACACTCACAGAAACACTCATAGACACACACATACACTCCCACATACACTCACAGAAACACTCATAGACACACACTAACACACACATACACTCACAGAAACACTCATAGACACACACATACACTCACATATACACTCACAGAAATACTCATAGACACACACATACACTCACATATACACTCACAGAAATACTCAGAGACACACACATACACTCACATATACACTCACAGAAACACTCATAGACACACACATACACTCACAGAAACACTCATAGACACACACATACACTCACATATACACTCACAGAAATACTCATAGACACACATATACACTCACAGAAACACTCATAGACACACACACATACACTCACAGAAACACTCATAGACACACACTTACACACACATACACTCACAGAAACACTCATAGACACACACTAACACACACATACACTCACAGAAACACTCATAGACACACACTAACACACATACACTCACAGAAACACTCATACACACACTAACACACACATACACTCACAGAAACACTCATAGACACACACTAACACACACATACACTCACAGAAACACTCATAGACACACACATACACTCACAGAAACACTCATAGACACACACTAACACACACATACACTCACAGAAACACTCATAGACACACACTAACACACACATACACTCACAGAAACACTCATAGACACACACATACACTCACATATACACTCACAGAAATACTCATAGACACACATATACACTCACAGAAACACTTATAGACACACACATACACTCACAGAAACACTCATAGACACACACTAACACACACATACACTCACAGAAACACTCATAGACACACACTAACACACACATACACTCACAGAAACACTCATAGACACACACATACACTCACAAAAACACTCATAGACACACACATACACTCACATATACACTCACAGAAATACTCATAAACACACATATACACTCACATATACACTCACAGATACACTCACAGAAATACTCATAGACACGCACATACACTCACATATACACTCACAAAAACACTCATAGACACACATATACACTCACATATACACTCACATATACACTCACAGAAATACTCATAGACACACATATACACTCACACATACACTCACATATACACTCACAGAAATACTCATAGACACACACATACACTCACATATACACTCACAAAAACACTCATAGACACACACACATACACTCACATATACACTCACAGAACTACTCATAGACACACACATACACTCACATATACACTCACAGAAACACTCATAGACACACATATACACTCACATATACACTCACATATACACTCACAGAAATACTCATAGACACACACATACACTCACATATACACTCACAGAAATACTCATAGACACACACACATACACTCACAAATACACTCACAGAAATACTCATAGACACACACATACATTCACATATACACTCACAGAAATACTCATAGACACACACATACACTCACATATACACTCACAGAAATACTCATAGACACACACATACACTCACATATACACTCACAGAAATACTCATAGACACACATATACACTCACAGAAACACTCAGAGACACACATATACACTCACACAAACACTCATAGACACACACATACACTCACAGAAATACTCATAGACACACATATACACTCACAGAAACACTCATAGACACACATATACACTCACAGAAACACTCATAGACACACATATACACTCACAGAAATACTCATAGACACACATATACACTCACATATACACTCACAGAAATAATCATAGACACACACATACACTCACAGAAATACTCATAGACACACACACATACACTCACATATACACTCACAGAAATACTCATAGACACACACATACACTCACATATACACTCACAGAAATACTCATAGACACACACATACACTCACAGAAATACTCATAGACACACACACACATACACTCACATATACACTCACAGAAATACTCATAGACACACACATACACTCACATATACACTCACAGAAACACTCATAGACACACACATACACTCACAGAAATACTCATAGACACACACATACACTCACATATACACTCACAGAAACACTCATAGACACACATATACACTCACAGAAACACTCATAGACACACACATACACTCAGAGAAATACTCATAGACACACATATACACTCACAGAAACACTCATAGACACACACATACACTCACAGAAACACTCATAGACACATATACACTCACAGAAACACTCATAGACACACATATACACTCACAGAAACACTCATAGACACACATATACACTCACAGAAATACTCATAGACACACATATACACTCACATATACACTCACAGAAATACTCATAGACACACACATACACTCACAGAAATACTCATAGACACACACACATACACTCACATATACACTCACAGAAATACACATAGACACACACATACACTCACATATACACTCACAGAAATATCCAT
This sequence comes from Hymenopus coronatus, assembly GCA_030762935.1. Taxonomy (NCBI): domain Eukaryota; kingdom Metazoa; phylum Arthropoda; class Insecta; order Mantodea; family Hymenopodidae; genus Hymenopus; species Hymenopus coronatus. The sequence goes on along the minus strand of CM060888.1, from coordinate 2,631,379 downwards.
AGACACACACATACACTCAAATATACACTCACAGAAATACTCATAGACACACACATACACTCACATATACACTCACACATACACTCACAGAAACACTCATAGACACACACTAACACACACACATACACTCACAGAAACATTCATAGACACACACTAACACACACATATACACTCACAGAAACGCTCATAGACACACACATACACTCACATACACTCACATAAACACTCATAGACACACACTAACACACACATATACACTCACAGAAATACTCATAGACACACACATACACTCACATATACACTCACATAAATACTCATAGACACACACATACACTCACATATACACTCACAGAAGTACTCATAGACACACACATACACTCACATATACACTCACATATACACTCACAGAAATACTCATAGACACACATACACTCACACATACACTCACATATACACTCACAGAAATACTCATAGACACACACATACACTCACATATACACTCACAGAAATACTCACAGACACACATATACACTCACAAAAACACTCACAAAAAACTCATAGACACACACATATACACTCACAGAAATACTCATAGACACACATATACACTCACAAAAACACTCACAAAAAACTCATAGACACACACATATACACTCACAGAAATACTCATAGACACACACATACACTCACATATACACTCACATATACACTCACAGAAATACTCATAGACACACATACACTCACACATACACTCACATATACACTCACAGAAATACTCATAGACACACACATACACTCACATATACACTCACAGAAATACTCACAGACACACATATAAACTCACAAAAACACTCACAAAAAACTCATAGACACACACACATACACTCACATATACACTCACAGAAATACTCATAGACACACATATACACTCACATATACACTCACATATATACTCACATATACACTCACATATACACTCACAGAAATACTCATAGACACTCACATATACACTCACAAAAACACTCATAAACACACACAAACACACACATATACACTCACAGAAACACTCATAGACACACACAAACACGCACATACCCTCACATAAACACTCATAGACACACACAAACACGCACATTCACTCACAGAAACACTCATAGACACATACAGACACACACATACACTCACAGAAACACTCATAGACACACAGACACACACATACACTTACAGAAAAATAGACACACACAAACACACACATACACTCACAGAAATACTCATAGACACACATATACACTAACAAAAACATTCATAGACACACACACATACACTCACATATACACTCACAGAACTACTCATAGACACACACATACACTCACATATACACTCACAGAAACACTCATAGACACACATATACACTCACATATACACTCACAGAAATACTCATAGACACACACATACATTCACATAAACACTCACAGAAATACTCATAGACACACACATACACTCACATATACACTCACAGAAATACTCATAGACACACACATACACTCACATATACACTTACAGAAATACTCATAGACACACATATACACTCACAGAAACACTCATAGACACACATATACACTCACAGAAACACTCATAGACACACACATACACTCACAGAAATACTCATAGACTCACATATACACTCACAGAAACACTCATAGACACACATATACACTCACAGAAACACTCATAGACACACACATACACTCACAGAAATACTCATAGACACACATATACACTCACAGAAACACTCATAGACACACATATACACTCACAGAAACACTCATAGACACACATATACACTCACAGAAATACTCATAGACACACACATACACTCACAGAAATACTCATAGACACACACATACACTCACAGAAATACTCATAGACACACATATACACTCACAGAAATACTCATAGACACACACATACACTCACAGAAATACTCATAGACACACATATACACTCACAGAAATACTCATAGACACACATATACACTCACAGAAATACTCATAGACACACACATACACTCACAGAAATACTCATAGACACACACACATACACTCACATATACACTCACAGAAATACTCATAGACACACACATACACTCACATATACACTCACAGAAATACTCATAGACACACATATACACTCACAGGAATACTCATAGACACACACATACACTCACAGAAATACTCATAGACACACACATACACTCACATATACACTCACAGAAATACTCATAGACACACATATACACTCACAGAAACACTCATAGACACACACACATACACTCACAGAAATACTCATAGACACACACATACACTCACATATACACTCACAGAAATACTCATAGACACACATATACACTCACAGAAATACTCATAGACACACACATACACTCACAGAAATACTCATAGACACACACATACACTCACATATACACTCACAGAAATACTCATAGACACACATATACACTCACAGAAACACTCATAGACACACACACATACACTCACAGAAATACTCATAGACACACACATACACTCACATATACACTCACAGAAATACTCATAGACACACATATACACTCACAGAAACACTCATAGACACACACACATACACTCACAGAAATACTCATAGACACACACATACACTCACATATACACTCACAGAAATACTCATAGACACACATATACACTCACAGAAATACTCATAGACACACACATACACTCACAGAAATACTCATAGACACACACATACACTCACATATACACTCACAGAAATACTCATAGACACACATATACACTCACAGAAACACTCATAGACACACATATACACTCACAGAAACACTCATAGACACACACATACACTCACAGAAATACTCATAGACACACACATACACTCACAGAAACACTCATAGACACACATATTCACTCACAGAAACACTCATAGACACACACACACTCACAGAAATACTCATAGACACACATATACACTCACAGAAACACTCATAGACACACATATACACTCACAGAAACACTCATAGACACACATATACCCTCACAGAAATACTCATAGACACACATATACACTCACATATACACTCACAGAAATACTCATAGACACACACATACACTCACATATATACTCACAGAAATACTCATAGACACACATATACACTCACATATATACTCACAGAAATACTCATAGACACACATATACACTCACATATATACTCACAGAAATACTCATAGACACACATATACACTCACATATATACTCACAGAAATACTCATAGACACACATATACACTCACATATATACTCACAGAAATACTCATTGACACACATATACACTCAAATATACACTCACAGAAATACTCATAGACACACACACATACAATCACATATATACTCACAGAAATACTCATAGACACACACATACACTCACATATACACTCACAGAAATACTCATAGACACACACATACACTCAAATATACACTCACAGAAATACTCATAGACACACACATACACTCACATATACACTCACACATACACTCACAGGAACACTCATAGACACACACTAACACACACACATACACTCACAGAAACACTCATAGACACACACTAACACACACATATACACTCACAGAAACGCTCATAGACACACACATACACTCACATAAACACTCATAGACACACACTAACACACACATATACACTCACAGAAATACTCATAGACACACACATACACTCACATATACACTCACATAAATACTCATAGACACACACATACACTCACATATACACTCACATATACACTCACAGAAACACTCATAGACACACACATACACTCACATATACACTCACAGAAACACTCATAGACACACATATACACTCACACATACACTCACACATACACTCACAGAAATACTCATAGACACACACATACACTCACATATACACTCACATATACACTCACATAAATACTCATAGACACACACATACACTCACATATACACTCAAATATACACTCACAGAAATACTCATAGACACACACATACACTCACATATACACTCACACATACACTCACAGAAACACTCATAGACACACACTAACACACACACATACACTCACAGAAACACTCATAGACACACACTAACACACACATATACACTCACAGAAACGCTCATAGACACACACATACACTCACATACACTCACATAAACACTCATAGACACACACTAACACACACATATACACTCACAGAAATACTCATAGACACACACATACACTCACATATACACTCACATAAATACTCATAGACACACACATACACTCACATATACACTCACAGAAATACTCATAGACACACACATACACTCACATATACACTCACATATACACTCACAGAAATACTCATAGACACACATACACTCACACATACACTCACATATACACTCACAGAAATACTGATAGACACACACATACACTCACATATACACTCACAGAAATACTCATAGACACACATATACACTCACAAAAACACTCACAAAAAACTCATAGACACACTCATATACACTCACAGAAATACTCATAGACACACATATACACTCACAAAAACACTCACAAAAAACTCATAGACACACACATATACACTCACATATACACTCACAGAAATACTCATAGACACACACATACACTCACAGAAATACTCATAGACACACATATACACTCACAGAAATACTCATAGACACACATATACACTCACAAAAACACTCACAAAAACAGTCATAGACACACACACATACACTCACATATACACTCACAGAAATACTCATAGACACTCACATATACACTCACATATACACTCACATATACACTCACATATACACTCACATATACACTCACATATACACTCACATAGACACACACACATACACTAACATATACACTCACAGAAACACTCATAGACACACATATACACTCACATATACACTCACAGAAATACTCATAGACACTCACATATACACTCACAAAAACACTCATAGACACACACACATACACTCACATATACACTCACAGAAATACTCATAGACACACATATACACTCACATATACACTCACATATACACTCACAGAAATACTCATAGACACTCACATATACACTCACAAAAACACTCATAAACACACACAAACACGTACATATACACTCACAGAAACACTCATAGACACACACAAACACGCACATACACTCACATAAACACTCATAGACACACACAAACACGCACATACACTCACAGAAACACTCATAGACACACACAGACACACACATACACTCACAGAAACACTCATAGACACACATAAACACACACATACACACATACACTTACAGAAAAATAGACATACACAAACACACACATACACTCACCGAAACACCCATAGACACACACAAACACACACATATACTCACATAAACACTCATAGACACACACAGACACACACATATACTCACATAAACACTCATAGACACACACAAACACACACATATACTCACATAAACACTCATAGACACACACAGACACACACATATACTCACATAAACACTCATAGACACACACAAACACACACATATACTCACATAAACACTCATAGACACACACAGACACACACATATACTCACATAAACACTCATAGACACACACAGACACACACATATACTCACATAAACACTCATAGACACACACAAACACACACATATACTCACATAAACACTCATAGACACACACAGACACACACATATACTCACATAAACACTCATAGACACACACAGACACACACATATACTCACATAAACACTCATAGACACACACAAACACACACATATACTCACATAAACACTCATAGACACACACAAACACACACATATACTCACATAAACCATCATAGACACACACAGACACACACATATACTCACATAAACACTCATAGACACACACAAACACACACATATACTCACATAAACACTCATAGACACACACAGACACACACATATACTCACAAAAACACTCATAGACAGACACAGACACACACATATACTCACATAAACACTCATAGACACACACAGACACACACATATACTCACAGAAACACTCATAGACACACACAGACACACACATACACTTACAGAAAAATAGACACACACAAACACACACATACACTCACAGAAACACTCATAGACACACACAGACACACACATACACTCACAGAAACACTCATAGACACACATAAACACACACATACACTTACAGAAAAATAGACACACACAAACACACACATACACTTACCGAAACACTCATAGACACACACAGACACACACATATACTCACAGAAACACTCATAGACACACAGACACACACATACACACATACACTTACAGAAAAATAGACACACACAAACACACACATACACTCACAGAAACACTCATAGACACACAGACACACACATACACTTACAGAAAAATAGACACACACAAACACACACATACACTCACCGAAACACTCATAGACACACACAAACACACACATAAACTCACAGTAACACTCATAGACACACACAAACACACACATACACACATACACTCACAGTAACACTCATAGACACACACACACATACACACACTCACAACTACACCACGTATTCATACATATAGATAGCTCAAACACCTAATAAGTCTATACAATATTTACACAAATATTTTATCTCTTAGTGCACGAACACTAATTAGGTACGTACCCAGGCTTGGCCAGTTTTGCCTGTTTAGAATCAAATCCCAGAATGCTGTCCTTCGTCTGTTTGAAGCTAAAAATACTTCCGGCAATAAGTTTTTCCTAACATTCTCCATCTGTACACAATCTGCCAAAATGTACGTCCAGTCTTTCTGATAACCGCATAATGGGTAAACCCTCCTACCCGCTACCTTACGGGGTTTCCCCAACATGACCCACGCTATTCCCGACCTTTCTAAAAGTACTCATGCAGGTGTAAAAATATATTATAACAGCTACTATATATGACAGCTACATTTTATAACAGCCACATTATATAACAACTACATTATAAAACAACTACATTATATAGCAGCTACTTTATATAACACAGCTAATATATATAAAAACTATTATATATAACAGGTACTATATATAACAACTGCTATATATAACACCTACTATATATGACAGCTACTATATATAACAGCTACTATATATAACAGCTACTATAGATAACAACTGCTATATATAACAGCTACTATATATGACAGCTACTATATATAACAGCTACTATATATAACAGCTAATATATATAACAGCTACTATATATGACAGCTACTATATATGACAGCTACTATATATAACAGCTGCTATATATAACAGCTAATATATATATATATATAAAACAGCTAATATATATAACAGCTACTATATATGACAGCTACTATATAACAGCTACTATATATAACAGCTGCTATATATAACAGCTGCTATATATAACAGCTACTACATATAACAGCTACTATATTAGACAGCTACTATATATAACAGCTGCTATATATAACAGCTGCTATATATAACAGCTACTATATATATAACAGCTACTATAAATAATAGCTAATATATATATAACAGCTGCTATATATAGCAGCTGCTATATATGACAGCTACTATATAACATCTACTATATATAACAGCTGCTATATATAACAGCTGCTATGTATAACATCTAGTAACTATAACAGCTGCAATATATAACAGCTACTATATATAACAGCTACTATATATAACAGCAACTATATATAACAGCTACTATATATAACAGCTGCTATATATAACAGCTAATATATGTAACAGCTGCTATATATAACAGCTACTATATATAACAGCTACTATATATAACAGCTACTATATGTAACATCTACTTTATATAACAGCTACCATAGATAACAGCTGCTATATATAACAGCTGCTATATATAACAGCTACTATATATAACAGCTGCTATATATAACAGCTACTATATATAACAGCTAATATATAACATCTAATATATTTAACGTCTACTATATATGACAGCTACTATATGTGACATCTACTATATATATAACAGCTGCTATACATAGCAGCTAATATATATAAAAGCTACTATATATAACAGCTACATTATATAACAGCTACTATATATGAAAGCTACTATATATAACAGCTACATTATATAACAGCTACTATATATAACAGCTGCTATATATAACAGCTACATTATATAACAGCTACTATATATAACATCTGCTATAAATAACAGCTACTATATATAACAGCTAATATATATAAAAACTACTATATATAAAAGCTACAATATATATAGCAGCTGCATTATATAACAGCTACTATATATAACAGCTACTATATATAGCAGCTGCATATATAACAGCTACTACATATAACAGCGACTATATATAACAGCAACTATATATAACATCTACTATATGTAACAGCTACCATATATAACCGCTACTATATATAACAGCTACTATATATAACAGCTGCATTATATAACAGCTACTATATATAACAGCTGGTATATATAGAGGCAATTTGTAGTTTATGTTGCCAGTCTCCTAAAAAAATACTAGAACATAAAATATTGCCAACGCATCTAAACTCTAGGACAGTCTTACATTTTGTTTGTAATGTGCCTCCCAATAATGTTAAAGAATTATAATACCGAGAGTAAAATCTCCATTGATTAGAGTCATTAAAACTCCTTTCATATCAGCGTCTCTACTCACTATTCTATAAACTATTCATACTGTTTCTTTTTTAATATTTCAAGTTAATGCAGTTACATTGTACTTCTTTGTAGACCCAAGACTGAAGTGATAGTCAAATGTTTAAAAAATGGGTCCCTATGTGCTGAACTTTAATTGTATACAATGACCAAAGGGAAACAAAAGATTGGTCACATACACCTTTTCATATAATAGGGCCTTGTATATCTCTTACAGCTTTAAAGATTCACAAAAGGCATGAAGGAAACTTCAGGAATAGGACAAAAATAGAACATATACATTTTGTTTCTCATATAAATGACATTTTAATCAAATAAGATATCCATCATCATTTAGTAAAAATCGTTATTTGTCATTGACATTTTAATAAAAATATTTATTTAATATTGACCTTTTAATTAAATCGTTATTTAATATTGACCTTTTAATAAAAATCTTTATTTATCATTGATATTTTAATAACAATCGCTATTTAATATTGAAATTTTAATAAAAATCTTTATTTATCATTGACATTTTAATACAAATTGTTATTTATCATTGACATTTTAATAAAAATCGTTATTTATCATTGACATTTTAATAAAAATCGTTATTTATCATTGACAGTTTAATAAAAATCGTTATTTATCATTGACATTTTAATAAAAATCGTTATTTATCATTGACATTTTAATAAAAATCGTTCTTTATCATTGACATTTTAATAAAAATCGTTATTTATCATTGACATTTTAATAAAAATAGTTATTTATCATTGACATTTTAATAAAAATCGTTATTTATCATTGACATTTTAATAAAAATCGTTATTTATCATTGACATTTTAATAAAAATCACTATTTAATATTCACATTTAAAAAAAAACATTTATCATTGACATTTTAATAAAAATCGTTAATTAATATTGATATTTTAATAAAAATTACTATTTATCATTGACATTTTAATAAAAATTGTTATTTAATATTAACATTTTAATAAAAATTGTTATTTAACATCGACATTTTAATAAGAATTGTTATTTAACATTGACATTTTAATAAAATTGTTATTTAACATTGTCATTTTAATAAGAATTGTTATTTAACATTGACATTTTGATTAAAATTGTTAATTAACATTGACATTTTAATAACAATTGTTATTTATCGTTGACATTTTAATAAAAATTGTTATTTAACATTGACGTTTTAATAAGAATTGTTATTTAACATTGACATTTTGATTAAAATTGTTATTTAACATTGACATTTTAATTAAAATTGTTATTTAACATTGACATTTTAACAAGTATTGTTATTTAACATTGACCTTTTGATTAAAATTTTTATTTAACATTGACATTTTAATAACAATTGTTATTTAACATTGACATTTTAATAAGAATTGTTATTTAACACTGACATTTTAATAAAAATTGTTATTTAACATTGACATTTTCATTAAAATTGTTATTTAATATTGACATTTTAATAAAATTGTTATTTATCATTGACATTTTAATAAACATTTTTATTTAATATTGACATTTTCATAAAAATTGTTATTTAACATTGACATTTTAATAAAAATTGTTATTAAGCATTGACATTTTAATAAAATTGTTATTTAACATTGACATTTTAATAAAAGTTCATATTTAACATTGACATTTTAACAAGAATTGTTAGTTAACATTGACATTTTAATAAAAATTGTTATTTAACATTGACATTTTAATTAAAATTGTTATTTAACATTGACATTTTGATTAAAATTGTTATTTAACATTGACATTTTAATAAAAATTGTTATTTAACGTTGACATTTTAATAAAAATCGTTATTTAACATTGACATTTTAATAAAAATTGTTATTTAACGTTGACATTTTAATAAAAATTGTTATTTAACATTGACATTTTAATAAGAATTGTTATTTAACATTGACATTTTAACAAGAATTGTTATTTAACATTGACATTTTGATTAAAATTGTTATTTAACATTGACATTTTAATAAAAATTGTTATTTATCGTTGACATTTTAATAAGAATTGTTATTTAACATTGACATTTTAATAAGAATTGTTATTTAACATTGACATTTTGATTAAAATTGTTATTTATCATTGACATTTTAATAAAAATTGTTATTTATCGTTGACATTTTAATAAAAATTGTTATTTAACATTGACATTTTAATAAGAATTGTTATTTAACACTGACAATTTAATAAAAATTGTTATTTAACATTGACATTTTAATAAGAATTGTTATTTAATATTGACATTTTAATAAAATTGTTATTTATCATTGACATTTTAATAAAAATTGTTATTTAATATTGACATTTTCATAAAAATTGTTATTTAACATTGACATTTTAATAAAAATTGTTATTAAGCATTGACATTTTAATAAAAATTGTTATTTAGCATTGACATGTTAATAAAATTGATATTTAACATTGACATTTTAATAAAAATTGTTATTTAACATTGTCATTTTAATAAACATCATTATTTATCATTTTTAAGAACATTAAACATTTTCGAAACATGCCACTTCACAAAAAGCTTCCCATGTGGTTTCATTTCATTCATTAGCAGTGACCGCCGCCTGTGGGGCCGCGCCCTTAACACAGTAACAATAAAAAAACTAACACACAGCAGAAGGTAACAGATGAACACGACTCCTACCGTGGAGTTTGCCCAGGTGAGACTTGCGAGTCATGTCGAGGGCCTATTCCTGGCCCCTGACCATGAGCATGTCAGCGACACACACACACACACACACACACACACACAGCAGTTAACAAATGAACACGACTCTTACCGTGGAGTTTGCCCAGGTGTGACTTGCGAGTCATGTCGAGGGCCTCTTCCTGGCCCCTGACCATGAGAATGTGAGCGACACACACAGCAGAAGTTAACAGATGAACACGACTCTTACCGTGCAGTTTGCCCAGCTGAGCCTTGCGAATCATGTCGAGGGCCTCTTCCTGGCCCCTGACCATGAGAATGTGAGCGACACACACAGCAGAAGTTAACAGATGTACACGACTCTTACCGTGCAGTTTGCCCAGCTGAGCCTTGCGAGTCAATTCGAGGGCCTCTTCCTGGCCCCTGATCATGAGAATGTCAGCGAGACACACACACACAGCAGAAGTTAACAAATGAACACGACTCTTACCGTGCAGTTTGCCCAGCTGAGCCTTGCGAGTCAATTCGAGGGCCTCTTCCTGGCCCCTGATCATGAGAATGTGAGCGACACACACAGCAGAAGTTAACAAATGAACACGACTCTTACCGTGGAGTTTGCCCACGTGAGAGTTGCGAGTCATGTCGAGGGCCTGTTCCTGGACCCTGACCATGAGAATGTCAGCGAGACACATACACACAGCAGAATTAAACAAATGAACACGACTCTTACCGTGGAGTTTGCCCAGGTGAGACTTGCGGGTCATGTCGAGGGCCTGTTCCTGGCCCCTGACCATCAGAATGTCAGCGACACACACACACAGCAGAAGTTAACAAATGTACACGACTCTTACCGTGCAGTTTGCCCAGGGGAAACTTGCGATTCATGTCGAGGGCCTGTTCCTGGCCCCTGACCATGTAATTGTCAGCGACACACACACACAGCAGAAGTAAACAAATGAACACGACTCTTACCGTGGAGTTTGCCCAGGTGAGACTTGCGAGTCATGTCGAGGGCCTGTTCCTGGCCCCTGACCATCAGAATGTCAGGGACACATACACCTGAAGAAAACAAATGAACACGACTCTTACCGTGGAGTTTGCCTAGGTGAGACTTGCGGGTCATGTCGAGGGCCTGTTCCTGGCCCCTGACCATGAGAATGTCGGCGATGGAGAAAGGCGTCACGCCGGCAGAAGAAGGCAGGCTCATCAGCTGGTCCATTCGCGAGCACATCACATTCTTGTTCCGTCTTCGCTTTCCCAACTTTGAGAAGTGAGAGAGTGAGGTTGTCGGCGACGAGAGTGGGGTCTTCCCCTCCGGCACGCCCTCTGAGCCAGGCGCGTGCAACAGTGGCGTAGGGACTGCGCGCTAGCTCCTTCCGTACACGTACCATGTTCATAGTGTATAGAAAATGGTTTGTATTGCACCTAGAAATTCAATACCGATGTTTCACCACAAATACACGTTTTAGGGTCCCCTTTATTAAAAAAAAGTGTGTACTTTCTCTACACGTACTATGTACATATATTGTATAGAGCTTGTATTGTATTGCACACAAAAATTCAATACCAATGTTTTACTGGAAATACACGTTTTAGGGTCCCCTTTATACAAATAAACATTTTTTCTTTCTCTACACGTACTATATACTTACATAGTGTATGGAGCTGGTATTGTATTCCACACAAAATGCAATACCGATTTTTCACTGGAAATACACGTTTTAGGGTCCCTTTTGTCCAAAAAAGTATTTTTGCTTTCTCTACACGTACCATGTATGTACAATTTGGGTAGAAACGGTGTTGCACACAATTTCGATTCCGAGACTTCACTGGAAATAGACATTTTAGGGTCCCGTTTATACAATCAAAAAAGAATTTTACTTTCTCTTCACGTGCTATGTACATAGTGAATAGAGAAGGAATTGTAATGTACCCAAAAACTCGATAGCGAAATTTCACCGGAAACATTCTAGATATATTTTAGAGGCCCCTATATATATATATGTGTTTGTGTGTGTGTAAAATATGAAGTGTATAATGTTTCTATATATATTTTTAGAAAAAGGTCTGTGTGTGTTTGAACAAGGTAACTCGCTATCGAAAAGTCAGTAAAATACAAAACTTTGTATTTAAGTTTACCTATTTTGATTAAAATACCGTATATTAAAGAAATTTACACGGCAAATAAAATGCATATCTTGACTTTTTTGAGTGTGGCTTCTAAAGACCTGCTTATTCTGGATGGAGTTTGCTGAACTAGTAAACTGTAAGGGATAGATACAAAGAATGTAGATCTCGTTAAAACACAATTTATGTCACTCTATACATCTTTTCGTGGAGTTGACCATTGCTGAGATATTCCTTGTTATTTGCTTCAGGTTTAAGAAACTTAACATTTCTCAGACGGAAGTATGTAAACTCCTGGCTATGAATAGAAAGGAATTTCAGTCATCCAATGCTCTTCTTTTATTGTTTAACTACCTCAAAATGTGCCGCTTTTATATTCGGAGCCTTGAAGCACAAACAAAATTATGACAAGGGAATAGTGAAGTTGTTTATAATCGTATAACAAAATTTAATCGTCAATTTTTACTGCAATTAATTTCTGTAGCACGTGGATAGACAAAGTATTGTATTCCATTCAAAAATTCAAAACTAAGGTTTCGCTGAAATACACGTTTTGAGTAGCCTGAGGAAAAAGTCATTTTTATACAATAATAAAAGTTTGTGTGTGTATATGAATACCAGAGTTCACATTCGAAAATTCTATTAAAAACGTAGATAATTTGATATTTAAAGTGAGCATTTTGCAAGGTTGCTACAGGAAGGTTTTCAGGGGTCCTCGGCAAAGTACCCTTTATTGGTAGAGTTTCCAAAAATAATTTGTTTTTCTGGAAAATAGCAGTAACAATATTGGTTAAAATGATTTATATTAAAGATATAGGTAGCCATGACAAGCTGCTTTTGTATAAGATGGCAAAATCTTACTGTACAATAATGTAGATGCTGCTATGTCATGTGTGCTTTCTATTCAACACTTTCTCAGATATTCCGTGCTTTCACTTTTAAAAGGCAAGTTATCTTTCGCTTCATATCTCTTTTTGTTTTACCTGTGGTCGCCTACATAAAGAGATACACATTTTGAAACACTTTACCCTTATTTCCCTCCTACTTACACGGAAGCAAGTTTATCTTGATGGTCAAAGGTTCGAAAAGCTAGTCGCTGTGGAGGAACTGAAAATCGTTTCTCTTTGCAAAGCTATAACAGAACACATTTGTAACATTTCGTTTCAGAACTGAAACCAATAACAAGGAATATGCCAGTTGTTTAGTGGCAGAGTGGTTAGTCCACTCGTCTCTCATCAAGGTGTGGCGTCTGGGCGGGTTTCCTGTCACACACATTGGGCTGATCATCCATCCTGGCCTCTCTCTCATCACGCCCGCAGATGAAACAAAGTAAGAAAGAAAACGATTTTGTCCATCTCTTCTTACCGTTTACCTGCGAGTTTTATTCACAATGAAAAGGATATACCTAGAAAATTCAATATATATTTTAATACATGTATAAACCAAACAAATTATAGTACATAACTACATTCAAAAATACAGAAATAGCTCTAAACATAGCTATAGCAGCAACATAACAAAAATAAAAAATCTGATGTGTTCCATTCACATGACTTTCTCTACATCTCTGCAACATCTTATTGTTAAAAAGCTTATGCTTCTGTTTACTTCCTCCTACCTCCTACTTGAGAACAAATGAGCAGAAATAGTCTTATTACTTGTTTCCTTGTAAGTAGAAGCGAAACAAGGGAGTACCATAGGTTAAAGTGATAGTCAAAATTGGTTGCTATGTGCCTGAAGTTCCTTTGTTTATATGGACAGGAGTTGACAAATTCCTATAACAGAAAAATAAGTTTTTCATAGCTGAAACCAAAATCAATGAATACCTCAAAAACGATCAACTCCACGAAAAAAATGTCTATAATATAAACTGTGTGTTTTAACGTGCTCTACATTTCTTTTGTTGTAAGTTTTTATCTAAGTCTTACGTTTAGCAGTTATGCAAAATTCCGTAAAATTCGACCAGATTAAAGTAGTCTCCAGAGGCTATTCCCAGAAAATTCAAGACATACATTTTATTTGTCAGGTAAATAATTAAAATCGTTAAAGCCATTTTTGCGAAAATCAAAATTTTCGAAAAAAGTTCCATATAAAGGGAGTTTGGGTGGGGGGAATTTCTCAAAATCTTCGTGTCGCATCCCTGGAAGATATTAAACTTAAATACAAAATTTGGTATTTTACCGACTTTTCGTTTTTGAGTTATCGTGTTCAAAGACACATGCACACACGGGCACAAACGGACCTTTTTCTGAAAATACTTTTTTTGGATACATGGGACCCTAAAACATATATTTCCGGTGAAATCTCGGTATAGAATTTTTTGGTGGAGTGCAATACCTTCTTTATACACTATGTACATAGTGAGTATAGAGAAAGTAAAAATCGGTCAACAATATAAATTGTGTGTTAACGAGATCTACATTTTTGTTAAGGAAGTTTTTGTGTATCTCTTACAGTTTACCAGCTATGCAAAATGTATCCAGAATAAAGATGTATCAAGAGGCACATCTTATTTTTCATGTGAATATTTTTAATATGCCTACCTTAGTTTAATGATAATCGTTAGAGCCATTTTTTAAAAAAATCTGATGTGTACCGTTCACATGACTTTCTCTACATCTCTGCAACAAATTATTGTTAAAAAGCTTATGCCTCTATTTACTTCATGCTACTCGAGAACAAACTAGCAGAAATTGTCTTATTATTTGCTTCCTTGTAGATAAGTAGGAGCGAAATAAGGGAGTATCATAGGTTAAAGTGATAGTCAAAAGCTGGTTGCTATGTGACTATGGTTCCATTGTTTATATGGACAGGAGTTGACAAATTCCTATATCAGAAAAGTAAGTTTTTCATAGCTGAAACCAAAAACAATAAATATCTAAAAAACAATCAACTCCATGAAAAAATGTATATAACATAAATTGTGTGTTTTAACGTGCTCTACATTTCTTGTGTAGTAAGTTTTTATCTAAGTCTTACGGTTTAGCAGTTGTGCAAAATTCCGAAATTCCAGAATAAAGTAGTCTTCAGAGGCTATTCCCAGAAAATTCAAAATACACATTTTGTTTGTTAGGTAAATGTTTTTACTATATGATATTTTAATCAAAATCTTTAGAGCCATTTTTACGAAAATCAAAATTTTCGAAAAAAGTTCCATTTAAGGCTAGTTTGTGGTGGGGGGATTTTTCTCAAAATCTTCGTGTCGCATCCCTGGAAGATGCTAAACTCAAATACCAAGTTTGATATTTTACGGACTTTTTGTTTTTTTAGTTATCGTGTTCACAGACACACAGACACACACACACACATACACACACACACGGATCTTTTTTGTGAAAATCCTTTTTTTGGATATAAGGGACCCTAAAAAAAATATTTCCGGTGAAATCTCAGTATCGAATTTTTTGGTGGAGTGCAATACCTTCTCTATACACTATGCACATTGTGCATGTAGAGAAAGTAAAAATCAAAATCTTCGTACATTGTTGTACGTAAGGAATAGCTTGGTCTGAACAGAAGCTCAAATTATATAGCAATATTTTTTTTTATTTTACCAAATTTTTCGTTTTTTGAGGCACAGACACACCAACTTTTTCCAATTTTTATTTTCTCTATACTATGTAAATAGTGTATAGAGAAGGTATTGCACTGCACCAAAAAATTCGATAGCGAGATTTCACCGGAAATATATGTTTTAGGGTCCCCTTTATCTAAAAAAGTATTTTCAGAAAAAGGACCGTGTGTGTTGTGTGTCCGTGTGTCCGTGTGTCCGTGTGGCTGTGAACACGATAACTCAAAAACGAAGAGTCGGTAAAGTACCAAACTTGGTATTTAAGATTGGAATCTTTCAGGGATGCGACATGAAGATTGTGAGAAAAATCCCCCACCCCAAACTACCCTTTTCATGGAACTTTTGTCGAAAATTTTGATTTTCTAAAAAATGGCTCAAACGATTTTGATTAAAATATCGTATATTAAAGATATTTATCCGACAAATAAAATGTATATTTTGAATTTTCTGGAGATAGCCTCTGAAGACTACTTTATTCTGAGTGAATTTTCCGGAATGTTGCATAACTGCTAAACCGTAAGAGATAGACAAAATCTTACCACACAACAAATGTAGAGCACATTAAAACACACAATTTATGTTGTATACTTTTTTTCTTGGAGTTGATCGTTTTTTGAGATAGTCCTTGTTTTTGTTTTCAGGGTCAAAAATCTTAACTTTTCTCATACAGGAATTTGTCAACTCGTGTCCATACTTCAGTCACATAGCAACCAGCTTTTAACTATCACTTTAACCTATGTTACTCCCTTATTTCCTTTCTTCTTACAAGGAAGCAAGTAATAAATCTATTTCTGCTAACTTTTCTCGATCAGCATGAAGTAAATAGAAGCATCAGCTTTTTAAGAATAATTTGTTGTAGGGATATAGAGAAAGTCATGTGAATGGTACACATCAGATTTTTTTTTCAGGAGACCCTAACGTAATGCATTTTTGGTGGAGTGCAATATCTTCTCTGTGCACAGTAGGTATACGAAGTAGAGAAAATAAAACTGTCTATTTGTCGAAAGGCATATCAACTGTGATTCTGGTGTACCGCGTGGACTCACTTAAGTGAAGTAACGGCAGACGGAGGGGGAGGGGGTCGCTTACACAAGAGGGGACGGAAGAAACTCTTTTAGCGGCCTCGTGGCGAGCAGTACAACCTGGTACACTACAGTACTGTCTTCTTGCTTACGAATACATCAGCAAATTGCAAAGACAACTTGGTCTTTCATTCACATGACTTTCTCTACATCTCTGCAACAAATTACTGTTAAAAACCTTATGCTTCTATTTACTTGATGCTAATCAAGACAAACATTAGCAGCAGTAGTCTTATTACTTGCTCCCCTGTAAGTAGAAGCGAAATAAGGGAGTAGCATAGGTTAAAGTGACAGTCAGAAGCTGGTTGCTCTGTAATAACTGAAGTTCCTTTGTTTGTATAGACAGGAGTTGACAAATTCCTGTATGAGGAAAGTACAAGTTTCTCAAGCTGAAAACAAAAACAAGGAATATCTAAAAAAACAATCAAATCCACGAAAAAATCTATATGACATAAATTGTGTGTTTTGGCGAGATCTACATTTTCTGTGTAATAACTTTTTGTCCATCTCTTACGGTTTACCAGTTATGTAAAACTTAATAAAAATCATCCAGAATAAAGAGGTCTTTACAGGCTATTCCCAGAAAATTCAAGATATATATTTTATTCGTCACGTAAATATCTTTAATATATGACACTTGAAACAAAATCGTTAAAACCATTTTTGAGAAAATAAAAATTTTCAAAAAAATGCTATGTAAAGGGGTGGATGAATTTCCTTTAAAACCTTCGTGTGGCATTGCTGGAAAATACTTCAGTTAAATACCAATATCTTTTTCCCAAAGTGCTTTTTTTTTACAGGAGACCCCAAAACGTATATTTTCGGTGAAATATCTCTATCGAATTTTACGTGGAATACAATACGTTCTCTATACAGTATGTACATAGTACGTGTAGAGAAGGTAAAAAACTGTAGCGATTTTATGGGAAACTAATAATTGACTAAAGAATTAATATAGGGCCTTTTAAAGGTGAGTGCAAATCTTAAACCCTTTTAATACTTGAGGTAAGAAAACAAGATACATAAGGTTTGGTTTTCTTTTGTTTTTGCTGTTTTTTACTTTCACTACATGTACTAAGTGCATAGTTTATGGAGTGTTGTATTCCATTAAAAATTCCATACCGAGAGTTCACCGGAAATACACGTTTTAGAGTCCCCTATATCTAAAAACAAGTATTTTCAGAAAAAGTTGCTAGGTCTGTGAACACGCTTGCTCAAAAACGAAAAGCCGGTTAGATACCAAACTTGGTATTTAAATTTAGTATCCTCTAGGGAAGCCTAAGAAAATTTGAGAAAAATCCCTCCACCCTAAACTACGCTTTGCTTGGAAAAAATTTGGAAATTTTTGATTTTTTCAAAAATGGCACTAACAAATTTGATTGAAATACTTTATATTAAAAAAAAGTTATATGGGAAATAATATGTATGACTTGACTTTTCTGGGAGCAGCGTCTAAAGACGTCTTTTTGTGGATGAATTTAGCTAATTTTGGCGTAACAGGTGAATCATAAGAGATAAACAAACACTGACGACAGAAAATGTACATCACGTTAAACATACAATATGTTATATAGGTACATCTTTTTCCTGGAGTTCACCATTTATATATACTCTTTGTTATTAGTTTGAGCTTTAAAATACTTTTCTCATACAGCAATTTATCAGCTCCTGTCCATACACACAAAGGAACCTCAGTCACATAGCAAACACCTTTCAAAATATTTGACTTTAGTTTTAGGGTAATGTATTCGTTTATTCCCTTCCACTTACAAGCAAGGCAGAATTTAGACATAATGTTATGAAGAGAAAGTCATGTGATTGGAAGATATCAGCTTTTTGTTCAGTTCACCGTTACCGTAGAACATGTTATTGCTACAATTAAAGGAGTGTCACTGAGTGATACAAGAGCAGTTAGTGCTACTGCAATAGGATAATCACTGAATGATACAAGAACAGTTATTGCTACTGCTATATGAATGTCACTGAATGATACGAGAGCAGTTATTGCTACTGCTATATGAATGTCACTGAATGATACAAGAACAGTTATTGCTACTGCTATATGCATGTCACTGAATGATACAAGAACAGTTATTGCTACTGCAATAGGAATATCACTGAATGATACAAGAACAGTTATTGCTACTGCTATATGAATGTCACTGAATGATACAACAGCAGTTAGTGCTACTGCTATATGAATGTCGCTGAATGATACAAGAACAGTTATTGCTACTGCTATAGGAATGTCTCTGTCAATGATACAAGAACAGTTATTGCTACTGCTATAGGAATGTCTCTGTCAATGATTCAAGAACAGTTTTTGCTACTACTATATGAATGTCACAGAGTGATACAAGAGCAGTTATTGCTACTCCTATAGGAATGTCACTGAATGATACAAGAACAGTTATTCCACTGCTATATGAATGTCACTGAATGATACAAGAATAGTTATTGCTACTGCTATATGAATGTCTCTGTCAATGATATTAGAACAGTTATTGCTACTGCTATATGAATGTCACTGAATGATACAAGAACAGTTATTGCTACTACTTTATGAATGTCACTGAATGATACAAGAACAGTTATTGCTACTGCAATAGGAATATCACTGAATGATACAAGAGCAGTTAGTGCTACTGCAATAGTATAATCACTGAATGATACAAGAACAGTTATTGCTACTGCTATACGAATGTCACTGAATGATACAAGAACAGTTATTGCTACTGCTATACGAATGTCACTGAATGATACAAGAACAGTTATTGCTACTGCTATACGAATGTCACTGAATGATACAAGAGCAGTTATTGCTACTGCAATACGAATGTCACTGAATGATACAAGAACAGTTATTGCTACTGCTATATGAATGTCACTGATTGATACAAGAACAGTTATTGCTACTGCTATATGAATGTCACTGAATTATACAAGAACAGTTATTGCTACTGCAATAGGAATATCACTGAATGATACAAGAACAATTATTGCTACTGCTATATGAATGTCACTGAATGACAGAAGAGCAGTTAGTGCTACTGCTATATGAATGTCACTGACTGAAACAAGAACAGTTATTGCTACTGCTATAGGAATGTCTCTGTCAATGATACAAGAACAGTTATTGCTACTGCTATATGAATGTCACTGAATGATACAAGAACAGTTATTGCTACTGCGTTACGAATGTCACTGAATGATACAAGAACAGTTATTGCTACTGCTATATGAATGTCACTGAATGATACAAGAACAGTTATTGCTACTGCAATAGGAATATCACTGAATGATACAAGAACAGTTATTGCTACTGCTATATGAATGTCACTGAATGATACAAGAGCAGTTAGTGCTACTGCTATATGAATGTCACTGAATGAAACAAGAACAGTTATTGCTACTGCTATATGAATGTCTCTGTCAATGATATTAGAACAGTTATTGCTACTGCTATAGGAATGTCACTGAATGATACAAGAACAGTTATTGCTACTGCTATAGGAATGTCACTGAATGATACAAGAACAGTTATTGCTACTGCTATAGGTATGTCTCTGTCAATGATATAAGAACAGTTATTGCTACTGCTATAGGAATGTCTCTGTCAATGATACAAGAACAGTTATTGCTACTGCTATAGGAATATCACTGAATGATACAAGAACAGTTATTGCTACTGCTATATGAATGTCACTGAATGATACAAGAACAGTTATTGCTATTGCTATAGGAATGTCACTGTATGATACAAGAGCAGTTATTGCTACTGCTATATTAATGTCACTGAATGATACAAGAACAGTTATTGCTACTGCTATATGAATGTCACTGAATGATACAAGAGCAGTTTTGCTACTGCTAAAAGAATGTCACTGAATGATACAAGAGCAGTTATTGCTACTGCTATATGAATGTCACTGAATGATACAAGAACAGTTATTGCTACTGCTATACGAATGTCACTGAATGATACAAGAACAGTTATTGCTACTGCTATATGAATGTCACTGAATGATACAAGAACAGTTATTGCTACTGCAATAGGAATATCACTGAATGATACAAGAACAGTTATTGCTACTGCTATATGAATGTCACTGAATGATACAAGAGCAGTTAGTGCTACTGCTATATGAATGACACTGAATGAAACAAGAACAGTTATTGCTACTGCTATATGAATGTCTCTGTCAATGATATTAGAACAGTTATTGCTACTGCTATAGGAATGTCACTGAATGATACAAGAACAGTTATTGCTACTGCTATAGGAATGTCACTGAATGATACAAGAACAGTTATTGCTACTGCTATAGGTATGTCTCTGTCAATGATATAAGAACAGTTATTGCTACTGCTATAGGAATGTCTCTGTCAATGATACAAGAACAGTTATTGCTACTGCTATAGGAATGTCTCTGTCAATGATACAAGAACAGTTATTGCTACTGCTATAGGAATGTCTCTGTCAATGATACAAGAACAGTTATTGCTACTGCTATATGAATGTCTCTGTCAATGATTATAGAACATTTATTGCTACTGCTATAGGAATGTCACTGAATGATACAAGAGCAGTTATTGCTACTGCTATATGAATGTCACTGAATGATACAGAACAGTTTTTGCTACTACTATATGAATGTCACATAGTGATACAAGATCAGTTATTGCTACTGCTATACGAATATCACTAAATGATACAAGAGCAGTTATTGCTACTGCTATAGGAATGGCATTGTTGTGATACAAGAACAGTTATTGCTACTGCTATCAATGTCTGTGTCACTGATACAATAACAGTTATTGCTACTGCTATACGAATATCACGAAATGATACAAGATCAGTTATTGCTACTGCTATACGAATATCACTAAATGATACAAGATCAGTTAGTGCTACTGCTATACGAATATCACTAAATGATACAAGAGCAGTTATTGCTACTGCTATAGGAATATCATTGTTGTGATACAAGAACAGTTATTGCTACTGCTATCAATGTCTGTGTCACTGATACAAGAACAGCTATTGCTACTGCTATCATTGTCTGTGACACTGATACAAGAACAGTTATTGCTACTGCTATCAATGTCTGTGTCACTGATACAAGAACAGTTATTGCTACTGCTAGGAATATCACTGAATGATATAAGAACAGTTATTGCTACTGCTAGGAATATCACTGAATGATACAAGAGCAGTTATTGCTACTGCTATAGGAATGTCTCTGTCAATGATACAAGAACAGTTATTGCTACTGCTATCAATGACTCCGTCAATGATACAAGAACAGTTATTGCTACTGCTATATGAATGTCTCTGTAAATGATAGAAGAACAGTTATTGCTACTGTTATAGGAATGTCACTGAGTGATACAAGAGCAGTTATTGCTACTGCTCTAGGAATGTCACTGAATGATACAAGAGCAGTTATTGCTACTGCTATGAATATCACTGAATGATACAAGAACGGTTATTGCTACCGCTATGAATATCACTGAATGATACACACACAGTTATTGCTACTGCTATCAAGATCTCTGTCACTGATACAAGAACAGTTATTGCTATTGCTGTCAATGTCTCTGTCAGTGATATAAGAACAGTTATTACTACTGCTATGAATATCACTGAATGATACAAGAACAGTTATTGCTACTGCTATGAATACCACTGAATGATACAAGAAAAAGCTATTGCTAATGCTATGAATATCACTGAATGATACAAGAACAGTTATTGCTACTGCTATAGGAATGTCTCTGTCAATGATACAAGAACAGTTATTGCTGCTGCTATAGGAATGTCTCTGTCAATGATACAAGAACAGTTATTGCTGCTGCTATAGGAATGTCTCTGTCAATGATACAAGAGCAGTTGTTGCTACTGCTATAGGAATGTCTCTGTCAATGATACAAGAACAGTTATTGCTACTGCTATATGAATGTCTCTGTCAATGATACAAGAACAGTTATTGCTACTGCTATATGAATGTGACTGAATGATACAAGAACAGTTATTGCTACTGCTATATGAATGTGACTGAATGATACAACAACAGTTATTGCTACTGCTATATGAATGTCACTGAATGATACAAGAACAGTTATTGTTACTGCTATAGGAATGTGACTGAATAATTCAAGAACAGTTATTGCTACTGCTATAGGAATGTGACTGATTGATACAAGAACAGTTATTGCTACTGCTATATGAATGTGACTGAATGATACAAGAACAGTTATTGCTACTGCTATATGAATGTGACTGAATGATACAACAACAGTTATTGCTACTGCTATATGAATGTCACTGAATGATACAAGAACAGTTATTGTTATTGCTATAGGAATGTGACTGAATAATTCAAGAACAGTTATTGCTACTGCTATAGGAATGTCACTGATTGATACAAGAGCAGCTATTGCTACTGCTATAGGAATGTTACTGAATGATACAAGAACAGTTATTGCTACTGCTATATGAGTGTCACTGAATGATACAAGAACAGTTAATGCTACTCCTATAGGATTGTGACTGAATGATACAAGAACAGTTATTGCTACTGCTATATAAATGTCTCTGTCAATGATACAAGAACAGTTATTGCTACTGCTATATGAATGTATCTGTCAATGATACAAGAGCAGATATTGCTACTGCTATATGAATGTCTCTGCCAATGATACAAGAACAGTTATTGCTACTGCTATATGAACGTCTCTGTCAATGATACAAGAACTGCTATTGCTACTACTATAGGAATGTCTCTGTCAATGATACAAGAACAGTTATTGCTACTGCTATATGAATGTCTCTGTCAATGATACAAGAACAGTTACTGCTACTGCTATAGGAAAGTCTATGTCAATGATATAAGAGCAGTTATTGCTACTGCTATATGAATGTCTCTGTCAATGATATAAGAACAGTTATTGCTACTGCTATAGGAATGTCACTGTCAATGATATAAGAACAGTTATTGCTACTGCTATAGGAATGTCTCTGTCAATGATATAAGAGCAGTTATTGCTACTGCTATATGAATGTCTCTGTCAATGATACAAGAACAGTTATTGCTACTACTTAATGAATAGCTCTTAATGATACAAGAGCAGTAATTGCTACTGCTATAGGAATATCTCTGTCAATGATACAAGAACAGTTATTGCTACTGCTATATGAATATCTCTGTCAATGATACAAGAACAGTTATTGCTACTGCTATAGGAATGTCTCTGTCAATGATACAAGAACAGTTATTGCTACTGCTATAGGAATGCCTCTGTCAATAATACATGAACAGTTATTGCTACTGCTATAGGAATGTCACTGTCAATGATACAAGAAAAGTTATTACTACTGCTATATGAATGTCACTGAATGATACAAGAACAGTTATTTCTACTGTTTAATGAATATCACTGAATGATACAAGAGCAGTTATTGCTACTGCTATAGGAATGTCTCTGTCAATGATACAAGAGCAGTTATTGCTACTGCTATATGAATGTCTCTGTCAATGATACAAGAGCAGTTATTGCTACTTCTATATGAATGTCACTGAATGATACAAGAACAGTTATTGCTACTGCTATATGAATGTCACTGAATGTTGCAAGATCAGTTATTGCTACCGCTATAGGAATGTCACTGACTGATACAAGAACAGTTATTGCTACTGATATATGAATGTCACTGAATGATACAAGAACAGTTATTGTTACAGCTATATGAATGTCACTGAATTATACAAGAACAGTTATTGCTACTGCTATAGAAATGTCACTGAATGATACAAGAACAGTTATTGCTACTGCTATATGAATGTCTCTGTCAATGATACAAGAGCAGTTATTGCTACTGCTATAGGAATGTCACTGAATGATACAAGAACAGTTATTGCTACTGCTATAGGAATGTCTCTGTCAATGATACAAGAACAGTTATTGCTACTGCTATAGGAATGTCTCTGTCAATGATACAAGAA
This sequence comes from Hymenopus coronatus, assembly GCA_030762935.1. Taxonomy (NCBI): domain Eukaryota; kingdom Metazoa; phylum Arthropoda; class Insecta; order Mantodea; family Hymenopodidae; genus Hymenopus; species Hymenopus coronatus. The sequence continues at coordinate 2,605,023 of CM060888.1, read as the reverse complement.
CAGTTATTGCTACCGCTATATGAATGTCACTGAATGATACAAGAACAGTTATTGCTACTGCTATATGAATGTCTCTGTCAATGATACAAGAACAGTTATTGCTACTGCTATAAGAATGTCTCTGTCAATGATACAAGAACAGTTATTGCTACTGCTATAGGAATGTATCTGTCAGTGATACAAGAACAGTTATTGCTACTGCTAAATGAATGTATGTGTCAATGATACAAAAGCAGTTATTGCTACTGCTATATGAATGTCACTGAATGATACAAGAACATTTATTGCTACTGCTATATGAATGACACTGAATGATACAAGAACAGTTGTTGCTCCTGCTAAAGCTATGTCTGTGTCAATGATACAAGAACAGATATTGCTACTGCTTTAGGAATGTCTCTGTCAATGATACAAGAACAGTTATTGCTACTGCTTTAGGAATGTCTCTGTCAATGATACAAGAACAGTTATTGCTACTGCTATATGAATGTCTCCGTCAATGATACAAGAGCAGTTATTACTACTGCTATATGAATGTCACTGAATGTTACAAGAGCAGTTATTGCTACTGCTATATGAATGTCACTGAATGATACAAGAACATCTTATTGCGAGTGCTATATGAATGTCTCTGTCAATAACACAAGAACAGTAATTGCTACTGCTAGGAATATCACTGAATGATACAAGAGCAGTTATTGCTACTGCTATAGGAATGTCTCCGTCAATGATACAAGAACAGTTATTGCTACTGCTATATGAATGTCACTGAATCATACAAGAGCAGTTACTGCTATATGAATGTCACTGAATGATACAAGTACAGTTATTGCTACTGCTATATGAATGTCACTGAATGATACAAGAACAGTTGTTGCTCCTGCTAAAGCTATGTCCTTGTCAATGATACAAGAACAGTTATTGCTACTGCTTTAGGAATGCCTCTGTCAATGATACAAGAACAGTTATTGCTACTGCTATAGGAATGTCTCCGTCAATGATACAAGAATAGTTATTACTACTGCTATATGAATGTCACTGAATGATACAAGAGCAGTTATTGCTACTGCTATATGAATGTCACTGAATGATACAAGAACAGTTATTGCTACTGCTATATGAATGTCTCTGTCAATAACACAAGAACAGTTATTGCTACTGCTATAGGAATGCCTCTGTCAATAATAAAAGAACAGTTATTGCTACTGCTAAAGGAATGTGTCTGTCAATGATACAAGAAAAGTTCTTGCTACTGCTATAGGAATGCCTCTGTCAATAATACAAGCAGTTATTGCTACTGCTATAGGAATGTCACTGAATGATACAAGAACAGTTATTGCTACTGCTATATGAATGTCACTGAATGATACAAGAACAGTTATTGCTACTGCTATATGAATGTCACTGAATGATACAAGAACAGTTATGCTACTGCTATATGAATGTCTCTGTCAATGATATTAGAACACTTATTGCTACTTCTATAGGAATGTCACTGAATGATACAAGAACAGTTATTGCTACTGCTATATGAATGTCTCTGTCAATGATATTAGAACATTTATTGCTACTGCTATAGGAATGTCACTGAATGATACAAGAGCAGTTATTGCTACTGCTATATGAATGTCACTGAATGATACAGAACAGTTTTTGCTACTACTATATGAATGTCACATAGTGATACAAGAGCAGTTATTGCTACTGCTATAGAAATGTCTCTGTCAATGATACAAGAACAGTTATTGCTGCTGCTATAGGAATGTCTCTGTCAATGATACAAGAGCACTTATTGCTACTGCTATAGGAATGTCTCTGTCAATGATACAAGAACAGTTATTGCTACTGCTATATGAATGTCTCTATCAATGATACAAGAACAGTTATTGCTACTGCTATATGAATGTGACTGAATGATACAAGAACAGTTATTGCTACTGCTATATGAATGTGACTGAATGATACAACAACAGTTATTGCTACTGCTATATGAATGTCACTGAATGATACAAGAACAGTTATTGTTACTGCTATAGGAATGTGACTGAATAATTCAAGAACAGTTATTGCTACTGCTATAGGAATGTGACTGATTGATACAAGAACAGTTATTGCTACTGCTATATGAATGTGACTGAATGATACAAGAACAGTTATTGCTACTGCTATATGAATGTGACTGAATGATACAACAACAGTTATTGCTACTGCTATATGAATGTCACTGAATGATACAAGAACAGTTATTGTTACTGCTATAGGAATGTGACTGAATAATTCAAGAACAGTTATTGCTACTGCTATAGGAATGTCACTGATTGATACAAGAGCAGCTATTGCTACTGCTATAGGAATGTCACTGAATGATACTAGAACAGTTATTGCTACTGCTATATGAGTGTCACTGAATGATACAAGAACAGTTAATGCTACTCCTATAGGAATGTGACTGAATGATACAAGAACAGTTATTGCTACTGCTATATAAATGTCTCTGTCAATGATACAAGAACAGTTATTGCTACTGCTATATGAATGTATCTGTCAATGATACAAGAGCAGATATTGCTGCTGCTATATGAATGTCTCTGCCAATGATACAAGAACAGTTATTGCTACTGCTATATGAACGTCTCTGTCAATGATACAAGAACAGTTATTGCTACTGCTATAGGAATGTCTCTGTCAATGATACAAGAACAGTTATTGCTACTGCTATATGAATGTCTCTGTCAATGATACAAGAACAGTTATTGCTACTGCTATAGGAATGTCTCTGTCAATGATATAAAAGCAGTTATTGCTACTGCTATATGAATGTCTCTGTCAATGATATAAGAACAGTTATTGCTACTGCTATAGGAATGTCACTGTCAATGATATAAGAACAGTTATTGCTACTGCTATAGGAATGTCTCTGTCAATGATATAAGAGCAGTTATTGCTACTGCTATATGAATGTCTCTGTCAATGATACAAGAACAGTTATTGCTACTACTTAATGAATATCTCTTAATGATACAAGAGCAGTAATTGCTACTGCTATAGGAATATCTCTGTCAATGATACAAGAACAGTTATTGCTACTGCTATATGAATATCTCTGTCAATGATACAAGAACAGTTATTGCTACTGCTATAGGAATGTCTCTGTCAATGATACAAGAACAGTTATTGCTACTGCTATAGGAATGCCTCTGTCAATAATACATGAACAGTTATTGCTACTGCTATAGGAATGTCTCTGTCAATGATACAAGAAAAGTTATTACTACTGCTATATGAATGTCACTGAATGATACAAGAACAGTTATTGCTACTGTTTAATGAATGTCACTGAATGATACAAGAGCCGTTATTGCTACTGCTATAGGAATGTCTCTGTCAATGATACAAGAGCAGTTATTGCTACTGCTATAGGAATGTCTCTGTCAATGATACAAGAGCAGTTATTGCTACTTCTATATGTATGTCACTGAATGATACAAGAACAGTTATTGCTACTGCTATATGAATGTCACTGAATGTTGCAAGATCAGTTATTGCTACCGCTATAGGAATGTCACTGACTGATACAAGAACAGTTATTGCTACTGATATATGAATGTCACTGAATGATACAAGAACAGTTATTGTTACAGCTATATGAATGTCACTGAAGTATACAAGAACAGTTATTGCTACTGCTATAGGAATGTCACTGAATGATACAAGAACAGTTATTGCTACTGCTATATGAATGTCTCTGTCAATGATACAAGAGCAGTTATTGCTACTGCTATAGGAATGTCACTGAATCATACAAGAACAGTTATTGCTACTGCTATAGGAATGTCTCTGTCAATGATACAAGAACAGTTAATGCTACTGCTATAGGAATGTCTCTGTCAATGATACAAGAACAGTTATTGCTACTGCTATATGAATGTCACTGAATGATACAAGAACAGTTATTGCTACTGCTATATGCATGTCTCTGTCAATGATACAAGAACAGTTATTGCTACTGCTATAAGAATGTCTCTGTCAATGATACAAGAACAGTTATTGCTACTGCTATAGGAATGTATCTGTCAGTGATACAAGAACAGTTATTGCTACTGCTAAATGAATGTATGTGTCAATGATACAAAAGCAGTTATTGCTACTGCTATATGAATGTCACTGAATGATACAAGAACATTTATTGCTACTGCTATATGAATGACACTGAATGATTCAAGAACAGTTGTTGCTCCTGCTAAAGCTATGTCTGTGTTAATGATACAAGAACAGATATTGCTACTGCTTTAGGAATGTCTCTGTCAATGATACAAGAACAGTTATTGCTACTGCTTTAGGAATGTCTCTGTCAATGATACAAGAACAGTTATTGCTACTGCTATATGAATGTCTCCGTCAATGATACAAGAGCAGTTATTACTACTGCTATATGAATGTCACTGAATGTTACAAGAGCAGTTATTGCTACTGCTATATGATTGTCACTGAATGATACAAGAACATCTTATTGCGACTGCTATATGAATGTCTCTGTCAATAACACAAGAACAGTAATTGCTACTGCTAGGAATATCACTGAATGATACAAGAGCAGTTATTGCTACTGCTATAGGAATGTCTCCGTCAATGATACAAGAACAGTTATTGCTACTGCTATATGAATGTCACTGAATCATACAAGAGCAGTTATTGCTACTGCTATATGAATGTCACTGAATGATACAAGTACAGTTATTGCTACTGCTATATGAATGTCACGGAATGATACAAGAACAGTTGTTGCTCCTGCTAAAGCTATGTCCTTGTCAATGATACAAGAACAGTTATTGCTACTGCTTTAGGAATGCCTCTGTCAATGATACAAGAACAGTTATTGCTACTGCTATAGGAATGTCTCCGTCAATGATACAAGAATAGTTATTACTACTGCTATATGAATGTCACTGAATGATACAAGAGCAGTTATTGCTACTGCTATATGAATGTCACTGAATGATACAAGAACAGTTATTGCTACTGCTATATGAATGTCACTGAATGATACAAGAACAGTTATGCTACTGCTATATGAATGTCTCTGTCAATGATATTAGAACACTTATTGCTACTGCTATAGGAATGTCACTGAATGATACAAGAACAGTTATTGCTCTTGCTATATGAATGTCACTGAATCATACAAGAGCAGTTATTGCTACTGCTATATGAATGTCACTGAATGATACAAGTACAGTTATTGCTACTGCTATATGAATGTCACTGAATGATACAAGAACAGTTGTTGCTCCTGCTAAAGCTATGTCTCTGTCAATGATAAAGAACAGTTATTGCTACTGCTTTAGGAATGTCTCTGTCAATGATACAAGAACAGTTATTGCTACTGCTATAGGAATGTCTCCGTCAATGATACAAGAATAATTATTACTACTGCTATATAAATGTCACTGAATGATACAAGAGCAGTTATTGCTACTGCTATATGAATGTCACTGAATGATACAAGAACAGTTATTGCTACTGCTATATGAATGTCTCTGTCAATAACACAAGAACAGTTATTGCTACTGCTATAGGAATGCCTCTGTCAATAATAAAAGAACAGTTATTGCTACTGCTAAAGGAATGTCTCTGTCAATGATACAAGAAAAGTTCTTGCTACTGCTATAGGAATGCTTTGTCAATAATACAAGCAGTTATTGCTACTGCTATAGGAATGTCACTGAATGATACAAGAACAGTTATTGCTACTGCTATATGAATGTCACTGAATGATACAAGAACAGTTATTGCTACTGCATAATGAATGTCACTGAATGATACAAGAACAGTTATGCTACTGCTATATGAATGTCTCTGTCAATGATATTAGAACACTTATTGCTACTGCTATAGGAATGTCACTGAATGATACAAGAACAGTTATTGCTACTGCTATATGAATGTCTCTGTCAATGATATTAGAACATTTATTGCTACTGCTATAGGAATGTCAATGAATGATACAAGAGCAGTTATTGCTACTGCTATATGAATGTCACTGAATGATACAGAACAGTTTTTGCTACTACTATATGAATGTCACATAGTGATACAAGAGCAGTTATTGCTACTGTTATATGAATTACACTGAATGATACAAGAACAGTTATTGCTACTGCTATATGAATGTCACTGAATGATACAAGAACAGTTATTGCTTCTGCTATATGAATGTCAATGAATTATACAAGAACAGTTATTACTACTGCTAAATGAATGTCTCTGTCAATGATACAAGAACAGTTATTACTACTGCTATAGGAATGTCTCTGTCTATGATAAAAAAAACTGTTATTGCTACTGCCATAGGAACGTCACTGAATGATACAAGAACAGTTATTGCTACTACTATAGGAATGTCACTGAATGATACAAGAACAGTTATTGCTACTGCTATATGAATGTCTCTGTCAATGATATTAGAACAGTTATTGCTACTGCTATAGGAATGTCACTGAATGATACAAGAACACTTATTGCTACTGCTATAGGAATGTCACTGAATGATACAAGAACAGTTATTGCTACTGCTATATGAATGTCTCCGTCAATGATACAAGAGCAGTTATTACTACTGCTATATGAATGTCACTGAATGATATATGAGCAGTTATTGCTACTGCTATATGAATGTCACTGAATGATACAAGAACATCTTATTGCGACTGCTATATGAATGTCTCTGTCAATAACACAAGAACAGTTATTGCTACTGCTAGGAATATCACTGAATGATACAAGAGCAGTTATTGCTACTGCTATAGGAATGTCTCCGTCAATGATACAAGAACAGTTATTGCTACTGCTATATGAATGTCACTGAATCATACAAGAGCAGTTATTGCTACTGCTATATGAATGTCACTGAATGATACAAGTACAGTTATTGCTACTGCTATATGAATGTCACTGAATGATACAAGAACAGTTGTTGCTCCTGCTAAAGCTATGTCTCTGTCAATGATACAAGAACAGTTATTGCTACTGCTTTAGGAATGTCTCTGTCAATGATACAAGAACAGTTATTGCTACTGCTATAGGATTGTCTCCGTCAATGATACAAGAGCAGTTATTACTACTGCTATATGAATGTCACTGAATGATACAAGAACAGTTATTGCTACTGCTATATGAATGTCACTGAATGATACAAGAACAGTTATTGCTACTGCTATATGAATGTCCCTGTCAATAACACAAGAACAGTTATTGCTACTGCTATAGGAATGCCTCTGTCAATAATAAAAGAACAGTTATTGCTACTGCTAAAGGAATGTCTCTGTCAATGATACATGAACAGTTCTTGCTACTGCTATAGGAATGTCTCTGTCAATGATGTAAGAACAGTTATTGCTACTGCTAAAGGAATGTCTCTGTCAATGATACAAGAACAGTTATTGCTACTGCTATAGGAATGTCTCTGTCAATGATACAAGAACAGTTATTGCTACTGCTATAGGAATGTCTCTGTCAATGATACAAGAACAGTTATTGCTACTGCTATAGGAATGTCTCTGTCAATGATACAAGAACAGTTATTGCTACTGCTAAAGGAATGTCTCTGTCAATGATACAAGAACAGTTATTGCTACTGCTATAGGAATGTCTCTGTCAATGATACAAGAACAGTTATTGCTACTGCTATAGGAATGTCTCTGTCAATGATATAAGAGCAGTTATTGCTACTGCTATATGAATGTCTCTGTCAATGATATAAGAACAGTTAATGCTACTGCTATAGGAATGTCTCTGTCAATGATACAAGAACAGTTATTGCTACTGCTATAGGAATGTCACTGAATGATACAAGAACAGTTATTGCTACTGCTATAGGAATGTCTCTGTCAATGATACAAGAACAGTTATTGCTACTGCTATAGGAATGTCACTGAATGATACAAGAACAGTTATTGCTACTGCTATAGGAATGTCTCTGTCAATGATACAAGAGCAGTTATTGCTACTGCTATAGGAGTGTCTCTGTCAATGATACAAGAACAGTTATTGCTACTGCTATATGAATGTCTCTGTCAATGATACAAGAACAGTTATTGCTACTGCTATATGAATGTCTCTGTCAATGATACAAGAACAGTTATTGCTACTACTAAATGAATGTCACTTAATGATACAAGAGCAGTTATTGCTACTGCTATAGGAATATCTCTGTCAATGATACAAGAACAGTTATTGCTACTGCTATATGAATGTCTCTGTCAATGATACAAGAACAGTTATTGCTACTGCTATAGGAATGTTTCTGTCAATGATATAAGAACAGTTATTGCTACTGCTATAGGAATGTCATTGTGTGATACAAGAGCAGTTATTGCTACTGCTATAGGAATGTCTCTGTCAATGATACAAGAGCAGTTATTGCTACTGCTATATGAATGTCTCTGTCAGTGATACAAGAACAGCTATTGCTACTGCTATGAATATCACTGAATGATACAAGAACAGTTATTGCTATTGCTATGAATATCACTAAATGATACAAGAGCAGTTATTGCTACTGCTATATGAATATCACTGAATGATACAAGAACAGTTATTGCTACTGCTATAGGAATGTCAATATGTGATACAAGAACAGTTACTGCTACTGCTATCAATGTCTCTGTCACTGATACAAGAACAGTTAATGCTTCTGCTATGAATGTCACTGAATGTTACAAGAGCAGTTACTGCTACTGCTATAGGAATGTCTCTGTCAATGATACAAGAACAGTTATTGCTACTGCTATATGAATGTCTCTGTCAATGATACAAGAACAGTTATTGCTACTGCTATAGGAATGTCTCTGTCAATGATATAAGAGCAGTTATTGCTACTGCTATAGGAATGTCTCTGTCAATGATATAAGAGCAGTTATTGCTACTGCTATAGGAATGTCTCTGTCAATGATACAAGAACAGTTATTGCTACTGCTATAGGAATGTCTCTGTCAATGATACAAGAACAGTTATTGCTACTGCTATAGGAATGTCTCTGTCAATGATACAAGAACAGTTATTGCTACTGCTATAGGAATGTCTCTGTCAATGATACAAGAGCAGTTATTGCTACTGCTATATGAATGTCTCTGTCAATGATACAAGAGCAGTTATTGCTACTGCTATATGAATGTCTCTGTCAGTGATACAAGAACAGCTATTGCTACTGCTATGAATATCACTGAATGATACAAGAACAGTTATTGCTATTGCTATGAATATCACTGAATGATACAAGAACAGCTATTGCCACTGCTATGAATATCACTGAATGATACAAGAACAGTTATTGCTACTGCTATATGAATATCACTAAATGATACAAGAGCAGTTATTGCTACTGCTATAGGAATGTCACTGAATGATACAAGAACAGTTGTTGCTACTGCTATAGGAATGTCAATATGTGATACAAGAACAGTTACTGCTACTGCTATCAATGTATCTGTCACTGATACAAGAACAGTTAATGCTTCTGCTATGAATGTCACTGAATGATACAAGAGCAGTTTTTGCTACTGCTATGAATATCACTGAATGATACAAGAACAGTTATTGCTACTGCTATATGAATATCACTGAATGATACAAGAACAGTTATTGCTACTGCTATATGAATATCACTAAATGATACAAGAGCAGTTATTGCTACTGCTATATGAATATCACTGAATGATACAAGAACAGTATTTGCTACTGCTATAGGAATATCAATATGTGATACAAGAACAGTTACTGCTACTGCTATCAATGTCTCTGTCACTGATACAAGAACAGTTAATGCTTCTGCTATGAATGTCACTGAATGATACAAGAGCAGTTATTGCTACTGCTATGAATATCACTGAATGATACAAGAACAGTTATTGCTACTGCTATAGGAATGTCAATGTGGGATACAAGAACAGTTATTGCTACTGCTATCAATGTCTCTGTCAATGATACAATAACAGATATTGCTACTGCTATATGAATATCACTGTATGATAAAGGAACAGTTATTGCTACTTCTATAATAATTTCACTGAGTGATACAAGAACAGTTATTGCTACTGCTATAGGAATGTCACTGAGTGATACAAGAACAGTTATTGCTACTGCTATCAATTCCTCCGTCACTGATACTAGAGCAGATATTCTCAAGGTCCGAGAACATTTACAAGTGTTAACAATTGAAGCTCAGTGCCACGTGATTATGGGCGTTTACAGAGGAAACAGGTTCTGTTGCTGATAGCAAGAAGTTTTCATCAAACAATGAAATAATAATGACTCTGAGGAATGGAAGCAACTTTCTACTTTCGAGAAGTCTAAAATACAAAGGGAAGCCAAAGAAAGTAGCAGGCGGGCAGATATGACTTTGTGCTACCAGAGGTTCAAGTTAATGATAATTGGTTGGACACAAGAAGCACACTTCTGTCCTAATAGTGTAGCTAACACATTCAATTACAAAATTGGGCAGAAGGTGATCTTCACAGGAGATGTTTATGAATTCATTGTTATGTACCTATGGAGTGGCTTTAATTCTTCGAAGAAGACACTTACTCTAAATGGAGAGTTCTGCTACAAAAGTTGATCAATACTAGACTAGTTCATGCAAGATGGCGCTCCGTCCCATATCTTCACCTTACATCATCCAGATCTTGGCGATCCAGTAGATAGTTTCCAACTGGTCGCAATCCGACCGACTTTTGGTTGTGAGGGTTACCTTAAAGAAGGGGTTCTCCAAGAAGAACTGAAAGATGCTCGTTTCTCACAAGAAATTGCTAATATTCCAGGATATCATCAGCAAAATGCTGCACATGGCCTCTCAAAAAGAGCAACACAACAGCGACATGTTTCCAAGTATATGAAATGCTATAATATTTATAAGTTTGAACTGACACTTGAAAGACACTAAACATCGTAAAATTAATTCAATAAAATACAAATTGATCATATGTGAGTAAAATGTGCACTAATCTCGACAATTCCATGTTATCTATCACATGCTAATTGGTTCTCACTTAGCCAGGCTACATTCTTGTTGACAGATCTCGTTTGAACATTATGTTCATTATTTCCCGTTTTATAGTTTCCGAATATATGTGCTGTTCAAAATATGAGCTCTATATTAGATCTTCATTAGGATAGATCTTGTAGCGTCGCATATAGTAATTTAGGAAGGTTGTGTCGTGAACTTGCCCTCGCATCTGCACTACTGACACTGCCGGACGGAGTAGAGCAGTTTGGGTCCTTAGTTTCCTCATTATAATCTCTCCATGTGAACCACCTTTGTTGGACTTGTACCTCCCCCAAATGCACTTTTCCTTGACATATAGGATACCCCTTAATTACAAGGAGTATTCAATAGCATTATTACTGCAAAAATACATGTTTTGAGGATTCCTATATGAAAGGGACTCTGTGAACATCAAAAGGTAAAGTTTCCTGAATACGAAACTTTCAAGGCACAAGGATCTTCCCCCATCACAAACTGCCCTTTACACGGAAACATTTTTTATGGCTCTAACCATTTTGATTAAATTACCATGTGTACTTCACAACTCTGAAGACCTCTTCATTCTGGTTGACTTTTGTGTAACCGTAAGAGAAGACAAAACTTGTATAACACATCAAGAGTTTGTGTTCTTATAGATACTCTTCAAAATGTTACTCTTATCTTACTATCAATACCAAATTTCATACAAAATGGACAAATACTTTGGTGGATATTATCAAAATATAACATGCACCTCAAAGTTTAAGAAAATGGTTGGCGTGGTCTGAATTCAGAAGAAAAGAAAAGACGGTGACTCTGATTACTCAGTTATGATGAGGTTTTTAAACTTTATAAATGTAAAATTAATCATTTTTACATGAAAAACCTTTTTTGTAAGTTACTATTGCTGTTAGGCAAAGTTTGTCGCCTCTGACATTACAAGAGGCTTTCTTACACATTCTGGAATATTTTCAACAGCACGTGACACTTGATAACAGTTTGAAACTATAAAAGCTGATGTGTTCCATTCACATGACTTTCTCTGCATCGCTGTAACAAATTATTCTTAACAAGCTTATCCTTCTATCTACTTGATGCTAATCGAGATAAACATTAACAGAAACTGTCTTGTTACTTGCTTCCTTGTAAGTAGAAGGGAATGCACTGGGATAAAGTGATAGTAGTGAAATGTTTTAAGATGTGGTTGACATCCGTTTGTATGCGTGGTCAGGAGTTTAGCAATTTTCGGTGAGAAAGGTTGCAGTATTTTAAATGTGAAACAAATAAAGAGTCTCAGAAACGACGACCTCGAGGAAAAGAAACGTACAGGTTAGACATAAATTGTGTGTTTTAATGTGCTCTACATTTTTTGTGTGGTAAGTTTTTGTCCATTTCTTGTGGTTTAGCAGTTACTCACAGATATACATTTTATTTGTCAGGTAATAGTCTTTAATATATGATATTTTAATCAAAATCGTTAGAGCCATTTTTGAGAAAATCGAAATTTTCGAAGAACGTTTCATGTAAAGGGTAGTTTGGGGTGGGGGGATTTTTTTTAAAACTTTCGTGTCGCATCCCTGGAAGATACTAAACTTAAATACCAAGTTTGGTATTTTAGCTTCTTTTCGTTTTTGAGTTATCGCGTTCACAGACACATGGACACACGGACCTTTTTCTGAAAATTCTTTTTATGGATACAGGCGGTTCTAAAACATATATTTCCGGTGAAATCTCGGTATCGAATTTTTTGGTGGAGTGCAATATATTATCTATACACTGTACATAGTGCTTATAGAGAAAGTAAAAATACATGCAGAATAAACAGGTCTCCATTCAAGATATGCATTTTATTTCTCATGTAAATACCTTTAACATAGGGTATTTTACCCCAAATCGATAAAATCATTTTTGAGAAAATCAAAATTTTCGAAATATTACCATGTAAAGGGTAGTTTAGACCTTTTTGTAAAAATGGTGTTTTTGGAAACAGGATCCACTAAATCGTGTATTTCCGGTGAAATGGTATCCAATTTTTGGGTGGAATGCAATACCTTCTCTAATACAGTACGTAGTACTGCAGAGAAGGTATAACAATATAGTTTTGTAAAAACGCTGTTTTATAAAACAGTATTCTAGGAAACAGATATATTGTACGATATTTAAATGTGTGTAGAGTGTGAAGTAAGGACAGATAAATGTAGTTTTGATAAAAACACTGTTTTATAAAACAGTATCCTAGGAAACAGATATATTGTACGATATTTAAATGTGTGTAGAGTGTGAAGTAAGGAGAGGACAGATAAATGTAGTTTTGATAAAAACACTGTTTTATAAAACAGTATCCTAGGAAACAGATATATTGTACGATATTTAAATGTGTGTAGAGTGTGAAGTAAGGAGAGGACAGATAAATGTAGTTTTGATAAAACAGTATCCTAGGAAACAGATATATTGTAGGATATTTAAATGTGTGTAGAGTGTGAAGTAAGGACAGATAAATGTAGTTTTGATAAAAACACTGTTTTATAAAACAGTATCCTAGGAAACAGATATATTGTACGATATTTAAATGTGTGTAGAGTGTGAAGTAAGGACAGATAAATGTAGTTTTGATAAAAACACTGTTTTATAAAACAGTATCCTAGGAAACAGATATATTGTACGATATTTAAATGTGTGTAGAGTGTGAAGTAAGGACAGATAAATGTAGTTTTGATAAAAACACTGTTTTATAAAACAGTATCCTAGGAAACAGATATATTGTACGATATTTAAATGTGTGTAGAGTGTGAAGTAAGGAGAGGACAGATAAATGTAGTTTTGATAAAAACACTGTTTTATAAAACAGTATCCTAGGAAACAGATATATTGTAGGATATTTAAATGTGTGTAGAGTGTGAAGTAAGGAGAGGACAGATAAATGTAGTTTTGATAAAACAGTATCCTAGGAAACAGATATATTGTAGGATATTTAAATGTGTGTAGAGTGTGAAGTAAGGACAGATAAATGTAGTTTTGATAAAACAGTATCCTAGGAAACAGATATATTGTAGGATATTTAAATGTGTGTAGAGTGTGAAGTAAGGAGAGGACAGATAAATGTAGTTTTGATAAAACAGTATCCTAGGAAACAGATATATTGTAGGATATTTAAATGTGTGTAGAGTGTGAAGTAAGGAGAGGACAGATAAATGTAGTTTTGATAAAACAGTATCCTAGGAAACAGATATATTGTAGGATATTTAAATGTGTGTAGAGTGTGAAGTAAGGACAGATAAATGTAGTTTTGATAAAACAGTATCCTAGGAAACAGATATATTGTAGGATATTTAAATGTGTGTAGAGTGTGAAGTAAGGAGAGGACAGATAAATGTAGTTTTGATAAAAACACTGTTTTATAAAACAGTATCCTAGGAAACAGATATATTGTAGGATATTTAAATGTGTGTAGAGTGTGAAGTAAGGAGAGGACAGATAAATGTAGTTTTGATAAAAACACTGTTTTATAAAACAGTATCCTAGGAAACAGATATATTGTAGGATATTTAAATGTGTGTAGAGTGTGAAGAGGACAGATAAATGTAGTTTTGATAAAAACACTGTTTTATAAAACAGTATCCTAGGAAACAGATATATTGTACGATATTTAAATGTGTGTAGAGTGTGAAGAGGACAGATAACTGTAGTTTTGATAAAAACACTGTTTTATAAAACAGTATCCTAGGAAACAGATATATTGTACGATATTTAAATGTGTGTAGAGTGTGAAGTAAGGAGAGGACAGATAAATGTAGTTTTGATAAAACAGTATCCCAGGAAACAGATATATTGTACGATATTTAAATGTGTGTAGACTGTGAAGAGGACAGATAAATGTAGTTTTGATAAAAACACTGTTTTATAAAACAGTATCCTAGGAAACAGATATATTGTACGATATTTAAATGTGTGTAGAGTGTGAAGTAAGGAGAGGACAGATAAATGTAGTTTTGATAAAAACACTGTTTTATAAAACAGTATCCTAGGAAACAGATATATTGTAGGATATTTAAATGTGTGTAGAGTGTGAAGAGGACAGATAAATGTAGTTTTGATAAAAACACTGTTTTATAAAACAGTATCCTAGGAAACAGATATATTGTACGATATTTAAATGTGTGTAGAGTGTGAAGTAAGGAGAGGACAGATAAATGTAGTTTTGATAAAAACACTGTTTTATAAAACAGTATCCTAGGAAACAGATATATTGTAGGATATTTAAATGTGTGTAGAGTGTGAAGTAAGGAGAGGACAGATAAATGTAGTTTTGATAAAAACACTGTTTTATAAAACAGTATCCTAGGAAACAGATATATTGTAGGATATTTAAATGTGTGTAGAGTGTGAAGAGGACAGATAAATGTAGTTTTGATAAAAACACTGTTTTATAAAACAGTATCCTAGGAAACAGATATATTGTACGATATTTAAATGTGTGTAGAGTGTGAAGAGGACAGATAACTGTAGTTTTGATAAAAACACTGTTTTATAAAACAGTATCCTAGGAAACAGATATATTGTACGATATTTAAATGTGTGTAGAGTGTGAAGTAAGGAGAGGACAGATAAATGTAGTTTTGATAAAACAGTATCCCAGGAAACAGATATATTGTACGATATTTAAATGTGTGTAGACTGTGAAGAGGACAGATAAATGTAGTTTTGATAAAAACACTGTTTTATAAAACAGTATCCTAGGAAACAGATATATTGTACGATATTTAAATGTGTGTAGAGTGTGAAGAGGACAGATAAATGTAGTTTTGATAAAAACACTGTTTTATAAAACAGTATCCTAGGAAACAGATATATTGTACGATATTTAAATGTGTGTAGAGTGTGAAGAGGACAGATAAATGTAGTTTTGATAAAAACACTGTTTTATAAAACAGTATCCTAGGAAACAGATATATTGTACGATATTTAAATGTGTGTAGAGTGGGAAGAGGACAGATAAATGTTGATTTTTATAGAATCCAAACGTTCTAATACATTTTTTGTATAAAAGGAATTTTGGATTTGTTGACCAATTGTAGTGAAAGTTTCACTCCAGCGTTCCTTGAATAACACAAATCATATTGAGTTTATATTTTGTCTTTGTTTTCCTGAGGAGGTTACCCAATTGCGAGATATTGGTGTAAGCTGGAAAGTTTTTCTCGTGATGTAATTTGAAAGGTAACCCACCATATTGTTATTAAGGTTGTTGTGTGCCGGTCTGTGCCGGTGCGGTAATGGATTTTTGTTGATGGAGCGCTCTCATTGGCTGAGCGCACCTTGTGCTGGCGTGACTGGGGAGGAGTTGGGCGCGCGGTCTTTAGTCCAGCAACGACATAAAGCCCCGTCTCGGGCGCCTTGCAGTGGCGGCTCTCACCATGTGCTACGGTGAATAGTTATATCAACTTTTGTCACCACAATTCTATCTACTTCAATTTGTTTCTGCGTCTCCAATTTTTCTTTCTCTGTCTATCTGTTTCTCTATGTGTTTGCGTCCGCGTAAGTGCGATTTGGCTGTTGTCGAGCTGAGAGTAACAAGGATGGGTGATCAGTCGCAAGCACGGTTTGAGCGCAAGGAAGTGGATGATATGGGTCATGGAAGGAAAGGCGGAAAAACAGAAGAACCCAGAGCCATCAGAAATGCCACAAAGGGTTTTCTGGGATCGAACCCGAGGCTCGTAATGCTTGCCCTTGTAAGTACACCACTGGATGCGATGTAAACACGGAACACAGGTTTAACCATTTTCTGTGTTCAAGAAGTAAAACAGTAATGTTCAGTATATAGATGCTCATTGGGTATATTTCAGAACCTATTTTATTGACATTAACTCGGTTAGAACAAGCAAAAGCGAAAATAAAACCCCTTCAAATATACCTTTTATCTAACAAATACAGTTTTACCTTCTCTACACGTACTAAGTAGATAGTGAAGGTATTGTATTGTACCGAAATATTCGATACCGAGATTTCACCGTAAATATATCTTTAGGGTCCCCCTGAATCAAAAAACAGCATTTTTGGAAAAAGGTCCATGTGTGTGCGTGTGTTTGTGTGTCTCTGGACAGCATAGCTCAAAAACAAAAAGACCGTTAAATACCAAACTTGGTATTTAAGTTTGGTATCTTCCAAGCATGCGACACGAAGATTTTCAAGAAAATCTCCCCATTCCAATTACTTTTTTCATGGAAATTTTTTCGAAAATTTTGATTTTCTCAAAAATGGCTCTAACGATTTTGATTAAAATATCGTATTTTAGAGATATTTAGCTGACAAATAAAATGTATATATTTAATTTTCTGGGAATAGCCTCTGAAGAGTACTTTGTTCTGAATGAGTTTTACGGATTTTTGCATAACTGCTAAATCATAAGAGATAAACAAAAACCTACCACAAAAAATGTAGAGCACATTAAAACACACAATTTATACATTTTTGTGGTGTTCACTTGCACTTGTGAGTTGTGCAGGAGAACTGGCGAGAGAGACACGGACACCACATCCTATACTCTTCTCATCTGCTAAATAATTACTTTTTGTTTTTCCTTTTTCCTTCACGTCCGTTAACCTGCTTGCTCATATCGCACCATCAGTGAAATGATCTCGGGGTCCATGAGCTTAAAGTTACTCACTCTCAGGATAAGGGAAATCCTTATCAGGGTAAGTGACCCTAAGGTGCCAACTGTTGCTATTATCGCACCATCAGTGAAATGATCTCGGGGTCCATGAGCTTAAAGTTACTCACTCTCAGGATAAAGGTAAACCTTATCAGGGTAAGTGACCCTAAGGTGCCAACTCGCTCATATCGCACCATCAGTGAAATGATCTCGGGGTCCATGAGCTTAAAGTTACTCTCTCTCAGGATAAGGGAAAACCTTATCAGGGTAAGTGACCCTAAGGTTCCAACTGTTGCTATTATCGCACCATCAGTGAAATGATCTCGGGGTCCATGAGCTTAAAGTTACTCTCTCTCAGGATAAGGGAAAACCTTATCAGGGTAAGTGACCCTAAGGTTCCAACTGTTGCTCATAACTCACGATCAGTGAAATGATCTCGGGGTCCTTGAGCTTAAAGTTACTCACTCTCAGGATAAGGGTAAACCTTATCAGGGTAAGTGACCCTAAGGTTCCAACTGTTGCTCATATCGCACGATCAGTGAAATGATCTCGGGGTCCATGAGCTTAAAGTTACTCTCAGGATAAGGGAAAACCTTATCAGGGTAAGTGACCCTAAGGTTCCAACTCGCTCATATCGCACGATCAGTGAAATGATCTCGGGGACCATCAGCTTAAGGTTGCTCTCAGAATAAGGTAAACCTTATCAGGGTAAGTGACCCTAAGGTTCCAACTCGCTCATATCGCACCATCAGTGAAATGATCTCGGGGACCATCAGCTTAAAGTTACTCACTCTCAGGATAAAGGAAAACCTTATCAGGGTAAGTGACCCTAAGTGAGATTCCCGACCTGTTGAATACGAGGCCGACACGCTACCGCCACACAACCTAGGTTGGCTTCATTCTTCCTGCTGCCACGCATACAGAACGGAACTTCATAGCGACCCGCTCTTAAAAGACATTTCTTTCGCTTTAAAAATGCAAATGTAGTTTTATTCATGGAAGTTCTTCAAATGTTCTGGTTCTCAGCGTCACATTCTATAGTGGGCGTAAAACACAGCTTAATTTTGCTCAGAGGTCTCTTTATCAGGCTTGAGGTTCTTTAACCATGTAAATCTACATCTACGGAACTAACGGGTTTTCAGTGCTAAGGCTTTTTATGGGTGGTCCTCCGCCGGGTTTGAACCTGCGAAACTATCACTTTACCCTAGTGTCTTCCCTTCTGCGTACAAGGAGATAAAAGTAATAAGACAATTTCTGTTAATGTTTATCTTGATTAGCATCAAGTACCTGGATAAAAAAACAAGCTTTCCTATGAATATTTTCTTGAAGAATGTGTACCGAAAGCTGTGTGAATGTAGCACACGACACGTTATTGTCCTTAGTGCTGCGGATGTGTTGTCAAAACAGTTCAACTTCTATTTTTAGAATATAAGAAAATTTAATAAAAATAATTAGTGCTAAGTTTGAAATTGTGATGCTTTACATTCACATGAGAAACTCTCCACATTCATACAAACACGTGCTTCACAGTCTGGATGATCATCACCACAAATGGTTTTAGTAAAGCTGGTCGCCTTACATTGAAACTCTGTTCTCTTTACATGACCAGAAATATCTAGGACCTGGATATTATATCCTAGTGTAGTTTAACGAGACATTCACTTCCTGTCTGTTTTACAAAAGTTATGGCGTAGAGGTCTTCAGGGGCTATTCAACATATACATTTCCTTTGTCATGAAAATATCTTTAATATACGGCATTTTAATCAAAATCAATAGGCAATTTTTTGTTTTGTTTAGAACTGCAAAATTTTCGAAAGTTTTCCAGTAAAGGGTAGGTAGGGGTGGGGTGATTTTCTTGAAAATCTTCGTGTCGCATCCTTAGAAGATACTGAACGTAGATATCAAGTTTGGTATTTAACGGTCTTTTCGTTTTTGAGCTATGCAGCTCACAACACACACACACAAACACACACAAACACACACAAAGACACACAAACACACACACAAACACATACCATACACACACAAACAAACATAACACACATAGACAAACACACAAAATCACACACACACAAACTCACACACAGAAACACACACCATACACACACGAACACACACAAACACACACAAACACACACACAAAAACACACACCATACACACACAAACACACAACACACATAGACAAACACACACAGAAACACACACAAATACACACACAAACACACAACACACATAGACAAACACACACAGAAACACACACAAACACACAACACACATAGACAAACACACACAGAAACACACACAAATACACACACAAACACAGACAACACTCACATACACACAAACACACAAACACAAATAAACACACACAAACACACACAACACACACAAACACGCACATACACATAAACACACACATACACATAAACACACACAAACACACACATACACATAAACACACACATACACACATACACATAAACACACACAAACACACACATACACACATACACATAAACATACACATACACACATACACACAAACACACACATACATACAAACACACACATACACATAAACACACACATACACACAAACAAACACATACGCACACATACACACACATACACACAAACACACACATACACACAAACACACACATACACACAAATACACACATACACACAAACACACACATACACACAAACACACACATACACATAAACACACACAAACACACACATACACACATACACACATACACACAAACACACATACACACAAACACACACATACACATAAACACACACAAACACACACATACACATAAACACACACAAACACACACATACACACAAACACACACATACACACACAAACACACACATACACATAAACACACACAAACACACACATACACACACAAACACACACATACACACAAACACACACATACAGACATAAACACACACATACACATAAACACACACATACACACACACATACACACATACACACAAACACACATACACACAAACACACACATACACATAAACACACACAAACACACACATACACACATACACACAAACACACACATACACACACAAACACACACATACACACACAAACACACACATACACACAAACACACACATACACACAAACACACACATACAGACACAAACACACACATACACACAAACACACACATACACACACAAACACACACATACAGACACAAACACACACATACACATAAACACACACATACACACAAACACACACATACACATAAACACACACAAACACACACATACACACAAACACACACATACACACACAAACACACATACACATAAACACACACACACACACATTTATACAAAAATCTTAATGTGTTCCACTGAAATAACGTTCTCTACATCTTTACAACAAATTATTGTTTAAAACCTTATTCTTTTATCTACTTGATGCTAATCGAGATAAACATTAACAGAAATTGTTTTATTACTTGCTTCCTTGTAAGTAGAAGGGAATACACTAGTCAAATGTTTTAAAATGTGGTTGCTATGTGGTTGAAGTTTGTATAACAGAAGTTGACAAATTCCTGTATGAGAAAAGTATAAGTATTTTAAAGCTGAAACCAATAACAAGGAATATCTCAGAAAGGGCCACCTTTACGGCAGTGTACCAATATGGGAGAAATTGTGTATTTTAATGAAATTTTCTTTCTTCGTGCACGAAATTTTTGTCTGTCTTTTACGGTTTACCAGTTATACAAAATTCATTCAGAATAAAGAGGTCTTCAGAAGCTATTCCCAGAAAATTCAACATACATTTTATTTGCCATATAAATATCTTTAATATACGCTATTTTAATCAAAATCGTTAAAGTCATTTTTGAGAAAATCAGCATTTTGGATAGTTTTCCATGTAAAGGGTAGTTTGGGGATGCGGGGATTTTCTTGAAAATCTTCGTGTCGGATCCTTACAAGATACTGAACTTAAATACTCGTTGCTGTTCATAGACATTTTCATAGAGATGCTCTTTTTTTTGGATTCAGGTGTTCTGAAATCATGCAATTGCGTCCGGTAAAATTTCTACATGAAGTTATTTTGCATGGAATACATAGTTTGTGATTGTAATAAGGTCAGTGATGGATATAAAGAGTTGAAGGTGATAGAGAGAACGTGAAGTAGTTCACACAGCTACAGCTGCACATGTCGCGTGTATATTTCTCTTGCCTGGTTTATCATATTTAATGTGTTTACATGCGCCAACTCTTGCATATCCATAGTTAAATACTTGCACGTTTCAATCAGAGATCGGAATGCCTGAGATGAGCTGCAAGCTACAAGCCCCAAGTAGGGTTGTAAAACAGGGACCACCCTGCAGCTCTAAATATTTACGTCAAGATGAGAGCTCTCAGACATTCCAAGTGAGCAGTGCTACCAGCCATATTGTCGAAACATCTTATCGCAGCTGATGTTCCTTTGTTTAATCTGCTGTAAGGTGACAGTCAACCTTCACTTTTAATAACTCTCAGTTACAATGTTTATTTACAGTTTTATCCAGCACAAAAAAGAAGTGAAAATAATCATTATTTGTATTTCTTATGTATGAGATGAGTGCAATAACCTCAAATAAAATAACGTTTGTTCCCATTTCATGTATTAGTTATTAAAAGCTAAAATAAAACAAATGTTCCCTACTTCTATTGTTGCTATCGATATTCGTACATTGTGTGTCCGCCATGTCATAATTCAGGAGGCAAAAAACCTGGTCATGTACCATTTGAGAACTAATGTAAGTATTACAATGATATAATAGTGTTATCAAACACAACTCGTGTTTTAGCACAAGATGAAAACACTTAGTGCTATTGCTTCCCAGATATTTTATTGAAATTTATATCCGTTATTGCACACAATAACAGTGACATTTTGCTGTATATCAAAAAGCTACATGAGTATTTAAATAACACGTTTCATTGTTGTAACAATAGTGAGTCACGCCATGCATCTTTAAAACTATTCTCATCAAAAAAGAATTGTTTACAGTACCAGACATATGAAATTACAAATAGAAGGATCATGTATTAGGGTCCCCAGTAACCAAAATACGCATTTTTAGAAAAAGTCCATTGTATATGTGTCCGTGTGTCTGTGAACACGATAACTCAAAAACTAAACTTGATATTTAAGTTCAATACCTTCAAAGGAATCGACAAAAGAATTTTTATAAAAATCCCCCCACCCCAAACTACCTTTTACATGGGAGAAAATTGGAACATTTTGTTTTTCTCAAAAATGGCTCTAACGATTTTGATTAAAACACTGTATATCAAAGATACTTAGATGATAAATAAAATGTATATCCTGAATTTTCTGGGAACAGCCTTTGAAGACCTCTTCATTCTAGAAGAATTTTGCTGAATTTTTTATACTTGGTAAATTGTAACAGATACACAAATACTTACTGCACAAAACATGTAGATTTCGTTAAAACACACAATTTATCTCATGTACATTTTTTGGTGGAGTTGTATTATTGTGATATTCCTTGTTATTGGTTTCAGTTATAAAATACTTTATAACTTTTCTCCTCTGGGAATTTGTCAACTGAACTTCAATCATTTTAAAATTGTTGACTATCACTTTAGCCTAGTAGTATTCTCTTCTACATACTTGGAGGCATTTATGTTAATGTTTGTCTCGAATGGTATGACGTAAGTTGAGGAATAAACTTTTTAACAATAATTTGTTTGAGAGATGTACGAAAGTGATGTGAATGGAACACATCATAGTTTTAAATAAGTATCAACCCCAATTATTGTATAAACATGTTTAGTACTCTCCGAAACTTTTGATTCTTTAAAATGTAGTAATGTACTTCTTAAAGTTGGAGCATTATTTTAGAAAAGTGCACGTCGAATTTGTTTAATGGACCTATAGGTGTTTCAAAAGTCTGTTCAGTATAATATTTGTGTCACATGATGGGCAGATGTTCTCCGCTGTCTTGTTTCTGTGTACAGCAAACAATGTGTTGCAACATTAGCAACTTCATGGATCAGTAATATTGTAGAATCATTTACTGATTGAGTGGTGTATCAAGAGAGTGGAGTAGCAGAAAGGAAGGTGTCCCGTGTTGTATTTATTCTCCGAGGACGGAGAATAAATACAAACAGAAACAAACTAAAAGTAATAACTAGCACAATTAACAAGCTTAAACAATAGAAAAAAGTCAGCTGTTAAAGTGAATTAAATTATCAATTTTAAAATTTTTCTTTAAATTAGTTTTTAACATTTAGAAATGAAGGGAATGTATAACTTTATTCGAAATGTTAAAATTAATTAACATTTAATTTTATTTTTATTAAAATTACTGTTAATTAAATAGCTAGAAATATAAGCTATGATTCAGAAAGAATTAAACTTAAGAATGACTGGATACCAGGAGCTTGAGTTGTAGAATGTAGTTGGCATCACTGGAAGCCAATAATTTAGTTTGTATTTATTTAGTTAGGTGATTCATTAATTTTAATGTTTTATTTAGATAATCTTTTTTTGCAAATAAAACAAAACGAAATGGTGGCTATAAGATACAACATAACATTAAATGTAGCATTTCTTTGAAATCAATTCAAAATCTTTCTCAACAGGAAATACAATACAAATTGAAACATGCAGCAACATTCTGTAACGTCTTCAGGCAATAGGAACATAAGATTAGAATACTACCCACTCATACTGACAACCTTCTCGACACAAGCAATACTTACATTTGCAAAAACGTCCCATAATATCACAAGCCGACACTGTACACTTCCTCAATGCATCTCACGTGTATAAACACTGACTGTAACCTCACCAGCTATCCTCAAGATAGCCATTGTGTGTTCACACTCACTATAACCTCAATAGCAGACATTGCCACCTCCTCAAGGCACACACACACACACACACGTGTGTAAACACTGACTGTAACCTCACCATCCGACTCTGAACACCATCTCAAGATGCACATTGTGTGTAACACTCGCTGTAACCTCACCTGCCGACACTGAATAACTCCTCAAGGCAGACTTTATGCGTACACACTCGCTCTAACCTCACCAGCCGATTCTGGTCACCTCCTCAAGCACACTTTGTGAGTAAACACCTGTTGTAACCTCACTAGCCGACACTGAGCACCTTCTCAAGGCAGACATTGTGTGAAAACACTCGATGCAACTACACCAGCCGACACTGAGCTCCTCCCCAAGGCAGAAATGTAGTATACACAGTCATTGTAACTTCACCAGCCGACACTGGGTACCTCCTCAAGGCACACACACACGTGTAAACACTCACTGTAACCTCACGAGCCGACACTGAGCACCTCCTCAAGGCACACACACACGTGTGTAAACATTCACTTTAATCTCACTAGCCAATACTGAGCATCGCCTCAAGGCATACACACGTGTGTAAACATTGACTGTAACCTCACGAAGCGACACTGATCACCTCCTCAAGGCACAACACACACACGTGTGTAAACACTCACTGTAACCTTACGAGCCGACACTGATCACCTCCTCAAGGCACAACACACACACGTGTGTAAACACTCACTGTAACCTCACTAGCCAACACTGATCACCTCCTCAAGGCACAACACACACAGGTGTGTAAACACTCACTGTAACCTTACGAGCCGACACTGATCACCTCCTCAAGGCACACACACGCGTGTAAGCATTGACTGTTACCGCACGAGCCGGCACTGAGCACCTCCTCAAGGCACAACACACACACGTGTGTAAACACTCACTGTAACCTTACGAGCCGACACTGATCACCTCCTCAAGGCACAACACACACACGTGTGTAAACACTCACTGTAACCTCACTAGCCAACACTGATCACCTCCTCAAGGCACACACGCGTCTGTAAACACTCACTGTAACCTTACGAGCCGACTCTGATCACCTCCTCAAGGCACACACGCGTCTGTAAACACTCACTGTAACCTCACTAGCAAACACTGATCACCTCCTCAAGGCACAACACACACACGTGTGTAAACACTCACTGTAACCTTACGAGCCGACACTGATCACCTCCTCAAGGCACACACGCGTCTGTAAACACTCACTGTAACCTCACTAGCCAACACTGATCACCTCCTCAAGGCACACACGCGTCTGTAAACACTCACTGTAACCTTACGAGCCGACACTGATCACCTCCTCAAGGCACACACGCGTCTGTAAACACTCACTGTAACCTCACTAGCAAACACTGATCACCTCCTCAAGGCACAACACACACACGTGTGTAAACACTCACTGTAACCTTACGAGCCGACACTGATCACCTCCTCAAGGCACACACACACGTGTAAGCATTGACTGTTACCGCACGAGCCGGCACTGAGCACCTCCTCAAGGCACACACAAGTGTGTAAACACTCACTGTAACCTCACGAACCGACACTGAGCACCTGCTTAAGGCACAAACATGCGTGTACACACCCACTGTAACCTCACGAACCGACACTGAGCACCTCAAGGCACACACATTTGTGTAAACACTGACTGTAACCACACGAGTCGACACTGAGTACCTCCTCAAGACACACAAACTTGTGTAAACACTCACTGTAACCTCACGAGCCGTCACTGAGCACTTCCTCAAGTCACACACTTGTGTAAACACTGACTGTAATTTCACCAGCCGACATTGACCACCTCCTCAAGGCACACACACACATGTGTAAACAGTCACTATAACCTCACAAGCCGACACTGACCACCTCGTCAAGGCACACAAACACTTACTGTATCCTCACAAGCCGACACAGAGCACCACCTCAAGGCACACAAACACTGACCGTTGCCTCACGAGCCGACACTGACCACCTGATCAGGGCTCACAAATACTGACTGTAACCTCGCGAGCCGACACTGAGCACCTCCTCAAGGCACAAAACACTGACTCTAACCTCACGAGCCGACACTGAGCACCTCCCCAAGGCACACACACACACATGTGTAAACAGTCACTATAACCTCACAAGCCGACACTGACCACCTCGTCAAGGCACACAAACACTTACTGTATCCTCACAAGCCGACACTGAGCACCTCCTCAAGGCACACACACGTGTGTAAATACTGGCTATAGCCTCACAAGCCGACACAGAGCACCACCTCAATGCACACAAACACTGACCGTTGCCTCACGAGCCGACACTGACCACCTGATCAGGGCTCACAAATACTGACTGTAACCTCGCGAGCCGACACTGAGCACCTCCTCAAGGCACAAAACACTGACTCTAACCTCACGAGCCGACACTGAGCACCTCCCCAAGGCACACAAACACTGACTGTAACCTCACGAGCCGACACTGAGCACCTCCTCAAGGCACAAAAACACTAACTGTAACCTCACTGATCATCCCCTCAAGCCCACAAACACTGACTGTAACCTCACGAGCCGACACTGACCATCTCCTCAATGCACACAAACACACTGATTGTAGCCTCACAAGCCGACACTTAGCACCTCCTCAAGGCACACAAACGTGTGTAAACACTGACTGTAACCTCACGAGCTGACACTGACCATCTCCTCAATGCACACAAATACTGTCTATAACCTCACCAGCCGTCACTGAGCACCTCCTCAAGGCACACAACACATTGCATATGCAGTAGCTCATTGCAAGCCCATTGTGTTGAGAGCCCATCAGTTCCACTCCACTGCCGCCAGGATCGCTGCTGGTATGAATACGCGTTATTCTATACTTGGTCGTGTCACTAATAAGCTGGTGATTGTGATGCTGGTGGCCTGTGTCGGATCACACGTCCAATTAAATGCTGCCTGCCCCTTTCTTTCAATCGCTCATCACGTTTGTCCTTTTGCTGATTGCTTCTCCCGGAGAACGTTCTTCTGTTGTCTAATAAAGTAAGAGCTACCACAAAATGTTAAAGCAGCTTGTAAACTGTTCTCAGCCACTAGTGACGTAAACAACTGTTTACTTCCAACATTTCTCATTACTAGAGTTGCGGACTTTTGTGCAGTAAAAACTTGAAAATATTTCTCAAAAAAAGCAAAGATTTGCATCAAAGTATCATAATGACATAATTAAGTGTGCAGTTTATTAACAAGCCTCCACAACATTATATAAGAACAACAGCCATTTCTAAAACACACATAGAACATTACATAGGCAATCATCAATCTCTTTAAGGAATACAGAGTTATGTGTTTAAATTGATTTATACAAAGAAATATCCTTAAAATAAGAGACAGTATTATGAAACCATGTTGAATTATTCAGAGGTGTGGCAATTTCTTATACTAATGTGCTATACATTCTGTAAGGATGTG
The DNA here is from genome assembly GCA_030762935.1 of Hymenopus coronatus. NCBI lineage: Eukaryota > Metazoa > Arthropoda > Insecta > Mantodea > Hymenopodidae > Hymenopus > Hymenopus coronatus. The sequence goes on along the minus strand of CM060888.1, from coordinate 2,576,969 downwards.
ATTACTGTTGAGGGTGTTGGAAATGGCATGTTATTTATGGACGCTCTTTAACTGCTGTGGTTCTCAGCGTCCCATTCTATATTGGGCGTGAAAAACGGTTTAATTTTGCTCAGAAGACTTTCTATCAGGCTTGAGGTTCTTTTACGTACCCTAAATCTACGACAGGGGTCCAACGGCATTACTTTCTTTCCGAAGGAGGCCATGCTAAGGATTTTCAGCCCGAAAAAATCCGTCGGGCTTGAACTCGCGAGGGTGCTGCACTCTAGTGGATAGGAGCGCGTGTGCAATTGCGCAGCAGTTATTTAATCTGTGTATTTATGGATGTCAGTGAGGAGTATTCATGTCCTCAGTTGTACCGCTTTCTTTGTTGCGAGGTCTTATGTCGCATCCATAAGACAAGTTATTATTTCATTTATATAGCGCCCTTTTTTTTTTTTGGTAGTGTTTAACGTCCTCTTTAACTACTTATGGCACCGCAGGCGGTGACACATGAATGATGATGGAGTACTGGAGAAATGTGATGGCGGGGGAAACCGGAGAAAACCCGCCCCAGCGCCGCTTTGTCCACCACATACCCGGGCCGTCTAGGTCATATCGAGGGCTTTGCTCTGTAGTTTAAATCATTTTACTTTCTCAAACATACATGCTTCCAAGATAGGGACTAAATCTGGTGAAAGAAAACTTGCCCGCCCCAGCCGGGACTCTCGAGCTGGAAGTGAGCTCGCGGACCACTCACAATCTTATTGAACGCAAACATATCAGATCCTCGTCCGCCACCCATTCTCACTTTTTCTAGCCCCATATGTACCTAGGGATAGAGAACACCCAAACATTCGATTCCGAGATTTCACCAGAAATATATGTTTAGGGGTCTCCTGAGTCCGAAAAAAATGTTTATAAAAAAATCTGATGTGTACCATTCACATGACTTTCTCCATATCCCTGCAACAAATAATTCTTAAAAAGCTTATACTTCTATTTACTTTATGCTAATCAGAAAAAAATTAGCAGAAATAGTCTTATTACTCGCTTCCTTGTAAGTAGAAGCGAAATAAGGGACAACCGTAGGTTAAAGTGATAGTCAAAAGCTGGTTGCTATGTCAATGAAGTTCCTTTCTTTATATGGATAGGAGTTGACAAGTTCCTGTATGAGAAAAGTATACGTTTTTCATAGCAGAAACCAAAAATAAGGAACGTCACAAAAACGACGAATTCCACAAAAAAAATGTATATAACATAAATTGTGTGTGTTTTAAAGTGCTCTACATTTTTTTGTGTAGTAAGGTTTTGTCCATCTCTTACGGTTTAGCAGTCATTCAAAATTTAGTAAAATTCATCCAGAATAAACTACTCTTCAGAGGCTATTCCCAGAAAATTCAAGCTATACATTTCATTTGTCAGGTAAATATGTTTAATATCCGAAATTTTAATCAAAATCGTTAGAGCCATTTTTGAGAAAATCAAAATTTTCGAAAAAAAATCAATGTAAAGGGTAGTTGGGGATGGGGGGATTTTTCTCAAAATCTTCGTGTCGCATCCCTGGAAGATACTAAACTTAAATACCAATTTTGGTATTTTACCGACTTTTCGTTTTTGAGTTATCGTGTTCACAGACACACGGACACACGGACACACACACACACACACACTCGGACCTTTTTGTGAAAATGCTTTTTTTGGATATTGGGGACCCTAAAACATATTTCCTGTGAAATCTCGGTATCGAATTTTTGGTGGAGTGCAATACATTCTCTATGTACATAGTGCGTATGGAGAAAGTAAAAAGGTCCGTGTTTGTCTGTGGACAGCATAGCCCCAAAGCAAAAAGACCGTTAAATACCAAACTTGGCATTTAGGTTTAGTATCTTCCAAGGATGCCACACGAAAAATTTCAAGGAAATCCCCTAATCACATACTACCCTTTACATGGAAACATTTTCGAAAATTTTGATTTTCTTAAGAATGGCTCTAACGATTTTGATTAAAATCACGTATATTAAAGCTGTTTGTACCCCGAATAAAAAGTATATCTTGAATTTTCTGGGAATAGCTTCTGAAGGCCTCTTTATTCTGGATGAATTTTGCCAAATTTTGCTTAACTGATAAACGGAAGAGATGGACACAAACTTACTACACAAAAAATGTAGAGCACTTTAAAACACACAATTTATGTTACATACATTTTTGTCGTGGAGTTGATCGTTTTTGAGATATTCCATGTTTTTGGTTTCAGCTTTAAAAAGCATACTTTTCTCATACATGATTTTTTCAACTCGTGTGCATACATACAAAGGAACTTCAGTCACATAGCAACCAGCTTTTGACTATCACTTTAACCTATGGTACTCCCTTATTTCGCTTCTACTTACAAGGAAGCACGTAATAAGACTATTACTGACAATTTTTTCTCGATTTCTCGAGTAGCACGAAGTAAATTTTAATAATATTATTGTAGAGATGTAGAGAAAGTCATGTGAATGGAACACATCAGATTTTTTACTTTCTCCATACGCACTATGTAGAGAAAGTATTGCACTCCACCAAAAAATTCGATACCGAGATTTCACCGGAAATATATGTTTTAGGGTCCCCAATATCCAAAAAAAGCATTTTCACAAAAAGGTCCGTGTGTGTGTGCGTCCGTGTGTCCGTGTGACCGTGTGTCTGTGAACACGATAACTCAAAAACGAAAAGTCGGTAAAATGCCAAACTTGGTATTTAAGTTTATTATCTTCCAGGGATGCGACACGAAGATTTTGAGAAAAATCCTCCCACCCCAAACTACCCTTTACATGGAACTTTTTTCGAAAATTTTGATTTTCTCAAAAATGGCTGTAACGATTTTGATTAAAATTTCGTATATTAAAGATATTTACCTGACAAATAAAATGTATATCTTGAATTTTCTGGGAATAGCCTCTGAAGAGTAGTTTATTCTGGATGAATTTTACTAAATTTTGAATAAATGCTAAACCGTAAGAGATGGACAAAGACTTACTACACAAAATGTAGAGCACATTAAAACACACAATTTATGTTATATACATTTTCGTGGCGTTCTTCTTTTTGTGACATTCCTTATTTTTGGTTTCTGCTATGAAAAACGTATACTTTTCTCATACTGGAACTTGTCAACTCCTATCCATATAAACCTACAGTAGTCCCTTATTTTGCTTCTACTTACAAGGAAGCGAGTAATTAGACTATTTCTGCTATTTTTTCTGATTAGCATAAAGTAAATAAAAGTATAAGCTTTTTAAGAATAATTTGCTGCAGGGATATAGAGAAAGTCATGTGAATGGTACACATCAGATTTTTGAAGTAAGGTTTTGTCTTTGTTTACCAGTTATGCAAAATCCAGTAAAATTCATTCAGAATAAACTTGTCTTAGAGGCTATTCCCAGAAAATTCAACAACCACATTTTATTTTTGACTTAAATATCTTTAATACACGATATTTTAATCAACTTACGTAGTAACAAATGTAGATCTCATTAAAACACGCAATTCGTCATAGTTTTTTTTCACGTAGAGTTGGCCATCTTAGATATACCTTGTTGTTGCTTTCAGTTTTAAAATACTTAAACTTTTCTCATATGGAAACTGGTAAAATCGTGAACATACAAAGGAACTTCAACAATATAGTAACCAGCTTTTAAAATATTTGATTATCACTTTAGCCTAGTTTATTTCGCTCCTTTTTATAAGGAAGCAAGTAGTAAGTCCGAATTTGTTAATGTTTATCTCGATTAGAATAAACTAGATAGGACAATAAGCTTTTTAACTATAATTTGTTACAGAGATGTAGAGAAAGTCATGTGAATATTATATTGTCTTTTGGTATTCAGCAGGAATGATTAGATTGCTAACTTTCAAATGTTTCAGTAAGAACGCATCCTGATGAATTTAAAGGTTCTGAGGCAGAAATTCTGCAAAAATACAAATAATAATTTTGAATTTGCTAAGAAATATATGCTTAGCGTATATTTAATTATTACCTGCAACAAAACAAACAGAACAATAATATGAGAATCGTCCCGTTTATTAGCGGTATAAATAGTTCCCTTCAGTATGTGGGCATGAACATCAGCATTTTCCATTTGCTTGCACTTTCTCGTTGCCTTTTTGCTTTCTCTTCACGAACTATGTACAGAGAGTATTGTACCCAAAATTTCAATACCAAGATTTCACTGCAAATACATGTTTTTGGATATCCTGTCCCCCTCAAAAAAAAAAAAAAAAAAAAAAAAAAAAAAAAACTTTGGAAAAAGGTCTGCGTGTGTGTTTTTGGACAGCATAGCTTGAAAACAAAAACAGCATTAAATACCAAACTTGGTATTTAAGTTTGGTATCTTACAAGAAGATTTTCAAGGAAATACTCCCTCCCAAACTACTCTTTACGTGGGAAAAAAATCGAAAATTATGATTTTCTCAAAGATGGCTATTTTGATTAAAATGTCTTATATTTAAGATGTCTGCATAACAAATAAAATGTATATATTGAAATTTCTGGTAATAGCGTCTAAAGATCTGTTCATTCTCAATTACTTTTGCGGAATTTTGCATAATTTGTAAACCGTAGGAGATAAACAAAAACTTATTTAACAAAAACTGTAAAGCTGGTTAAGGCAGACAATGTTTGTAATATCATTTTTTCTTAGAGTTGACGGTTTTTGAGATATTCCTTGTTATTAATTTCAATTTTAAACTTTTCTCATATGGGGGTTTTGTGAAAGAAACTTCAATCACATAGCAACCAGCTTTTAAAACATTTGACTATCACTTTATCCCAGTGTATTCCCTTCTACTTACAAGGAAGCAAGTAATAAGACAATTTCTGTTACTGTTTATCTTGATTAGCATCAAGTAGATAGAAGAATAGGCTATATAACAATAATTTGTTACAGAGATGCAGAGAAAGTCATGTGAATGTAGCACATGAGATTTTTATTTCTACTGCAAGAATATGATACCTAGAATAAAGATTTGAAGAGTGTTTCCGTGTGTTAATTTGAAATAGAGAAACATAAGAGTAGCGTGATATTCAGTTTTCTGGACGAGAACCCTGCTCGGAGTCGGGGAAGTGGCTTCTCTGAGTGGGTGGCAAGATGGCAGCACTGAAAGTAAACAGACAGACTCTCAGAGGCAATATGTAACATGATATGGCATGTTTAACATAGACTAAACAGGATTTAAGTTGGGGTGTCCCGGGTCAGTGGCGGCTGGTGCGGCCTGTAGCAGCATGATGCTGGTCTCACACACGTGTAGCACGAGCCGCCACTGGGTCTGCCCACAACTCGCTCATCTTTCAGTGCCACTTTTACTCCTATCAATTTTCCGGGCCATTAGTTTATTTGACATGGCAGTGTTTATACTGTGTGGCGTATTGTAGCATCGCCATTATTTGTGCTTAAGGGTATTCTCTCCTTCTCTTTATATCCTGTCTTCCTCTCTGCTTCTTTTCCTCCTTTTCTCTCTCTCTCTCCTAATATTGCCTGTGTAATTCTTTTTTCTTGCCTTCTGTTTTATAGTTGAAGTATCGCAAGATGGAGATATAACAAAAGGCAAATCGAGAACTTTCCATCAACAGCCTCTTCCTTATGAATAAATGATAAACTCTGAAAGAAATACATAACGGCATTACCAACACAACACATGTGGAGCTCGTTAAAACATCAAATGTTTGCAAATTACACAACATTTCCGAAATATTGGTTTGAAGTTTCCATGGAGGCTAAGTCGCCTTTCTTTTGTTTCACAATCATACAATTTCAAAGTCTTTTGTGTTTGTAACGGAATGTGGAATCATAACGTTTCTCTAAAGTTTAACTTGGATACCGTGAAGTCGATGTAAAACAAAAAAAATGTGATGTGTTCCGTTCACATGACTTTCTCTACATCTCTGTACAAATTATTGTTAAAAAGATTATTCTTCCATTTACTTGATGCTAATCGAGATAAACATCAACAGAAATTGTCTTATTACTTGCTTCCTTGTAAGTAGAAGGGAATACACTAGGATAAAGTGATAGTAGTCAAATGTTTTAAAAGCTGCTTGCTACGTGATTGAAATCCATTTTTTTACGTGGCCAGAACTTGACAAGTTCCTGTATTAGAAAAGTTTTTTAAAACTGAAACTAATAACAAAGATTATCTCGAAAACGTAAAATGCAGAAAAAAAATCTGATGTGAACCATTCACATGACTTTCTCTGTATTCATGCAACAAATTATTGTTAAAAAGCTTATGCTTCTATTTACTTCATGTTAGTTGACAAAATTAGCAGAAATAGTCTTATTATCTTCTTACTTGTAAGTAGAAAGGAAATAAGGGAGTAGCATAGGTTAAAGTGATAGTCAAAAGCTGGTTGCTATGTGACTGAAGTTCCTTTATTTGTATGGATATGAGTTGACTCAAGAAAAAAAGATATACAACATAAATTGTGTGTTTTAATGTGCTCTACATTTTTTGTGTGGTAAGTTTTTGTCTATCTCTTACGGTTTAGCAGTTATACAAAATTCCGGAAAATTCACTCAGAATAAAGTAATCTTCAGATGCTATTCCCAGAAAATTCAAAATATACATTTTATTTGTCGGGTAAATATATTTAATATGCGATATTTTAATCAAAATCGTTAGAGCCATTTTTTAGAAAATCAAAATTTTCGAAAAAAGTTCCATGCAAAGAGTAGTTTGGGGTGGGGGGATTTTTCTCAGATCTTCGTGTCGCATCCCTGGAAGATTCTAAACTTAAATACCAAGTTTCGTATTTTGTCGACTTTTCGTTTTTGAGTTATCGTGTTCACAGACACACACACACACACACACACACACACACACTGACCTTTTTCTGAAAATACTTTTTTTTAGATAAAGGGGACCCTAAAACATATTTCCGGTGAAATCTCGGTATGGAATTTTTTGGTGGAGTGCAATACCTTCTCTTTACACTATGTACATAGTTCGTATAGAGAAAGTACTAAAGTAGACCTAAATTGTGTGTTTTAAGGAGATTTTACGATTTAAACGTTATGCAAAATTCTACAAAACTCACCCAGAATGAAGAGGTCTTCAGAGACTATTCCCAGATAAACTTTTCATTTGTCACTAGTAATATCTTATATTTAAACATATTTTAATCAAAATTGTTAGAACCATTTTCGAGAGAATCAAAAACGTTAATATTTTTTTTTTGCATGTAAAGGGCAGTTTGCAGAGGATAACTTTTCCAAAAGTCATCGTCTCGCATCTTTGGAAGATACTAAACCTAAATATCAAGTTTGGTAATTTACCGACTTTTCCTTTTTACTTTCTCTATACTACAATATACATAGTGTATAGAGAAGGTATTGCACTCCACCCAAAAATTCGATACCAAGATTTCACTGAAAATATATGTTTTAAAGTCCCCTGTATAAAAAAAAGCATTTTCAGAAAAAGGTTAGTGTGTGTGTGTCTGTGAACACGATAACTCAAAAACGAAAAGTCGGTAAAATACTAAACTTGGTATTTAAGTTTAGTATCTTCCAGGGATGTGATACGAAGAATTTTGAGAAAAATCCCCCCCTCCCCAAAGCTACCCTTTACAAAACACATTCTTCGACAATTTTGGTTTTTTCAAAACTGGCTATAACGATTTTGATTAAAATACCGTATATTAAACATATCCACATTTCAAATAAAATGTATATATTGAATTTTGTGAGTATAGCCTCTGAAGACCTCTTTATTCTGGATGAATTTTACGGAATTTTGCATAACTGATAAACCGTAAGAGATGGACAAAAACTTACAACACAAAAAGTTAAGATCTCGTTATAACACACAATTTAAGTTATATGTATAAATTTGTGGAGTTGATAATTTTTTAGGTATTCCTTGTTTTCAGCATCAGCTTTGAAAACGTATATTTTTCGCATACAGGAATTTGTCTACTCGTGTCCATAGAAACAAAGAAACTTCAGACACATAGCAACCAGCTTTTGACTATCACTTTATCCTAGTATATTCCCTTATTTCGCTGCTACTTACAAGGAAGCAAGTAATAAGACTATTTCTGGTAATTTTTTCTCGATTAGAAACTAATAAATGGAAGAATAGGCTTCTTAACAATAATTTGGTGCAGAGGTGTAGAGAAAGTCATGTGAATAAAATACTTAAGATTTCTTTTGGATATAGGTGACCCTAAGATGTGTATTTCCGGTGAAATCTCGGTATTGAATTTTTTACTGCAATACAATACCTTCTCTATACACTATGTACATAGTACGTGTAGAGAAAGTAAACACGTTTTAGGGACCCCTATAAAAAAAAAGAAAATTTTTACAAAAATGTCCATGTGAATGTCTGTGTGTGTGTGTGTGTGTGTGTGTGTGTGTGTGTGTGGGGGGGGGGTGGCAGCATAGCTCAAAAACGAAAAGTTGGTTAAGGTGAGACGGTTAATTTGTTTCACTAAATGACCCATTTCCTCTGAAACATGAAACTTTTACAACATGTAGAAAACTGATCTATAATGAAGTTAGTATTTGCAGTCTCCAGCAATTTATAGTTTTTTTTTCTTGATTTTTAATATAAAAATAATCCTATCGTGGAACTGAATAAATAACTTCCTGTGTTTGTAGATCCGCAACTTTCCTGTTGTTGCTTTTGTGAAAGTTTCATGAATAAGAACATCTTGAATACTTCCTGAGAAAATGGGGCAAATGTTTAAAAAAATTTGATGTGTTCCATTCACAAGACTTTCTCTACATCTCTGCAACAAATTATTGTTAAAAAGCTTATGCTTCTATTTACTTCATGCTAATCGAGAAAAAATTAGCAGAAATAGTCTTATTACTTGCTTCCTTGTAAGTAGTAGAAGGGAAATAAGGGAATACACTAGGCTAAAGTAATGGCCAAAAGCTGGTTGCTATGTGATTGAAGTTCCTTTGTTTGTATGGACACGAGTTGACAAATTTCCGTATGAGAAAAGTTTGTTTTTCAAAGCTGTAACCAAAAACAAGGAATATCTAAAAAAAACGATCATCTCCACGATAAAAATGTATATAACATAAATTGTGTGTTATAACGTGCTCTACGTTTTTTGTGTGGTAAATTTTTTTCCATCTCTTACGGTTTAGCAGTTATACAAAATTCCGTAAAATTCATCCAGAATAAAGTAGTCTTCAGAGGCTATTCCCAGAAAATTCAAGATATACATTTTATTTACCTGGTAAATATACTTGATATACGATATATTAACCAAAATCGTTAGAGCCATTTTTAAGAAAATCAAATATTTCGAAAAAGTTCCATGTAAAGGGTAGTTTGGCGTGGGGAAATTTTTCTCAAAATATTCGTGTCGCATCCCTGGCAGATACTGAAGTTAAACACCAATTTTGGTATTTTCCCGACTTTTAGTTTTTGAGTTATCGTGTTCACCTACACGCGGACGTTTTTCTGAAAATGCTTTTTTGGATACAGAGGACCCTAAAACATATATTTCCGTTGAAATCGCGGTATCGAATTTTTGGGTGGAATGCAATACCTTCTCTATACATGATCTACAAGTAGAGGTAAAGAAAGTAGTTGTGAGAAGAACAAGTTTAAATTTGTTTAGAAGCACTTGCTCATTGTCTTCGCCAGGCAAGGACCCTGTTTTGTACTCTCTTACGACACAACCACACTTTCAGTTTGATAACTCGTAACATACAAGCCATAGAATAACAAACTCAGGGGAATCCAAGGATAATGAAAGAACACAGCCATTTCCCAGCTCAAATAGATCCAGACTTATTTAAAATCTTGTAAATGGATGCTAACAAATGGCAGCTGTCCCTATATCTTAAATGTATTTAAATTTCCGGTTAATCACTCTATGATAGACTAATGTGTGCACAAAAATATAAACGATTTTCAATTTTTGGCTTATCATTTCACCTTAAATAGGAAACTTGGTATTTAGGTTCAGTATCTTTCAAGGATTTTCAGGAACATTTCCCACCATAAATTACCCTTTACATGGAACATTTTTCGGATATTTTAATTTAATCAAAAATGGTTATAACGATTTCGTTTAAAGTATCGTATATTAAATATATTCATATCATAAACAAATTGTATATTTTGAATTTTCTGAGAATAACCTCCTATTGACTTTTTGCAGAATTTTGTATACCAGTTAAACAGTAACAGATAGACAAAAACTGACTAACAAAAAGATACATCTCGTAAAAACACACAATTTATGTTATACACTTTTTTTCGTGGAGCTGATCATTTTTGAGACATTGCTTGTTATTGGTTTCAGTTTTAAAATACTTAAAACGTTTCACGTTGTCAACTTCTGGCAGCGCAACAAACAGATTTCATGGCAGGCAGCTTTCAAAACATTTGACTATCACTTTATCCTAGTGTATTCCCTTCTACTGATAAGGAAACAAGTAATAAGACAATTTCTGCTAATGTTTATAAAAAGAATAAACTTTTTATACAATAATTTGTTACAGAGATGTAGAGAAATTCATGTGAATGTATCATTTAAGATTATTAATACAAATATTCAGAATGCTGTAAATTAAGATATTCTATTGTGTGTATGTGTGAGTGTGTCATGTTTAGAAAGCAGGTTAATGTTTTATTATATCGATTAGAAAGAGAGAAAAGCTTTTACTGACAGTCCATGACCCATTTGTTCAACTCTCCTGCCATCTACCGCTCGCCTGGCTAACTAAGTGCGTCAACTTGGTTCAGCGTAACGCCACGAGGTGGCAAGGCAGGTGTCCATCCCGGTGACTCACTCAGGTTTCTCCCGTCTCTTCAATACTCCGCATAGACAGTTACAAACATATTTATAATGGACAACTCCAATATAACAATTTTATTAAAATACTTATCAACTGTGGGTTATTATTTCATTCAATATGACGTTTTTACTATGTACATATTGTATAGAGAAGGCGTTGTACTGCAACCAAAAGTCAATACTCAGATTTCACCGAACCCAAGAACAAGCATTTTTAGAAAAAGGTCAGTGTATGTCTCTGGATAGCATAGCTCAAAAACGAAAATTCCGTTATTCTGTTGAATACCAAACTTAGTATTTAAGCTTAGTCATCCCAAATAATTCTCCCATGGAAAAGTTCTTATCAAAAATGGGTCTAACGTTTTAATTACAATATTGTATATATCAGATATTTACATGGAAAATAAAATGTATATCTTGCATTTGGTAGGAAAAGCTTCCAAATATTTCTGGAAAATGTTATGTGAATTTTAAATAAGCAGTGAACCGTAAGACATAGACAAACATGTTGGCGTGAAGAGTGTAGATCTCATTAAAAGTCATTATTTATGTCATATACAATTATTGTTGTACACTTCACTGTTTCCAAGATATTCCTTGTTATTGGTTTCAATTGTGAAGTACTTATACTTTTCTCAGACAGGAAGTACCGTTTTTCCTTTGTTCTTCTCCTGACCTTGCAAAGAAGCCAATTCCACTGACAATCGCATAACGACAGCTTTTAAAAAAGATTGTGCTGATGTTTATCTCGAATAGCATTGTGTAGAAAGAAGAATACTTTTTGTAAGATTTTTGTTTGTATAACAGCTACAGAAAGTCATGTGAGTGTAGCACTTCAGATTTTTTACACCTGCTACTAATTTAACCTTACAAGAGATTATTAAGTAGCTCGTGTATCTTTGCATTACTTTGTAAACTAAGATACGTGCTCTACTCCGGACACTCAGGAGGGGAAGTATTATATTCACCCCATACCCAGATAAAAACACAAAGATGTATTATGAGACGCATCAATCTCACACCCCCCAAACAATACTCGTAAAGGACTATAGCAACAATTTATAAGAAGGCCCACGCGCTGTGTCTCTGAGAAATGTTACTCAACAATTTATAAGAAGGTCCACGCGCGTGTGTCTCTGAGAAGTGTTACTCTACAATTTATAAGAAGGCCCACGCGCTTGTGTCGCTGAGAAATGTTACTCTACAATTTATAAGAAGGTCCACGCGCGTGTGTCTCTGAGAAGTGTTACTCTACAATTTATAAGAAGGCCCACGCGCTTGTGTCGCTGAGAAATGTTACTCTACAATTTATAAGAAGGTCCACGCGCGTGTGTCTCTGAGAAGTGTTACTCTACAATTTATAAGAAGGCCCACGCGCTTGTGTCTCTGAGAAGTGTTACTCTACAATTTATAAGAAGGCCCACGCGCTTGTGTCTCTGAGAAATGTTACTCAACAATTTATAAGAAGGTCTACGCGAGCGTGTCTCTGAGAAATGTTACTCAACAATTTATAAGAAGGTCTACGCGCGTGTGTCTCTGAGAAATGTTACTCAACAATTTATAAGAAGGTCCACGCGAGCGTGTCTCTGAGAAATGTTACTCAACAATTTATAAGAAGGTCTACGCGAGCGTGTCTCTGAGAAATGTTACTTAACAATTTATAAGAAGGTCTACGCGAGCGTGTCTCTGAGAAATGTTACTCAACAATTTATAAGAAGGTCCACGCGCGTGTGTCTCTGAGAAATGCTACTCAACAATTTATAAGAAGGTCCACGCGCTTGTGTCTCTGAGAAATGTTACTCAACAATTTATAAGAAGGTCCACGCGCTTGTGTCTCTGAGAAATGTTACTCAACAATTTATAAGAAGGCCCACGCGCTTGTGTCTCTGAGAAATGTTACTCTAAAATTTATAAGAAGGTCTACGCACGTGTGTCTCTGAGAAATGTTACTCAACAATTTATAAGAAGGTCCACGCGAGCGCGTCTCTCAGAAATGTTACTCAACAATTTATAAGAAGGTCCACGCGAGCGTGTCTCTGAGAAATGCTACTCAACAATTTATAAGAAGGTCCACGCACGTGTGCCTCTGAGAAGTGTTACTCAACAATTTATAAGAAGGTCCACGCGCGTGTGTCTCTGAGAAATATTACTCAACAATTTATAAGAAGGTCCACGCGCGTGTGTCTCTGAGAAGTGTTACTCAACAATTTATAAGAAGGTCTACGCACGTGTGTCTCTGAGAAATGTTACTCAACAATTTATAAGAAGGTCTACGCGCGGGTGTCTCTGAGAAATGTTACTCAACAATTTATAAGAAGGTCCACGCGTGTCTCTCAGAAATGTTACTCAACAATTTATAAGAAGGCCCACGCGCGGGTGTCTCTGAGAAATGTTACTCAACAATTTATAAGAAGGTCCACGCGAGCGTGTCTCTGAGAAATGTTACTCAACAATTTATAAGAAGGTCTACGCACGTGTGTCTCTGAGAAATGTTACTCAACAATTTATAAGAAGGTCTACGCGAGCGTGTCTCTGAGAAATGTTACTCTACAATTTATAAGAAGGTCCACGCGCTTGTGTCTCTGAGAAATGTTACTCAACAATTTATAAGAAGGTCCACGCGAGCGTGTCTCTGAGAAATGTTACTCAACAATTTATAAGAAGGTCCACGCGCGTGTGTCTCTGAGAAGTGTTACTCAACAATTTATAAGAAGGCCCACGCGCGTGTGTCTCTGAGAAGTGTTACTCAACAATTTATAAGAAGGCCCACGCGCGTGTGTCTCTAAGAAGTGTTACTCAACAATTTATAAGAAGGCCCACGCGCGTGTGTCTCTGAGAAGTGTTACTCAACAATTCATAAGAAGGCCCACGCGCTTGTGTCTCTGAGAAATGTTACTCAACAATTTATAAGAAGGTCCACGCGCGGGTGTCTCTGAGAAATGTTACTCTACAATTTATAAGAAGGCCCACGCGCTTGTGTCTCTGAGAAATGTTACTCAACAATTTATAAGAAGGTCCACGCGAGCGTGTCTCTGAGAAATGTTACTCAACAATTTATAAGAAGGTCCACGCGCGGGTGTCTCTGAGAAGTGTTACTCAACAGTTTATAAGACGGTACACGGGCGGGTGTCTCTGAGAAATGTTACTCAACAATTTATAAGAAGGTCCACGCGCTTGTGTCTCTGAGAAATGTTACTCAACAATTTATAAGAAGGTCCACGCGCTTGTGTCTCTGAGAAATGTTACTCAACAATTTATAAGAAGGTCCACGCGCGTGTGTCTCTGAGAAGTGCTACTCAACAATTTATAAGAAGGTCCACGCGCTTGTGTCTCTGATAAGTGTTACTCAACAATTTATAAGAAGGTCCACGCGCGTGTGTCTCTGAGAAGTGCTACTCAACAATTTATAAGAAGGTCTACGCGTGAGTCTTCGAGAAGTGTTACTCTACAATTTATAAGAAGGTCCACGCATCAGTCTTCGAGAAGTGTTACTCAACAATCGAAAAGAAATTCCACGCGTGAGTCTTCGAGAAGTGTTGCTCAACAATTTATAAGAAAGTCCACGCACGTGGAAGTAAGAAGTGTTGCTCAACAATTTATAAGATAATACACGCGCGTGTCTCTGAGAAGTGTTACTCAACAATTTATAAGAAGGTACACGCGAGCGCGTCTCTCAGAAATGTTACTCAACAATTTATAAGAAGGTCCACGCGAGCGTGTCTCTGAGAAATGCTACTCAACAATTTATAAGAAGGTCCACGCACGTGTGTCTCTGAGAAGTGTTACTCAACAATTTATAAGAAGGTCCACGCGCGTGTGTCTCTGAGAAATATTACTCAACAATTTATAAGAAGGTCCACGCGCGTGTGTCTCTGAGAAGTGTTACTCAACAATTTATAAGAAGGTCTACGCACGTGTGTCTCTGAGAAATGTTACTCAACAATTTATAAGAAGGTCTACGCGCGGGTGTCTCTGAGAAATGTTACTCAACAATTTATAAGAAGGTCCACGCGTGTCTCTCAGAAATGTTACTCAACAATTTATAAGAAGGCCCACGCGCGGGTGTCTCTGAGAAATGTTACTCAACAATTTATAAGAAGGTCCACGCGAGCGTGTCTCTGAGAAATGTTACTCAACAATTTATAAGAAGGTCTACGCACGTGTGTCTCTGAGAAATGTTACTCAACAATTTATAAGAAGGTCTACGCGAGCGTGTCTCTGAGAAATGTTACTCTACAATTTATAAGAAGGTCCACGCGAGCGTGTCTCTGAGAAATGTTACTCAACAATTTATAAGAAGGTCCACGCGAGCGTGTCTCTGAGAAATGTTACTCAACAATTTATAAGAAGGTCCACGCGCGTGTGTCTCTGAGAAGTGTTACTCAACAATTTATAAGAAGGCCCACGCGCGTGTGTCTCTGAGAAGTGTTACTCAACAATTTATAAGAAGGCCCACGCGCGTGTGTCTCTGAGAAGTGTTACTCAACAATTTATAAGAAGGCCCACGCGCGTGTGTCTCTGAGAAGTGTTACTCAACAATTCATAAGAATGCCCACGCGCTTGTGTCTCTGAGAAATGTTACTCAACAATTTATAAGAAGGTCCACGCGCGGGTGTCTCTGAGAAATGTTACTCTACAATTTATAAGAAGGCCCACGCGCTTGTGTCTCTGAGAAATGTTACTCAACAATTTATAAGAAGGTCCACGCGAGCGTGTCTCTGAGAAATGTTACTCAACAATTTATAAGAAGGTCCACGCGAGCGTGTCTCTGAGAAATGTTACTCAACAATTTATAAGAAGGTCCACGCGCGTGTGTCTCTGAGAAGTGTTACTCAACAATTTATAAGAAGGCCCACGCGAGCGTGTCTCTGAGAAATGTTACTCAACAATTTATAAGAAGGCCCACGCGCGTGTGTCTCTGAGAAATGTTACTCAACAATTTATAAGAAGATCCACGCGCGTGAGTCTCTGAGAAATGTTACTCAACAATTTATAAGAAGGTCCACAAGCTTGAGTCTCTGAGAAATGTTACTCAACAATTTATAAGAAGGTACACGCGGTGAGTCTCTGAGAAATGTTACTCAACAATTTATAAGAAGGTCCACGCGCTTGTGTCTCTGAGAAATGTTACTCTACAATTTATAAGAAGGCCCACGCGCTTGTGTCTCTGAGAAATGTTACTCTACAATTTATAAGAAGGCCCACGCGCTTGTGTCTCTGAGAAATGTTACTCAGCAATTTATAAGAAGGTCTACGAGCGTGTGTCTCTGAGAAATGTTACTCAGCAATTTATAAGAAGGTCCACGCGCTTGTGTCTCTGAGAAAAGTTACTCTACAATTTATAAGAAGGTCTACGCGCGTGTGTCTCTGAGAAATGTTACTCAACAATTTATAAGAAGGTCTACGCGAGCGTGTCTCTGAGAAATGTTACTCAACAATTTATAAGAAGGTCCACGCGCGGGTGTCTCTGAGAAGTGTTACTCAACAGTTTATAAGAAGGTACACGCGCGGGTGTCTCTGAGAAATGTTACTCAACAATTTATAAGAAGGTCCACGCGCTTGTGTCTCTGAGAAATGTTACTCAACAATTTATAGGAAGGTCCACGCGCTTGTGTCTCTGAGAAATGTAACTCAACAATTTATAAGAAGGTCCACGCGCGTGTGTCTCTGAGAAGTGCTACTCAACAATTTATAAGAAGGTCCACGCGCTTGTGTCTCTGATAAGTGTTACTCAACAATTTATAAGAAGGTCCACGCGCGTGTGTCTCTGAGAAGTGCTACTCAACAATTTATAAGAAGGTCTACGCGTGAGTCTTCGAGAAGTGTTACTCTACAATTTATAAGAAGGTCCACGCATCAGTCTTCGAGAAGTGTTACTCAACAATCGAAAAGAAATTCCACGCGTGAGTCTTCGAGAAGTGTTGCTCAACAATTTATAAGAAAGTCCACGCACGTGGAAGTAAGAAGTGTTGCTCAACAATTTATAAGATAATACACGCGCGTGTCTCTGAGAAGTGTTGCTCAACAATTTATAAGAAAGTCCACGCGCGTGTCTGTGAGAAGTGTTGCTCAAAAATTTATAAGAATGTCCTGCGCGTGTCTCTGAGAAGTGTTACACAACAGTTTATAAGAAGGTCTACGCGCGTATCCGTGTCTCTCTGAGAAGTGTTACTCAACAATTTATAAGAAGGTCCACGTGCGTGTCCGTGTCACTCTGAGAAGTGTTACTCAACAATTTATAAGAAGGTCCACGTGCGTGTCTCTGATAAGTGTTACTCAACAATTTATAAGAAGGTCCACGCGCGTGTGTCTCTGAGAAGTGCTACTCAACAATTTATAAGAAGGTCTACGCGTGAGTCTTCGAGAAGTGTTACTCCACAATTTAAAGGAATTTCACGCGTCAGTCTTCGAGAAGTGTTGCTCAACAATTTATAAGAAAGTCCACGCGTGAGTCTTCGAGAAGTGTTGCTCAACAATTTATCAGAAAGTCCACGCGCGTGGAAGTAAGAAGTGTTACTCAACAATTTATAAGATAGTCCACGCGCGTGTCTCTGAGAAGTGTTGCTCAACAATTTATAAGAAAGTCCACGCGCGTGTCTGTGAGAAGTGTTGCTCAAAAATGTATAACAATGTCCTGCGCGTGTCTCTGAGAAGTGTTACACAACAGTTTATAAGAAGGTCCACGCGCGTGTCCGTGTCTCTCTGAGAAGTGTTACTCAACAATTAATAAGAAGGTCCACGCGTGTCTCTGAGGAGTGTTGCTCAACAATATATAAGAAGGTCCTGCGCGTGTCTCTGAGAAGTGTTACTCAACAATTTATAAGAAGGTTCACGTGTCTCTCTGAGAAGTCTTACTCAACAATATATAAGAAGGTTCACGTGTCTCTGAGAAGTGTTACTCAACAATTAATAAGAAGGTCCTGCGCGTGTCTCTGAGAAGTGTTACTCAACAGTTTATAAGAAAGTCCACGCGCGTGTCCGAGTCTCTCTGAGAAGTCTTACTCAACAATATATAAGAAGGTTCACGTGTCTCTCTGAGAAGTGTTACTCAACAATATATAAGAAGGTCCTGCGCGTGTCTCTGAGAAGTGTTACTCAACAGTTTATAAGAAAGTCCACGCGCGTGTCCGAGTCTCTCTGAGAAGTCTTACTCAACAATTTATAAGAAGGTCCACGCGCGTGTCCGTGTCTCTCTGAGAAGTGTTACTCAACAATTTATAAGAAGGTCCACGCGTGTCCCTGAGGAGTGTTACTCAACAATTAATAAGAAGGCCCACGCGTGTGTTCGTGTGTCTGAGAAGTGTTGCTCAACAATTTATAAGAATGCCTACGCGTGTGTCCGCGTGTTTCTGAGAAGTGTAACTCCACAATTTATAAGAAGGCCGACGAGTGTGTCCGTGTGTCTGAGAAGTGTTACTCAACCATTTATAAGAAGGTCCACGCGTGAGTCCGCATGTCTCTGAGGAGTCTTACCTAACAATATATAAGAAGGTGCACGCGTGTGTCCGCATGTCTCTGAGAAGTCTTACTCAACAATTTATAAGAAGGTCCACGCGTGTGTCCGTGTGTCTCTGAGAAGTCTTACTCAACAATTTATAAGAAGGTCCACGCGAACGTGTCTCTGAGAAGTGTTGCTCAACAATTTATAAGAAGGTCCACGCGAACGTGTCTCTGAGAAGTGTTGCTCAACAATTTATAAGAAGGTCCACGTGTGTCTCTGAGAAGTGTTACTCAAGAATATATAAGAAGTTCCAGGCTCGTGTGTCAGAGAAGTGTTACCCAACAATATACAAGAAGGTCCACGCGCGTGTCTCTGAGGAGTGTTACTCAACAATATATAAGAAGGTCCACCCGTGTGTGTTTCTGATTAATGTTACGCAACAAATTATAAGAAGTTTTACGCGCCTGTCTCTGAGAAGTGTTACTCAACAATATATAAGAAGGTCCACGCGCGTGTGTCTCTGAGAAGTGTTACTCAACAATATATGAGAATGTCCACCCGTGTGTGATTCTGATTAATGTTACGCAACAAATTATAAGAAGTTTTACGCGCCTGTCTCTGAGAACTGTTACTCAACAATATATAGGAAGGTCCACGCGCGTGTGTCTCTGAGAAGTGTTACTCAACAATATATAAGAAGGTCCACGTGTGTCTCTGAGAAGTGTTGCTCAACAATTTATAAGAAGGTCCACGTGTGTCTCTGAGAAGTGTTTCTCAACAATATATAAGAAGGTCCACGTGTGTCTCTGAGGGGTATTACTCAACAATATATAAAAAGGTCCACGTGTGTCTCTGAGAAGTGTTACTCAACAATATATAAGAAGGTCCACGTGTGTCTCAGAGGAGAGTTACTCACAATATATAAGAAGGTCCACGTGTGTCTCTGAGAAGTGATACTCAACAATATATAAGAAGTTCCAGGTTCGTGTCTCAGAGAAGTGTTACCCAATAATATACAAGAAGGTCCACGCGCACGTCTCTGAGGAGTGTTACTCAACAATATATGAGAATGTCCACCCGTGTGTGATTCTGATTAATGTTACTCAACAAATTATAAGAAGTTTTACGCGCCTGTCTCTGAGAAGTGTTACTCAACAATATATAGGAAGGTCCACGCGCTTGTGTCTCTGAGAAGTGTTGGTCAACAATTTATAAGAAGGTCAACGCGCGTGTCTGTGAGAAATATTATTAAACAGTTTATAAGAAGGTCCAGGCGCGTGTCTCTGAGAAATATTGCTCTACAACATATGAGAAGGTCCACCCGTGTGTGTTTCTGATAAGTGTTACTGAAAAATATATAAAAAGGTCCACGCGCGTGTCTCTGAGAAGTAATACTCAAGAATATATAAGAAGGTACACTCGCGTGTGTTCCTGAGGAGTGTAACTCAACAATATATAAGAAGGTCCACGCGTGTGTCCGTTTGTCTCTGAGAAGTGTTACTCAACTATTTATAAGAAGGTCCAAGCGCGTGTGTCCGTTTGTCTCTGACAAGTGTTACTCACCTATTTATAAGAAGGTCCAAGCGCGTGTCCGTTTGTCTCTGAGAAGTGTTACTCAACAATTTATAAGAAGGTCCACGCCTGTGTCCGTGTGTCTCTGAGAAGTGTTACTCAACAATTTATAAGAAGGTTAACGCCTGTGTCCGTGTGTCTCTGAGAAGTGTTGCTCAACAATTTATAAGAAAGTTCACGCGCGTGTGTCTCTGACATGTTGTACTCAACAATTTATAAGAAAGTCCACGCACGTGTGTCTCTGAGAAGTGTTGCTCAACAATGTATAAGAAAGTTCGCACGCGTGTGACTCTGAGAGGTGTTGCTCAACAATTTATAAGCAGGTCCACGCGCGTGTGTCTCTGAGAAGTGTTGCTCACGCATTTATAAGAAGTCCACTCGCGTGTCTATCAGAAGTGTTACTCAACAATTTATAATAACGCCCACGCGCGTGTCCGTGTGTCTCTGAGGAGTGTTACTCAACAATTTATAAGAAGGTGCACGTGCATGTCTCTGAGAAGTGTTACTCAACAATTTATAAGAAGGTGCACGTGCATGTCTCTGAGAAGTGTTGCTCAACAATTCATGAAAAATCCACGCGCGTGTCTGTGAGAAGTGTTGCTCTAAAATTTATAAGAAAGTCCACGCGCGTATCTGTGAGAAATGTTGCTCAACAAATCATAAAAAATCCAGGCGCGTGTCTGTGAGAAATGTTTGATCAACAATTTATCAGAAGGTACACGCGCGTGTGTCTCTGAGAAGTGTTATTTAACAATTTTTAAGAAGGTCCTGGCGCGTGTGTCTGAGAAGTGTTACTCAACAGTTTATAAGAAGGTCCACGCGCCTGACTCTGAGAAGTCTTTTGAACAATTTATAAGAAGGTCCACGCGCGTGTGTCTCTCAGAAGTGTTATTTAACAATTTCTAAGAAGGTCCAGGCGCGTGTGTCTGAGAAGTGTTACTCAACAGTTTGTAAGAAGGTCCTGCGCGTGTAGGTGAGAAGTGGTACTCAACAGTTTATAAGAAGGTCCTGCGCGTGTAGGTGAAAAGTGGTACTCAACAGTTTGTAAGAAGGTCCTGCGCGTGTAGGTGAGAAGTGGTACTCAACAGTTTATAAGAAGGTCCACGAGCGTGTCCGTGTGTCTCTGAAAAGTGTTACTCAACAATTTATAAGAAGGTCCACGCGTGTCCCTGAGGAGTGATACTCAACAGTTTAAAAGAAGGTCCACGCGCGTGTCTCTGAGAAGTGTTGCTCAACAGTTTATAGGAAGGTCCACGCGCCTGACTCTGAGAAGTCTTTTGAACAATTTATAAGAAGGTCCACGCGCGTGTGTCTCTGAGAAGTGTTACGCAACCATTTAGAAGATGGTCCACGCGCGTGTCCGTGTGTCTCTGAGAAGCGTTACGCAACAATTTATAGAAGGGTTCACGCGTGTGTCTGAGAGGTGTTACTCCACAATATATAAGAAGGTCCACGTGTGTCTCTGAGAAGTGATACTCAACAATATATAAGAAGGTCCACGCGTGTCTCTGAGAAGTGTTACTTAACAATATATAAGAAGGTCCACGTGTGTCTCTGAGAAGTGTTACTCAACAATATATAAGAAGGTCCACGTGTGTCTCTGAGAAGTGTTACTCAACAATATATAAGAAGGTCCACGTGTTTCTCTGAGAAGTGTTACTCAACAATATATAAGAAGGTCCACGTTTCTCTGAGAAGTGGTGTTCAACAATATATAAGAGGGTCCAGGTGCGTCTCTGAGAAGTGTTACATAACAATATATAAGAAAGTCCACGTGTGTCTCCGAGAAGTGATACTCAACAATATATAAGAAGGTCCACGTGAGTCTCTGAGAAGTGTTACATAACAATATATAAGAAGGTCCACGTGTGTCTCTGAGAAGTGTTACTCAAGAATATATAAGAAGGTCCACGCGTGACTCTGAGAAGTGTTACTCAACAATATATAAGAAGGTCTACGCGTGACTCTGAGAAGTGTTACTCAAGAATATATAAGAAGGTCCACACCTGACTCTGAGAAGTGTTACTCAAGAATATATAAGAAGGTCCACGCGTGACTCTGAGAAGTGATACTCAACAATATATAAGAAGGTCCACGTGTGTCTCTGAGAAGTGTAACTTTACTATATATAAGAAGGTCCACGTGTCTCTGAGAAGTGGTACTCAACAATATATCAGAGGGTCCACGTGTGTCTCTGAGAAGTGTTACTTAACAATATACAAGAAGATCCACGTGTGTCTCTGAGAAGTGATACTCAACAATATATAAGAAGGTCCACGTGTGTCTCTGAGAAGTGTTACTCAACAATATATAAGAAGATCCACGTGTGTCTCTGAGAAGTGATACTCAACAATATATAAGAAGGTCCACGTGTGTCTCTGAGAAGTGTTACTTAACAATATAAAAGAAGTTCCGACGCGTGTCTCTGAGAAGTTTTACTCAACAATATAGAAGAAGGTCCACGTGTGTCTCTGAGAAGTGTTACTCAAGAATATATAAGAAGGTCCACATGAGTCTCTGAGAAGTGTTACACAACAGTATATAAGAAGGTCCAAGTGTGTCTCTGAGAAGTGTTACTCAGCAATATATAAGAAGGTGCACATGTGTTTCTGAGAAGTGTTACACAACAGTATATAAGAAGGTACACATGTGTTTCTCAGAAGTTTTACTTAACAATATATATGCAGGTATACGTGTGTCTCTGAGAAGTTTTACTTAACAATATATAAGGAGGTACACGTGTGTCTCTGAGAAGCTATACTTAACAATATATAAGAAGGTACACGTGTGTCTCTGAGAAGTTTTACTTAATAGTATATCAGAAGGTACACGTGTGTCTCTGAGAAGCTTTACTTAACAGTATATAAGAAGGTACACATGTGTTTCTCAGAAGTTTTACTTAACAATATATATGCAGGTACACGTGTGTCTCTGAGAAGTTTTACTTAACAGTATATAAGAAGGTACACGTGTGTCTATGAGAAGTTTTACTTAACAATATATAAGAAGGTACACGTGTGTCTCTGAGAAGTTTTACTTAACAATATATAAGAAGGTACACGTGTGTCTCTGAGAAGTTTTACTTAATAGTATATCAGAAGGTATACGTGTGTCTCTGAGAAGTTTTACTTAATAGTATATCAGAAGGTACACGTGTGTCTCTGAGAAGTTTTACTTAACAATATATAAGAAGGTACACGTGTGTCTCTGAGAAGCTTTACTTAACAATATATAAGAAGGTACACGTGTGTCTCTGAGAAGTTTTACTTAATAGTATATCAGAAGGTACACGTGTGTCTCTGAGAAGTTTTACTTAACAATATATAAGAAGGTACACGTGTGTCTCTGAGAAGCTTTACTTAACAGTATATAAGAAGGTACACGTGTGTCTCTGAGAAGTTTTACTTAATAGTATATCAGAAGGTACACGTGTGTCTCTGAGAAGTTTTACTTAATAGTATATCAGAAGGTACACGTGTGTCTCTGAGAAGTTTTACTTAATAGTATATCAGAAGGTACACGTGTGTCTCTGAGAAGTTTTACTTAATAGTATATCAGAAGGTCCACGTGTGTCTCTGAGAAGTTTTACTTAACAATATATAAGGAGGTACACGTGTGTCTCTGAGAAGCTTTACTTAACAATATATAAGAAGGTACACGTGTGTCTCTGAGAAGTTTTACTTAATAGTATATCAGAAGGTACATGTGTGTCTCTGAGAAGTTTTACTTAATAGTATATCAGAAGGTCCACGTGTGTCTCTGAGAAGTTTTACTTAATAGTATATAAGAAGGTACACGTGTGTCTCTGAGAAGTTTTACTTAATAGTATATAAGAAGGTACACGTGTGTCTCTGAGAAGTTTTACTTAATAGTATATCAGAAGGTACACGTGTGTTTCTGAGAAGTTTTACTTAATAGTATATAAGAAGGTACACGTGTGTCTCTGAGAAGTTTTACTTAATAGTATATAAGAAGGTACACGTGTGTCTCTGAGAAGTTTTACTTAACAATATATAAGAAGGTACACGTGTGTCTCTGAGAAGTTTTACTTAATAGTATATAAGAAGGTACACGTGTGTCTCTGAGAAGTTTTACTTAATAGTATATAAGAAGGTACACGTGTGTCTCTGAGAAGTTTTACTTAATAGTATATAAGAAGGTACACGTGTGTCTCTGAGAAGTTTTACTTAATAGTATATAAGAAGGTACACGTGTGTCTCTGAGAAGTTTTACTTAATAGTATATAAGAAGGTCCACGTGTGTCTCTGAGAAGTTTTACTTAATAGTATATAAGAAGGTACACGTGTGTCTCTGAGAAGTTTTACTTAATAGTATATAAGAAGGTACACGTGTGTCTCTGAGAAGTTTTACTTAATAGTATATCAGAAGGTACACGTGTGTTTCTGAGAAGTTTTACTTAATAGTATATAAGAAGGTACACGTGTGTCTCTGAGAAGTTTTACTTAATAGTATATCAGAAGGTACACGTGTGTCTCTGAGAAGTTTTACTTAATAGTATATCAGAAGGTACACGTGTGTCTCTGAGAAGTTTTACTTAATAGTATATCAGAAGGTACACGTGTGTCTCTGAGAAGTTTTACTTAATAGTATATCAGAAGGTACACGTGTGTCTCTGAGAAGTTTTACTTAATAGTATATCAGAAGGTACACGTGTGTCTCTGAGAAGTTTTACTTAATAGTATATCAGAAGGTCCACGTGTGTCTCTGAGAAGTTTTACTTAATAGTATATAAGAAGGTACACGTGTGTCTCTGAGAAGTTTTACTTAATAGTATATAAGAAGGTACACGTGTGTCTCTGAGAAGTTTTACTTAACAATATATAAGAAGGTACACGTGTGTCTCTGAGAAGTTTTACTTAACAATATATAAGAAGGTACACGTGTGTCTCTGAGAAGTTTTACTTAATAGTATATAAGAAGGTACACGTGTGTCTCTGAGAAGTTTTACTTAATAGTATATCAGAAGGTACACGTGTGTCTCTGAGAAGTTTTACTTAACAGTATATAAGAAGGTACACGTGTGTCTCTGAGAAGCTATACTTAACAATATATAAGAAGGTCCACGTGTGTCTCTGAGAAGTTTTACTTAACAATATATAAGAAGGTACACGTGTGTTTCTGAGAAGTTTTACTTAACAATATATAAGAAGGTACACGTGTGTCTCTGAGAAGCTATACTTAACAATATATAAGAAGGTCCACGTGTGTCTCTGAGAAGTTTTACTTAACAATATATAAGAAGGTACACGTGTGTTTCTGAGTAGTTTTACTTAACAATATATAAGAAGGTATACGTGTGTCTCTGAGAAGCTTTACTTAACAATATATAAGCATGTATACGTGTGTCTCTGAGAATCTTTACTTAACAGTATATAAGAAGGTACACGTGTGTTTCTGAGAAGTTTTACTTAACAGTATATAAGAAGGTCCACGTGTGTCTCTGAGAAGTTTTACTTAACAGTATATAAGAAGGTACACGTGTGTCTCTGAGAAGTTTTACTTAACAGTATATAAGAAGGTCCACGTGTGTCTCTGAGAAGTTTTACTTAACTATATATCAGAAGGTCCACGAGTGTCTCTGAGTAGTGTTACTTAACAATATATAAGAAGGTCCACTTGTGTCTCTGAGTAGTGTTACTCAACAATATATAAGAAGGTCCACGTGTGTCTCTGAGAAGTGTTACTCAACAATATATAAGAAGGTCCACGTGTGTCTCTGAGAAGTGTTACTCAACAATATATAAGAAGGTCCACGTGTGTCTCTGAGAAGTGTTACTTAACAATATATAAGAAGGTACACGTGTGTCTCTGAGAAGTGTTACTTTACAATATATAAGAAGGTACACGTGTGTCTCTGAGAAGTGTTACTTAACAATATATAAGAAGGTCCACGTGTGTCTCTGAGAAGTGTTACTTTACAATATATAAGAAGGTACACGTGTGTCTCTGAGAAGTGTTACTTAACAATATATAAGAAGGTGCACGTGTGTCTCTGAGAAGTGTTACTTTACAATATATAAGAAGGTACACGTGTGTCTCTGAGAAGTTTTACTTAACAATATATAAGAAGGTACACGTGTGTTTCTGAGAAGTGTTACTCAACAATATATAAGAAGGTCCACGTGTGTCTCTGAGAAGTGTTACTTTACAATATATAAGAAGGTCCACGTGTGTCTCTGAGAAGTGTTACTCCACAATATATAAGAAGGTCCACGTGTGTCTCTGAGAAGTGTTACTCAACAATATAGAAGAAGGTCCACGTGTGTCTCTGAGAAGTGTTACTCAACAATATATAAGAAGGTCCACGTGTGTCTATGGAGTGTTACACAACAATATATAAGAAGATCCACGTGTCTCTGAAAAGTAGTACTCAACAATATATAAGAAGGTCCCCGTGTCTCTGAGAAGTTTTACTCAACAATATATAAGAAGGTCTGCGTGTCTCTGAGAAGTGTTACTCAACAATATATAAGAAGGTCCCCGTGTCTCTGAGAAGTGTTAGTCAACAATATATAAGAAGGTCCACGTGAGATTCTGAGAAGTGTTGCTAAACAATTGATAAGAATGCCCAAGCGTGTGTCCGTGTGTCTCTGAGAAGTGTTACTCAACAATATATAAGAAGGTCCACGTGAGATTCTGAGAAGTGTTGCTAAACAATTGATAAGAATGCCCAAGCGTGTGTCCGTGTGTCTCTGAGAAGTGTTACTCAACAATATATAAGAAGGTCCACGTGAGATTCTGAGAAGTGTTGCTAAACAATTGATAAGAATGCCCAAGCGTGTGTCCTTGTGTCTCTGAGGAGTGTTACTCAACAATGTATAAGAAGGTCCAGGCGCATGTCTCTGAGAAGTTTTACTCAACAATATATAAGAATTTCCACGTGTGTCTCTGAGAAGTGTTACTTAACAATATATAAGAAGGTCCGCGAGTGTCTCTGAGAAGTGTTACTTAACAATATATAAGAAGGTCCACGTGTGTCTCTGAGAAGTGTTACTTAACAATATATAAGAAGGTCCACGTGTGTGTCTGAGAAGTGTTACTCAACAATATATAAGAAGGTCCGCGAGTGTCTCTGAGAAGTGTTACTTAACAATATATAAGGAAGTGCACGTGTGTGTCTGAGAAGCGATACTCAACAATATATAAGATGGTCCACCTGTGTCTGAAAAGTGTTATTCAACAATATATATAAGAAGGTCCACGTGTGTCTCTGAGAAGTGTTACTTAACAATGTATAAGAAGGTCCGCGAGTGTCTCTGAGAAGTGTTACTCAACACTTTATAAGAAGGTCCACGCGCGTGTGTCACTGAGAAGTGTTACTGGGAAACATGAGGTCTATTAAATATCAGACTTGAAGATTGAGTTCAGCATCTTCCACCGATACGACGGAGAGATTTTCAAGAAAATACCTAACCACTAAACTACCATTTGCATTGAAAAAAAAAGTTACAAACGAATTTTATTAAGCTACGTATATTAAATATATTTTTATGACAAACAAAATTAATATCTCAATTTTCTGGGAATAGACTTTAAGACTTCTTTATTCTGGTTGAATTTTACAAAGTAGTAAACCGTAAGAGATAGACAAAAACTTACTACACAAAACGTTTGTAGGGGTACTTTGTTGAAGACTGATTAAAGATTATGTTACATATATCAAGACAGTTTTCACATTTATTACACATTTTGAAACTGATTGAATGAGAAATGTCATAAAATATTTTTCTGCGAAATATTTTAAAAGTGAAAATATTCTCTGACTTAACGTTGAAATGTTTTATAAAATATTGAATGATTTCTAACTTGAATATTTGGAAGCAAGCTCTCAATGTCTTTGTAAAAGATTAATCAGGAAGCATCTGATGTGTCCCATTCACATAACTTTCTCTTGGTGTTCCTCAAAAGAATTATTCTTACAAAAGTTTATTCTCCTATCTACTTGATGCTAATCAAGATAAACATTAACAGAAATTGTCTTATTACTTGCTTCCTTGTAAGAAGAAGGCAATACACTAGGATAAAGTGATAGTAGTCAAATGTTTTAACTGTTATTTTCTATGTGAAACAATTGAGGTTTGGTTGGTATTGCATGGTCCCGTTTGAGAACAGTTAGTTTAAAACTGAAACCAATAACAATGAATATCCCGAAAAGGGTCATCTCTGGCAGAAAAATCTGATGTGTTCCATTCACATGACTTTCTCTATATCTCTGTAAATTATTATTGTTAATAAGCTTATGTTTTATTTTAATTCATGCTAATCGAGAAAAATTAGCAGAAATAGTCTTATTTCTTGCTTTATTGTAAGTAGAAGCGAAATAAGGGAGTACCATAGGTTAAAGAGATAGTCAAAAGCTGGTGGCTATGTGACTGATGTTTCTTTGTTTGTATGGATAGAGTTGACAAATTCCTATGTGAGAAAAGTATTAAGTTTTTCAAAGATGAAACCAAGAAAAAGGAATGTCTCAAAAACGATCAACTCCACGAAGAAAATGTATATAAAATAAATTGTGTGGTTTAGCGTGCTCTACATTTTTTGTGGGTTAAGTTTTTGTCCATCTCTTACGGTTTAGTAGTTATGAAAAATTCATCCAGAGTAAAGTAGTCTTCAGAGGCTATTTCCAGAAAATTCAAAATATACATTTTATTTGTCAGGTAAATAGCTTTAATATACGATTTTTTAATCAAAATAGTTAGAGCCATTTTTGAGAAAACCAAAATTTTCGATAAATGTTCCACGTGAATGGTACTTGGGGGGGGGGATTTTCTTGCATCCTTGGAAGATACTCAACTTAAATACCAAGTTTGGTTTTAACCGACTTTTCGGTTTTGAGCTATGCTGTGCACACACACACACACACACACACGGACTCCGGGAATCTATATTTCCGGTGAAATCTCGGTATTGAATTTTTGAGTGGAATACAATGCCTTCTCTATCCACTATGCATATTGTACATGCAGGCTAGAGAAAGTAAAATGGTTATGAATTGTCTCCTAAAATACTCACATTATTTTCTCTTCCCATTTCCATTTCTGTGATGCTCAGTTTCCTTTTGGAATGGAGTCCGAGAAATAGTTTCACAATAATATGACGTCACAACATCATAGTGACTTGTTAAACAAGTAGCACATATCTGCAAGACCTGCTCCAAAAAAAAAGAACGTGTAAAGGTGTGTCTTTGGGCAGCATAACCGAAAAACAAAAAGTTTGTCATATTCTAATCTTGATATTTATGTTCAATATCTTCTGAAGATGCAAACTGAAGATTTTCAAGAAAATACCCAAACCTCAATTACCCTCTACATGAAATATTTCTCAAAAAAGGGCTAAATGCTTTTGATTAAAATAACTATTATCTTTAAGACGTTCGGATGACAAATTAACGTATATTTTGATTGTTCGGGGAGTAACCTTCTGATCACCTCTTCATTCTGGATTAATTTTACTAATGTTGTGTAACTGGTAAACCATAAGACAATAAACAAAAGGTTACTGCACAACAAATGTAGATATTATTAAAGCATACAATATAATATTTGTGTTATACATCATTTGTTTTTCAGAGTTGACCGATTCCGAGATATAACTTTTTATTCGTTTCAATTGTAACCATGCAGGTTATTTCAAACGGTAACATACTGTTCATTTCATCTCTCTTTTGTTTTACTTCAGTAGTTTACATAGCAAACACATTTTAAAACATTTGACTATCAGTTTATCCTAGTGTATTCCCTTCTACTTACAAGGAAGCAGGTAATAAGACAATTTCTGTTAATGTTTATCTTGATTAGCATGGAGTAGATAGGGGAATAAGCTTTTGTGACAGTAACTTGTTTGTAGATGAGGTAGAAAAAGTCATGTGAACGGCACACGTGAGTGTGAAACAGCAATAGAACTACACATAGCGGCTGTCTTCACGCGCCTGCGCTGTGTTTGTTTCTACATCCGACGGCTTGCAAGAAATAAACTTCCCTTGGTTGGCAACACTGCGGAAAGATCTTCTCCCCCTAAAAGGGATGGCTAGCCATGAGACTACACACCGCGAGGGCAGCTAGACTGGACAGGGAGGAGACACAGAAAGCTACTGACGACGGCTTGCAAGAAATAAACTTCCCTTGGTTGGCAACACTGCGGAAAGGGATGGCTAGCCATGAGACTACATACCGCGAGGGCAGCTAGACTGGACAGGGAGGAGACACAGAAATAAACTTCCCTTGGTTGGCAACACTGCGGAAAGATCTTCTCCCCCTAAAAGGGATGCCTAGCCATGAGACTACACACCGCGAGGGCAGCTAGACTGGACAGGGAGGAGACACAGAAATAAACTTCCCTTGGTTGGCAACACTGCGGAAAGATCTTCTCCCCCTAAAAGGGATGCCTAGCCATGAGACTACACACCGCAAGGGCAGCTAGACTGGACAGGGAGGAGACACAGAAAACTACTGACGAACGGGTATTTCAACTAAGCCATCTGTCGCGATATCGGCCGAGTGCTTAGGTCCGGGTTCGATCCCAAATGCCACGAAGTCTGGGTGGCTTTTCAGGTTTCCCCCGTCACTCATTCTGTGGGTTAGTGCCGTTGGCTCCCCGACAGGCTTCTGCGCCTAGACATCCACTTGTAAGTCCTAGGGGAGTGTCAGTCCTATATATCATCCACTTCCTCACACTCATGTCTGGCTACGGGCCAAGCTCTCCATTCTCTGTTTCGTGCCGTTGGCTCCCCGACAGACTTCTGACCCCTAGACATCTGCTTGTCAGTCCTAGGGGAGTGTCAGTCCTACATATCATCCACTTCCTCACACTCATGTCTGGCTACCGACCAGGTTCTACATTCTGTTGTTTCGTACTCTATTATATTAGGCAAATACACTTAAGAGAAATATATACATACAGTGCTGACACCACAACAAAACAATGACATAAGAATCACTTTTGTTTATCTGTTCTTATCGCTCCGTGCCCCTGTTATCAGCTGTGACGCCTTAAGTAGACATTTATCTTGCGTGCCTGCCAGTAGCGTCCAACATGCTGCTAACTCTCTATTTGCGGTGGTAAGGGATCATGTAAACACTTCTACTTGTCTCCGAGATGGTAAGGAGGTGAAGCAAGTCTTGAAATACGTCAGTAGCTGTCATCCACCTGAGGGCTTCAAAACATTATGAGTAGCATTTTTACTTTCTCTACACGTACTATGTACAGAGATGGTATTTTTTTATTTGGCTTAACGTCCTTTAGCCTGATTGGTCACATCGGACGATGAATGAAATGATGCTCAAATGATCTCGGGGTCCACGGAACTCGACATTTGCCTTCTCAGGATAAGAGAACACCTTGTCCGGGTAACTCACCCTAAGCGAGAGGCAAACTCACGACCTGTTGAATGTGAGGCAGACACGCTAACACCACACCAGCGAAGCGGGCAATAGAGAAGGTATTGTATTGGGCTCAAAAATTCATTACCGGAAACATAGACCCCCTGAACACAGAAAAGTGTGAGTGTGAGCAGCATAGTTAAAGACTTCAGTTTGTTAAATACCGAATTCAGTGTTTATGTTTATTATGTTCGAAGAATGCGACACGAAAATTTTCAGGAAAATCCCCAACTACCCTTTACATGGAACAATTTCCTCAAAACTGGCTGTAACGATTTTCATTAAAATGTCCTGATTGTAACGATTTTCATTAAAATATCCTGATTGTAACGATTTTCATTAAAATATCCTGATTGTAACGATTTTCATTAAAATATCCTGATTGTAACGATTTTCATTAAAATATCCTGATTGTAACGATTTTCATTAAAATATCCTGATTGTAACGATTTTCATTAAAATATCCTGATTGTAACAATTTTGTTTAAAATATCCTGATTGTAACGATTTTCATTAAAATATCCTGATTGTAACGATTTTCATTAAAATATCCTGATTGTAACGATTTTCATTAAAATGTCCTGATTGTAACGTTTTTCATTAAAATATCCTGATTGTAACGATTTTCATTAAAATATCCTGATTGTAACGATTTTCATTAAAATATCCTGATTGTAACGATTTTCATTAAAATAACCTGATTGTAACGATTTTCATTAAAATATCATGATTGTAACGATTTTCATTAAACTTTCATGATTGTAACGATTTTCATTAAAATATCCTGATTGTAACGATTTTCATTAAAATATCCTGATTGTAACGATTTTCATTAAAATAGCCTGATTGTAACGATTTTGTTTAAAATATCCTGATTGTAACGATTTTGTTTAAAATATCCTGATTGTCACGATTTTGTTTAAAATATCCTGACTGTCACGATTTTCATTAAAATATCCTGATTGAACGATTTTCATTAAAATATCCTGATTGTCACGATTTTGTTTAAAATATCCTGACTGTCACGATTTTCATTAAAATATCCTGATTGTAACGATTTTGTTTAAAATATCCTGATTGTAACGATTTTCATTAAAATATCCTGATTGTAACGATTTTCATTAAAATATCCTGATTGTAACAATTTTTATTAAAATATCCTGATTGTAACGATTTTGTTTAAAATATCCTGATTGTAACGATTTTCATTAAAATATCATGATTGTAACGATTTTCATTAAAATATCCTGATTGTAACGATTTTGTTTAATATATCCTGATTGTAACGATTTTCATTAAAATATCATGATTGTAACAATTTTTATTAAAATATCCTGATTGTAACGATTTTATTTAAAATATCCTGATTGTAACGATTTTCATTAAAATATCATGATTGTAACGATTTTCATTAAAATATCCTGATTGTAACGATTTTGTTTAATATATCCTGATTGTAACGATTTTCATTAAAATATCCTGTTTGTAACGATTTTCATTAAAATATCCTGATTGTAACGATTTTCATTAAAATATCCTGATTGTAACGTTTTTCATTAAAATATCCTGATTGTAACGATTTTAATTAAAATATCCTGATTGTAACGATTTTCATTAAAAAGCCCTGATTGTAACGATTTTCATTAAAATACCCTGATTGTAACGATTTATATTAAAATATCCTGATTGTAACGATTTTTTTAAAATATCCTGATTGTAACGCTTTTCATTAAAATATCCTGATTGTAACGATATTGTTTAAAATATCCTGATTGTAACGATTTTCATTAAAATATCCTGATTGTAACGATTTTCATTAAAATATCCTGATTCTAACGATTTTGTTTAAAGTATCCTGATTGTAACGATTTACATTAAAATATCCTGATTGTAACGATTTTCATTAAAATATCCTGATTGTAACGATTTTCATTAAAATATCCTGATTGTAACGATTTTTTTAAATATCCTGATTGTAACGCTTTTCATTAAAATATCCTGATTGTAACGATTTTCATTAAAATATCATGATTGTAACGATTTTCATTAAAATATGCTGATTGTAACGACTTTCATTAAAATATCCTGATTGTCACGATTTTAATTAAAATATCCTGATTGTAACGATTTTCATTAAAATATCCTGAGTGTAACGATTTTGTTTAAAATATCCTGATTGTAACCATTTTTATTAAAATATCCTGATTGTAACGATTTTCATTAAAATATCCTGATTGTGACGATTTTCACTAAAATATCCTGATTGTAACGATTTTCATTAAATTATCCTGATTGTATCGATTTTCATTAAAATATCCTGATTGTAACGATTTTGTTTAAAATATCCTGATTGTAACAATTTTCATTAAAATATCCTGATTGTAACGATTTTCATTAAAATATCCAGATTGTAACGATTTTCAGGAAAATCCCCAACTACCCTATACATGGAACAATTTCCTCAAAACTGGGTGTAACGATTTTCATTAAAATGTCCTGATTGTAACGATTTTCATTAAAATATCCTGATTGTAACGATTTTCATTAAAATATCCTGATTGTAATGATTTTCATTTTAATATCCTGATTGTAACGATTTTCATTAAAATATCCTGATTGTAATGATTTTGTTTAAACTATCCTGATTGTAACGATTTTCATTAAAATATCCTGATTGTAACGATTTTCATTAAAATATCCTGATTGTAGCGATTTTGTTTAAAATATCCTGATTGTAACAATTTTCATTAAAATATCCTGATTATAACGATTTTCATTAAAATATCCTAATTGTAACGATTTTCATTAAAATATCCTGATTGTAACGATTTTCATTAAAATATCATGATTGTAACGATTTTCATTAAAATATGCTGATTGTAACGACTTTCATTAAAATATCCTGATTGTCACGATTTTAATTAAAATATCCTGATTGTAACGATTTTCATTAAAATATCCTGAGTGTACCGATTTTGTTTAAAATATCCTGATTGTAACCATTTTTATTAAAATATCCTGATTGTAACGATTTTCATTAAAATATCCTGATTGTGACGATTTTCACTAAAATATCCTGATTGTAACGATTTTCATTAAATTATCCTGATTGTATCGATTTTCATTAAAATATCCTGATTGTAACGATTTTGTTTAAAATATCCTGATTGTAACAATTTTCATTAAAATATCCTGATTGTAACGATTTTCATTAAAATATCCAGATTATAACGATTTTCAGGAAAATCCCCAACTACCCTATACATGGAACAATTTCCTCAAAACTGGGTGTAACGATTTTCATTAAAATGTCCTGATTGTAACGATTTTCATTAAAATATCCTGATTGTAACGATTTTCATTAAAATATCCTGATTGTAATGATTTTCATTTTAATATCCTGATTGTAACGATTTTCATTAAAATATCCTGATTGTAATGATTTTGTTTAAACTATCCTGATTGTAACGATTTTCATTAAAATATCCTGATTGTAACGATTTTCATTAAAATATCCTGATGGTAACGATTTTGTTTAAAATATCCTGATTGTAACAATTTTCATTAAAATATCCTGATTATAACGATTTTCATTAAAATATCCTAATTGTAACGATTTTCATTAAAATATCCTGATTGTAACGATTTTCATTAAAATATCCTGATTGTAACAATTTTGTTTAAAATATCCTGATTGTAACGATTTTCATTAAAATAACCTGATTGTAACGATTTTCATTAAAATATCCTGATTGTAACGATTTTCATTAAAATATCCTGATTGTAACGATCTTGTTTAAAATATCCTGATTGTAACGATTTTCATTAAAATATCCTGATTGTAACGATTTTCATTAAGATATCCTGATGGTAACGATTTTGTTTAAAATATCCTGATTCTAACGATTTTCATTAAAATATCCTGATTGTAACGATTTTCATTAAAATATTCTGATTGTAACGATTTTCATTAAAATATCCTGATTGTAACGATTTTCATTAAAATATCCTGATTGTATCGATTTTGTTTAAAATATTCTGATTGTTACTATTTTCATTAAAATATCCTGATTGTAACGATTTTTATTAAAATATCCTGATTGTAACGATTCTCATTAAAATATCCTGATTGTAACGATTTTCATTAAAATATCCTGATTGTAACGATTTTCATTAAAATATCCTGATTGTAACGATTTTCATTAAAATATCCTGATTGTATCGATTTTCATTAAAATATCCTGATTGTAACGATTTTGTTTAAAATATTCTGATTGTAATGATTTTCATTAAAATATCCTGATTGAAACGATTTTCATTAAAATGTCCTGATTGTAACGATTTTCATTAAAATATTCTGATTGTAACGATTTTCATTAAAATATCCTGATTGTAACGATTTTGTTTAAAATATCCTGATTGTAACGATTTTCATTAAAATATCCTGATTGTAACGATTTTCATTATAATATCCTGATTGTAACGATTTTCATTAAAATATCCTGATTGTAACGATTTTCATTAAAATATCCTGATTGTAACGATTTTCATTAAAATATCCTGATTGTAACGATTTTCATTAAAATATCCTGATTGTATCGATTTTCATTAAAATATCCTGATTGTAACGATTTTGTTTAAAATATTCTGATTGTAATGATTTTCATTAAAATGTCCTGATTGAAACGATTTTCATTAAAATATCCTGATTGTAACGATTTTCATTAAAATATTCTGATTGTAACGATTTTCATTAAAATATCCTGATTGTAACGATTTTGTTTAAAATATCCTGATTGTAACGATTTTCATTAAAATATCCTAATTGTAACGATTTTCATTAAAATATCCTGATTGTAACGATTTTCATTAAAATATCCTGATTGTAACGATTTTTCTTAAAAATATCCTGATTGTAACGATTTTCATTAAAATATCCTGATTGTAACGATTTTGTTTAAATTATCCTGATTGTAACTATTTTCATTAAAATATCCTGATTGTAACGATTTTCATTAAAATATCCTGATTGTAACGCTTTTCATTAAAATATCCTGATTGTAACGATTTTCATTAAAATATCCTGATTGTAACGATTTTGTTTAAAGTATCCTGATTGTAACTATTTTCATTAAAATATGCTGATTGTAACGATTTTCATTAAAATATCCTGATTGTAACGATTTTCATTAAAATATCCTGATTGTAACGATTTTCATTAAAATATGCTGATTGTAACGATGTTCATTAAAATATCCTGATTGTAACGATTTTCATTAAAATATCCTGATTGTAACGATTTTCATTAAAATATCCTGATTGTAACGATTTTCATTATAATATCCTGGCGTTAGCGATTTTCAGTAAAATATCCTGTATTTTATGACAAACTGTATATGTTGAATTTTCTGGGTTTAGCCTCTCAACACATCTATTATTCTGTCTAAGTAGTAAACCGCAAGGCATGGACAAAAACTTACTCTACAAACAATGTACAGTTCCACACAATTTATGTTATATATATTTTTCGTGGTATTGGTCGTTTTTGAGATATTCCTTGTTATTGGTTTCAGGTTTAAAGTAGTTATACTTTTCTCATACGGGAATTAGTCAATACCTCTCCATACAAACAAAAGATTTTCATTTGCATAGCAACCAACTTTAAAACACGAGACTATCAGTTTATCCTAGTGTATTGCCTTCTACTTACAAGGAAGCAAGTAATAAGACAATTTCTGTTAATGTTTATCTCGATTATCATGCAGTAGATGGAAGAATAAGGTTTGTAGGAACACCTGGTTACAGAACAGATAGAAAAGTTATGGGTAAGATTTGTTGTAGGGATGAGTATTAATCCGTTATTACTATTATTATTATTATTATTATTATTATTTTCTACAATTGAGTAATACATTATTACAATAAGTTTATGTAATATTACAAAGGCAGGAGTCAATATTAATATATTGCTGTACAGTACAAAAGTTATTTGTTTAAATTATATTTATGTTTCATATTGATATAATTAGCATTTGTTAAGTCATAAAGCAAACTTAGTTTAGAAATACATTTCGAATTTATGATTGTGTAAATTGTTTACTAAAATGTGTTGCCATGTAAATACATGAGTTTGTCTACATAGCTGTAACGAATTATTGTTAAAAACTTATTCTTCTATCTATTTCATATAAATCAAATAAAAACTAACAAAAACTATTTTATTCCTTACGTCCTTTATAAGTAGCAGGGAAATAACGGAATACACTAGACTAAACCGACAGTCAAATGTTTTTAAATGTGGTTGCTATGGGATTGAAATCCATTTATTTGTGTGACAAGTTACGGTAAGTGAAAAGTTTAAACATTTTAAAGTTGAAACCAATAACAAGGAAGATCTCGAAAACGACAACCTTACTGTCGAGATGGAGCTCCTAAAACAAAACACTGTTGGTAGGAGTGATACCGCCCTGCATTCAAATGGAAATTGAGTTATCATAAAATGATGTCCAAACGACAACCTTACTGTCGAGATGGAGCTCCTAAAACAAAACACTGTTGGTAGGAGTGATACCGCCCTGCATTCAAATGGAAATTGAGTTATCATAAAATGATTTCCAAACGACAACCTTACTGTCGAGATGGAGCTCCTAAAACTTAACTGAAACATTATTTCTTGTAGCAATACCAACACTCAAAAATAACAAAAAGGTCTGATGTGTCCATTCACATCACTTTCTCTACATCTCTGCTACAAATTATTGTTAAAAAGATTATGCTTCTATTTACTTCATATTAATCGAGAAAAATTTAGCAGAAATAGTCTTATTACTTTCTTCCTGTAAGTAGGAGCGAAATAAGGTAGTAGCATAGGTTAAAGTGATAGTCAAAAGCTGGTTGCTATGTGACTGAAGTTCCTTTGTTTGTATGGGCAGGAGCTGACAAATTCCTGTATCAGAAATGCATAAGTTTTTCAAAACTAGAACCAAAAACAAGGAATATCACAAAAAACGATCAACACCACGAAAATGTATAACACAAATTGTGTGTCTTAACGAGCTGTACATTTTTGGCTGTAATGGAAAATCCAACAAAACTCATCGAGAATAAAGAGCTCTTCAGAGGCTATTCCCAGGAAATCTCAGATCATACATTTTATTCCTCATTTAATTATATTTAATATATGGCATTTTAATCAAAATCGTTAGACATTTTTCAGAAAGTCAAAGTTTTCGAAAAAAGTTCCATGTAAAGGATAGCTTGGGCCGGGGGAGTTTTCCTGTCACATCTTTAGAAAATACTGAACTTAAATAGCAAGTTTGGTGTTTAATCGACTTTTTCTAAAAATGCTTTTCTCGGACAAATGTTGGATGGAATACAATAGCTTCTCTATGAAGATTGCACATGCGGGCTAGAGAAAGTAAAGAGAACGCATTAGCATAATGATAAATTTGAAGAAAGAAGGAAAGTAGACTGGCGTCAGTGGACTGACTGTTTCTGCTGAGCTTTACCAGATCACCTGCGGCGCCAAGAGCACTCGGTCGCAGCGCCTCGAGGGCGTGGGAACTGCCAGTCGGCGGTCAGACACTGCACGTTTCCTTAACACCAAGCCACCGCATGTGTTCCGCTGTTTGGAAAACAAAACACTCTACTTCATGACAGACACCAGCACAATTAGTCTTATTACGAGCTGGGAAATAAGAAAATACACAGGCTAAAGCGATAGTTTCCTTCTTAAAAAGTCGCTCCCAATTAAAATCCCAATCTCTTTGCTTTGCACGAGTAAACAAACAAGAAAGAGAAAACTTTAAGTGGCTAAAATTGAAACTGACAATTTGGAATATCTCGAAAAGAGATACAAGAAAAAAAGTGTATATAACATAATTGTGTGTTTTAACAAGATCTACATTTTTGTGTAGTAAGTTTTCATCTGTCTCTCTTACAGTTATGTAAAAGTCATCCAGAATAAAGAGGCCTTTAGTCCCAGAAAATTAATAAAAGTATCTAATACATAAAGTATTTTAATCAAAATCTTTACAACCATTTTTGAGAAAATCACATTTTTCTAAAAGTCTTCCTTTACATGGAACATCTTTAGAAAATGTTCGTGTTGGGGGATTTTCTTTAAAATCTTCGTGTCGCATCCTTAGAAGATACCAAACTTAAATACCAAGTTTGGCATTTAGGGTGTTTTCGTTTTTGAGCTAAGCTGTCCACACACACACACACACACTGATTTTTTTAGAAAATGCTTGTTTTGATTCAGGAGGTCCCAAAACATGTATTTCCGGTGAAATCTTGGTACCGATTTTTTAGGTGCATTACAATACCTTGTGTATACACTTTGCATTATTACAAATGACACTATTTTCTAAGGAAAAATGAGGAAGGTCCGGCTGACGCTCAGAAAATGTCTTCTAATATCTCATTAAACCACGCTAGCAGCAATTCATGAGTTTCTTTCTATTGTCAAGTAACAGCACGAGTGTTTTCATCTTGTCGATAGTTGAGTGAGGCGGCGAGTTGTCTTTGATAAGACAATACACTATTGTAATACTTACATTAGTTCTCAGTCTTTATTTACACAATGTTTTTGTCTTTCTTCACAGCCTCCTGAATTATCACATGGCCGACCGTGTCTACACCCAATGTATGAATATCGATAGCAACAATAGAAATAGGGAACAATTATTTTATTTCAGCTTTTAATAGCTAATACATGAAATGGAAACAGACGTTATTTTATTTGAGGTTATTGCACTCATCTCATACATAAGAAATACAAATAATGATTATTTTCACTCCTTTTTTGAGCTGGATAAAACTTTAAATAAACATTGTAACTGACAGTTATTAAAAGTGAAGGTTGACTGTCACCTTGTTACCAAGACAGCAGATTAAACAAACGAACATCAGCTGCGATAAGATGTTTCGACAATATCGCTCCAGTCAGATGACCGCGATTGGTTCAAATTGCCTGATCTCGGCCATTCCATTGGCGCTCTAAACTGTTGTAGATCTGAGAATTGCAACGTGGTCTACAATTGCTGTGGCACAGTCCACTTTACATGTAGAGCTGTGTGTTTAGCGTGCCACAGTTTGAACGCTACGACCCAACAAATACACATTACATTTCTTGCATTCATTTCGAGAAAATTAAAATACAGGGCTATTCAAAAAGAAGCAATAGATTTCAAATATTTCTTTTTTCTAAACTATAAAAGATAGAAACACAATTCCAACATTTCTGGAAACAGAAAGACTCAATTTTTACTTTCTCTACACGTACATAGAGTATAGAGAAGGTATTACAGCCAAAAATTCGATTCCGAGATTTCACTTGAAATACATGTTTTAGCTTCCCCTGAACCCCGTGTGCTTGCGGGTGTGTATCTGTGTGTGCGTATGTCTGTGAACACGATAACTCAAAAACGAAAAGTCGGTAAGTTTAGTATCTTCCAAGGATGCGACATAAAATCCTCACACCCCAACTGCCCTTTACATGGAGAATTGTGATTTTTTCAAAAACGGCTCTATACGGTTTTGATTAAAATATGAAATATATTTTCATCACAAATAAAACTAATGTAGACGAACTTTTAAATCGTAAGAGACAGAAAAAATGTAGATCTGGTTAAAACACACCATTTGTGTCTTATCTGATATTTTCGTGGAATTGATCATTTCTGAGATATTTCTATTATTGCTTTCAGATTTAAAATACTTAATCTTTTCTCAGATGGAAATTTGTAAACTAATGGCTCTGCATAGAAACGGATTTGAATTCCATAGCAACCTGATTTTAAAACATTTGACTGTCATTTTAACTTATAGTACTCCCTTATTTCCTTTATACTTACAAGGAAGCAAGTAATAAGAGTATTTCTGTTAAAGTTTATCTCGATTAGCATGAAGGTTATTAACAATAATTTGTTCTTCTCACCCGGAGGTCCCGGGTTCGATTCCCGGCTGGGGCGGAGAATTTTTGTTTAACCAGAATTATTACCTATCCCCCACTAAGTCTGGAAGTTTGTGTGTGTGTTTGAGGAAAGCAAACGTAAAGAACCTGCAGACAACGAGTGGCTTCTAAGACAAAGCCCTCGATATGACCTTACATGTTAAAGGAGGATAAAAACAACATTATAATAATAGTTTGTTATAGCAATTTGAGAAAGTCCTGTGAATGCAACACAGAAGTCATGCTCTTCACACACACACAAAGATACATCACATATAAATATTTTTACTTTCTCTATATGTGCTATGCAACACCTCATAGAGAAGTGTACCTTATAGTGTATAGAGAAGG
This sequence comes from Hymenopus coronatus, assembly GCA_030762935.1. NCBI lineage: Eukaryota > Metazoa > Arthropoda > Insecta > Mantodea > Hymenopodidae > Hymenopus > Hymenopus coronatus. The sequence continues at coordinate 2,535,468 of CM060888.1, read as the reverse complement.
TATTGCATTCCACCAAAAAATTCGATACCGAGATTTCACCGGAAATATATGTTATTTTAGGGTCCCCTGTATCCAAAAAAAGTATTTTCAGAAAAAGGTCTGTGTGTGTCAGTGTATCCGTGTGTCCGTGAATCCGTGTGTCCGTGTGTCTGTGAATGCGATAACTCAAAAACGAATAGTCGGTAAAATACCAAACTTGGTATGTAAGTTTAGTATCTTCCAGGAATGCGACACGAAGATTTTGAGAAAAATCCCCCCACCCCAAACTACCCTTTACATGGAACTTTTTTTAAAATTTTTGATTTTCTAAAAAATGGCTCTAACGATTTTGATTAAAATATCGTATATTAAAGATATTTACCTGGAAAATAAAATGTATATTTTGAATTTTCTGGGAATAGCCTCTGAAGACTACTTTATTCTTGGTCAATTTTACGGAATTTTGCATAACTGCTAAACCGTAAGAGATGGACAAAAACTTACTTCACAACAAATGTAGAGCACCTTAAAACACACAATTTATCTTATATACATTTTTTTCGTGGAGTTGATTGTTTTTGAGATATTCCTTGTTTTTTTCAGCTATAAAGACTTATACTTTTCTCATACAGGACTTTGTGAACTCGTGTCCATACAAACAAAGGAACTTCAGTCGCAGAGCAACCAGCTTTTGACTATCACTTTAATTTATGGTTCCCCCTTATTTCGCTTCTACTAACAAGGAAGCAAGTTATTTCTGCTAATTTTTGCTCCATTAGATTAAGTAAATAGAATAATTTGTTGCAGTGATATAGAGAAAGTCATGTGAATGGAACACATCAGATTTTCATAAAATAATTTCGTTTGTATATTAAAAGGAATGAAATATAGTTAAAAATCTGATATATTCCATTCACATGACTTTCCGAAAATTCTTCTTCTATCTACTTCAAGATAAACATTAACAGAAATTGTCTTATTACTTGTAAGTATACACTAGGATAAAGTGACAGTCACATAAACTAGGATCAGTTGAATTGTACCTTTCAATAAATGTACCAGAGAGAAGTATCACAACTATAATGATAGTCAACTGTTTTAAAAGCTGGTTCATTGAAACTCGGCTCTCTTTCCACGGTCAGGAGATATAACAACGAATTCTCTTTGAGAAAAATATAGGCATTTTAAAATTGAAGCAACAGTCACGAATATCTCGGAAATGGCAGCTGTCCAACAAAATATATGACACGACTTGTGTTTTAACGACATCCACATACGTCTTTGTCTATCTCTTACAATTTACAACAGTCATCCAGAATAAAGAGAGAGGTCTTCACAGAATATTCAACAAATACATTTCGTTTCTCATCAAAATATCTCAAACATATATTGTTTTAATCAAAATCGCTAGAGCCATTTTTGAGAAAGAACAAAATTTACGAATATTTTCCATATAAAATGCAGAAATTACCTAATACCAATTTTGATATTTAATGGAGTTTTGTTTTGTTTTTAAGTTATTGTGCTCAGAGGCACTTGGATATACAGGTGACCCTAAAACATCTTTGCCAGTGAAATTTCGGATGGAATGCAATAGCTTCTGCGTCACATTCTAGAGGTCCCGACCTCCAGGCGGAGGTTCTCCCTTCTGATGCCTTACATCACTTTCTCTAGCTGTTCTGCAAACATTATTCTTCTTTCTACACAACGCTAATCGAGATAAACATTAGCAGAATGTTCTTATTACTCAGTTCCTTTAAGCAGAAGGGAACTAAAGGAATGTGTTATGTTAAAGTGATAGTCGATTGTTTTAAAAACTGTCGTTATGCGATTGTCATTGAAATTAGCTTCTTTGCTTGGCCAGGAGTAGAACAAAAGAAAAACGGACACTTCCTGTCTGAGAAAAGTATAAGTACTTCACAATTGAAGCTAATAATAAGGAATATCTCGGAAACGGTTACCTCCATAGGAAAAATGTAAGGGCATAAATAGTGTGTTTTGATGAGATCTACATTTTTAGGTTAGTTTTTGTATCTGATACGGTTTACCAGTTATGCAAAATTGTGTAAAATTCATCCGGAGTAAAGAGCCCTTTGGAGACTATTCCCAGAATGTTCAAGATATACGTTTTATTTCAGATGGAAATATCTTTAAAATACGATATTTTAATAAAAATCAATACAGCAATTTTTGTGAAAATCACATATTTCAACTATTTCTTTCATGTAGATACTTTCGGGTAAGAATATTTTCTTGAAAATCTTCGTGTAGCATCCCTGGAAGATACTCAACTTAAATACCAACTTCGATACTTCACCGACTTTTCGTTTTTGACCTGTGCTGTCCACAAACAGAAACACACGAACCTTTTTCTAAACTTTTTTTGGACTTAGGGGATCTCAAAACATATTTACGTTGAGATCTTGACATAAATTTTTGAGTGTAATATAATACGTTCTCTATACACTATGTAGGTCAGTAGTACGTATAGAGAAAGTAAAAATTCTGATGCATTCTCTCAAATGGCATCCAGAGCCCGCTTTCGTTTAATATAGGGTGTAAAACTATTCTCATGTTTTTTTAATTTCTCTAGCACGTATGTACAATACTCCACATAGTAGATAGAGAAGGTATTTTGTTCTATACAAAATTTCAATACCGAGATTTCACCGGAAATATTTGTTTTGAGGCCCCCTGAAACCAAAACAAGTATTTTTTGAAGAAAGAAGAAGTATGGTATGTGTGTGGGTGTACAGCATTGCTCAAACACTAACTCCCAAGGTTGCGACACTAGCATTTTCAGCAAAATCCCCCCACCCGAAATACCATTTATATGGATCATTTTTCCAAAATTATGATTTTATAAAAAAACGGCTCTGGGGATTTTGATTAAAACAGCACCTGCTTAATATATTCTTGTCACAAATGAAATGTATATGTTGAATTTTCTGGGACCTCTTTATTCTGGATGAGTTGTAAACCGCGTTAAAACACACAATTTACGTCATATGCATTTGTTTTAAGTGGAGTTGATCCTTTTCGTTATTAGTTTCAATTGTAAACACTTACATTTTTCTCAGTCCGTTTTTCTTTTGTTCTACTCCTGGCCAAGCAAAGAAGCGATTTGCAATGACAATCGCATAACGACAGGTTTTAAAACAATCGACTATCACTTTAACATAACACATTCCTTTAGTTGCCTTCTACTTGTAAGGAACTAAGTAATAAGAACATTCTGTTAATGTTTATCTCGATTAGCATTGTGTAGAAAGAAGAATAATCTTTTGTAAGAAGTTTGTAGAACAGCTAGAGAGGGTCATGTGAGTGTAACACATCCGATTTTTTTTTCTGGTAGAGTTAACCGATTCGGAGATATCAGTTTTAAGCTACTTCACGAGAACACACCTTTCTTTTCCGTCTCTTTTGTTTACTCGTAATAGTAAGCAAAGAGAATCGAATTTCAACCACATTTTAAAACACTTGACTATCACTGTATCCTAGTGTATACTTACAAGGAAGCAAGTGATAAGACAATTTCTGTTCATGTTTAGCTTGATTAGCATGGAGTAAATAGAAGGATAAGTTTGTTCCTGGGTTTCAGAAGGAAGCCCCACACGAGGTTGGATCTAGGTACACCACGTGTACACTACTTGGCAACCAAAGTGGCATTTAGAAAGTTACGAGGAAGTATACCATCTTGTTTGACTAAATGTTCACATTGTTGTCTTGCTCAAGTTGTGGCAAAATATCCAAAAAAGATTTATAACCTATTGTGTTTTCAGCAAAGCAGAATGGTCCATACATTAACATATATCCGTAATTGTTATTTTATGTCTATAAAATACAAGGCAGAGAGACAAAGTGCAACAGAAAAATTAATGTTTCCTTTCGTACTCGGGGGACTTCACTTCCGGTGAAATCTCAACATTGAATTTTTGGGTGGAATACAAAATGAAAGTGTCGTGTTATTTATGGACGCTCTATAACTGCTGTGGTTCTCAGCGTCCCATTCTATACTGGGTGTGAAAGAGCGCTTAATTTTGCTCAGAGGCCTCTCTATCTGACTTGAGGTTCTTTTACGTGCCATAAATCTACGACACGGGATCAACGGCTTTACTTCCCTTCCGAAGAAAGCCATGCTAAGAATTTTTACACCCGAAAAAATGCATCTTCCTCCGCCGGGTTTGAACCCGCGACCTTGGGTATATGAAGCTAGCACGGTAACTATTCTAACACGATGGGTGGAATACAATAACATGTCCTTTGTACATTATATAGGACTAGCGAAGGTGTTACAATAGGCTTAAGCAATTGATGACGTATAAAGTGGTAGACGTCTGCACCAAAGTTGTAGATATGGCAACAGTGTGCTGTGTTGCTATTTACCTTAACAAAGATACATAATTAAATCTGGAATTGTTAACGTGTGTTAAAAGAGTTGCACAACTTCAAATAAAAATTGGTAACTGCGGCACCTTCACAACGCTCACCGACTGCGCTGATAAACAAGAGGGGTACTCATTGCTAATAATCCAGGTGCATTTGTGATCCTTCTCAGAATTGTTTAAACACAAAGCTACAAGAGGTTCGCGTGTTATTCTTAAATTTGGTGTTTCGTATTCATGCAAATGAAATTAGAACTTCAGACTGAAATTAAAGTGGATTGGGACTTGATTTTTAAATTTAATCTTAGCAATTATTTTGAACTTTCGTTACATGTAAATACTGAACTTAAATATCAAGTTTGATATCCAACCAACTTTTCATTTTTTATTTATGCTGTCCACACACACACACACACGCGCGCGCGCGCGCGCTCTGACTTTTCCTAAAAAAAATATATATATATATTTTGGATTCAGTTATCCTCAAAACATACATATATTTCCGGTAAAATGTCGGTATCGAATTTTTGTCAGGAATATTATACCTTCTCTATCTACATATGTGCTAAGGAAAGTGAAAATAAAGAAATAAATTTGAGAATGACAGAAATAGTTGAGACACTGACTCTCGGTGTTGCCGAGCGCGTCTTGTTTTGGGTTAAAACACAGTTCAAACTGTAATGTACTTTAGGCTCTCTCCACTTGGACGGACAGTGAGAGAAGAGAGGGAACAAGAGAGAGCAGTAGAAGAGAGGAGGGGGAGTAGAGGAGAAGAAGGGACGAGTAGAGGAGGGAACAAGAGAGAGCGGTAGAAGGAAGGAGGGGGAGTAGAGGAGCAGAAGGGACGAGTAGAGGAGAGAACAAGAGAGAGCAGTAGAAGAGAGGAGCGGGGAGTAGAGGAGAAGAAGGGACGAGTAGAGGAGGGAACAAGAGAGAGCAGTAGAAGAGAGGAGCGGGGAGTAGAGGAGCAGAAGGGACGAGTAGAGGAGAGAACAAGAGAGAGCAGTAGAAGAGAGGAGGGGGAGTAGAGGAGAAGAAGGGACGAGTAGAGGAGAGAACAAGAGAGAGCAGTAGAAGAGAGGAGCGGGGAGTAGAGGAGAAGAAGGGACGAGTAGAGGAGGGAACAAGAGAGAGCGGTAGAAGGAAGGAGGGGGAGTAGAGGAGCAGAAGGGACGAGTAGAGGAGAGAACAAGAGAGAGCAGTAGAAGAGAGGAGCGGGGAGTAGAGGAGAAGAAGGGACGAGTAGAGGAGGGAACAAGAGAGAGCAGTAGAAGAGAGGAGCGGGGAGTAGAGGAGAAGAAGGGACGAGTAGAGGAGGGAACAAGAGAGAGCAGTAGAAGAGAGGAGCGGGGAGTAGAGGAGAAGTAGGGACGAGTAGAGGAGGGAACAAGAGAGAGCAGTAGAAGAGAGGAGCGGGGAGTAGAGGAGCAGAAGGGACGAGTAGAGGAGGGAACAAGAGAGAGCAGTAGAAGAGAGGAGGGGGAGTAGAGGAGAAGAAGGGACGAGTAGAGGAGAGAACAAGAGAGAGCAGTAGAAGAGAGGAGCGGGGAGTAGAGGAGAAGAAGGGACGAGTAGAGGAGGGAACAAGAGAGAGCGGTAGAAGGAAGGAGGGGGAGTAGAGGAGCAGAAGGGACGAGTAGAGGAGAGAACAAGAGAGAGCAGTAGAAGAGAGGAGCGGGGAGTAGAGGAGAAGAAGGGACGAGTAGAGGAGGGAACAAGAGAGAGCAGTAGAAGAGAGGAGCGGGGAGTAGAGGAGAAGAAGGGACGAGTAGAGGAGGGAACAAGAGAGAGCAGTAGAAGAGAGGAGCGGGGAGTAGAGGAGAAGAAGGGACGAGTAGAGGAGGGAACAAGAGAGAGCAGTAGAAGAGAGGAGCGGGGAGTAGAGGAGAAGAAGGGACGAGTAGAGGAGGGAACAAGAGAGAGCGGTAGAAGGAAGGAGGGGGAGTAGAGGAGCAGAAGGGACGAGTAGAGGAGAGAACAAGAGAGAGCAGTAGAAGAGAGGAGCGGGGAGTAGAGGTGAAGAAGGGACGAGTAGAGGAGGGAACAAGAGAGAGCAGTAGAAGAGAGGAGCGGGGAGTAGAGGAGAAGAAGGGACGAGAAGAGGAGGGAACAAGAGAGAGCAGTAGAAGAGAGGAGCGGGGAGTAGAGGAGAAGAAGGGACGAGTAGAGGAGGGAACAAGAGAGAGCAGTAGAAGAGAGGAGCGGGGAGTAGAGGAGAAGAAGGGACGAGTAGAGGAGGGAACAAGAGAGAGCAGTAGAAGAGAGGAGCGGGGAGTAGAGTAGAAGGAGAGACAAGTGTTAAAAGCTGGCAGTTCCTATTGCTGCGCTAACTTTAAGGCGGGTTCGGGTCCCACCTCGGGCATCAGCGTATCTGTAAATAAAAAAAGGAAACAATAGAAACACTGGGAAAATAGAAACAAATATAAAAAAGAGAAGAGGAGAGAGAGGATAGATGAAGTGGAGAAAGGAAGGTTGAGAGGAGAGGAAACGAGAACAGCTGCGGAGAGCAGAGAACAGGAGAGCAGAGGAGAGAAAAACGGAGGAGATAACGGAGGAGAGAGAAGCGACGAATTGAGGGAATGGCGGAGGGAGGGGAAAGAAATTCTCATTACATTGCAAAGATGAACCTTTTTTTGCACAATACAAGGATCTTAAATCCATTTTTCAGAAATTAAAATCCCTTGTCTAGTGTTTATTGTTTTTTATTTTTGAAAAAAGGCCAGGTGTATTACATTCAGTTTTATGGGATTCTGTGTCGCCTGGAATGTTTTTGTTATAAAATATAATAAATTATTTACACATTATTGTTGTTGTTGTATCTGGAGCTACAAGATGGCTGCCAGGTGCCTGAGAAGCGTTTCACATTCCTGAAGTTGTGCTGGTCACCCAAACTGCGCTCTAACAATCGGCAATTGTCATACATGTTACAGATCGGAGTTTTGTTTTAGTTAAAATAACAATACCTCTGTCACAAGTCCAAGAAAAAGCTATTTACAAGTTAGAATGCTCTGCTCGTGTGTTTGATTCCTTGAAAAATATTAAAGGAGACAAGTTCCGTTCAAATGACTTCCCCTACCTGAAACTATTCTTTTATCTACTTCATCTGAAACTATCGAGTTCTGCTTGACAAAAGTTACGCAGTTTAAAATTGAAATCTTTAAATCCACAAAAAATGTAATGACATAAATTATGTGTTTTAATGAGGTGTACATTTTTTGTCCATCTCTTACGGTTTGCCAGTTATACAAAATTCATTCAGAATGAAGAGTTCTTCAGAAGCTATTCCTAGAAAATTATACATACATTTTATTTGTCAGGTAAATATCTATACGATACTTTAATCAAAATCGTTAGAGCCATTTTTTAGAAAATCAAAATTTTTTTTCATGTAAAGGGAAGTTTGGGGTGGGGGGATATTTATCAACCTCTTCGTTTCGCATCCCTGGAAGATACTAAACTTAAATGCCAAGTTTGGAATTTTATCGACTTTTCGTTTTTGAGTTTTAATGTTCACAGACCACGGACGTTTGTCTGAAAATATTTCTTTTTTATACAGGGGAGCCGCATTTGGGTGCAATAAAATACCTTCTCTATAGACTACGTGTAGAGAAGGTAAAAATGACAACCGTTATGGTACAAGTGGTTAACGTTAGCATCTGTGCAATTAGGACACAAATTGTGAAAAAAAGGGTTGTTTGGTAATAAAGTTGGGGACCGTTAAGCACGAGGTCCAGGCGCTTCTTCTTCACCGACACTCTAAGCTTTAAGATTCATCTTTTCACAAAGATGCAACATTTTGAAAAGTGCTACTCGATGGAATTGCTCACTAATTACTTTCTCTGCACGTATTGTTTACTACTGTATAAAGAAGGTATTGTATTGCACCCAAAAATACGAAACCGAGATTTCACCGTAAACACATGTTTTGGGATCCCCTGAATACCCCCTAAAAAAGCATTTATACAAAAATGTTGGTGTGCGTGTGTGTTGGTCTGGGCAGCATAGCTCAAAACCAAAAGTTCGTTAAATAACAAACTTGATATTTGAGTTCGGTGCTTCCAAGGATGCAACAATGATTCTCAAGTAAATCCCCCCCCCTTACATGGAATCTTTTTTGAACATTTTGATTTTCTCAAAAATGACTCTAAAGATTTTCATTAACATCTTCTATATTTAAGATATTTACATGACAAATAAAATGTATATCTTTATTTTCTGGGAATAGCCTCGGAAGACATGTTTATTCTGGATGTAAAAGTTAGACAAAAACTTGCTATACAAACAATTAGATCTCCTTAAAATACACAATGATGTCATTTACATATATTTCGTGGAGTTGACCGTTTTCGAGATATTCCTTGTTTTGTCATACAGAAAGTTGTCAACTAACTCCTGGTCACGCAAACAAACGGATTTCAGTCCCATAGCAACCACATTTTAAAACATTTGACTGTCACTGTATCCTAGTGTATACTCACAAGGAAGCAAGTAACAAGACAATTCCTGCTAATGTTTCTCTCGATTAGCATCAAGGAGATAGAAGAATAGTTTGTATTTGTATAAAGCTATGTCAATGGATTTTTATTAAAAGAACGAGTTTATTCGAGTAACCATACTATCACTGTTATATAGTGTGACTTTCACAGGTTAGGTAGGGGCGCCAACCACTCTTCCTGTTGCAGCACCACACACTCGCATGACAATGTTACCAGGACTGATGCATGATGGGTCTGTAGTACTGTTGCTCCTGTGAGAACCCGTCAACAGGCCCCTGAGGTGGGGTACACACTGTGGGGTACGCGGGAGGTAGGTATGACTTGCCGTCGTGCACGAGGACGGGCACCGGGATACGCCTGGGTTGCTGTTGTTCTTGGGAAGATACCTTCTCGTCCAGGAGATGGTGCTGCCGCTTGTTCTTGTAGCGGCGGTTCTGGAACCAGATCTTCACCTGCGTGGACGTCAACTTGAGGGCGTTGGCCAGGTGTTCCCTCTCTGGGGCTGAGAGGTAGCGCTGTTGTTTGAATCTCCGCTCCAACTCCTGGACCTGGGCCTGAAAACACACCTTCCAAAATAAACATGGAGAACGAATCTTATTAGGGGAATGCCATGCCAACAGTGTACTGAATTCATAACTCTGTACCAGAAACCATCTACATTCGACCAATAACAGCACAAGGATCAATTCTGGCACCATCACTCTTCAACCGGGTACAAACTCCACATCTGATAGCTGTGACGTCACTCCAAACAAAACACCAATATTCCTCACACAAATTTACTGACATTAATGTATAAAAATCTTTTAACCACACATTACAGCCAGAGATCAAGTCTTAATGGCAACATTAACAACTGAACACTCCAATCTAATATCCAAAGATGAGCCGCCAGAGTGCAGCACCTGTAGAGTGGTAAACCACATCCTTACGGAATGTACCGCACATTTAGAAAGGAACAGAAATGACCACAACTCTGAAACATCCAAAGTTCTGCCATAATCTTGTTTGTTATTTTAAACAACGTTCTTTATATAAATCAAAGTTTAAAGTTATGAAATATTCTATGCATGTTTTAGAAATAGTTATTGTTCCATTATTGTTGTTGTATTTTGTCATCGTAAACGTTTTGGTTGCAAAAAAGTCACTGAACTCTGCGACCTTAAATAAATAATTTTAAAAAAACCCTTTGTCTACTGCTATGTACAGAGATATTTGATACTTACACTCCGTTTTAAAGACTTCATTAAGTCTTCTATCTAGATGGTTCAGAACCTGCAAAGCTAACTTAAGGACATGCACGTCGTGTCACTCAAAGTTTGAAACAGATGCAATATAATACAAATACGTTACAGTACAAATTTCATAAATTTTGCTCTAATGGCTTGCAAGTTATGGTCAAATTTCTTTGTTTTTGCACGTCACTAAAAAGTCCCTTGCGACAGAAATTAAAAGTTTAGTCTAATATTTTAACTCTAAGTTCACAATACATGTACGTTTTGAAACTGCCCAAGGCTACTCTGTGTGTCTTTCCTTTAAATTTACGAATGTACTCTTTTTTGTCACAATAAATATAATTTTTATGTTTGAAAATTGAAAATATATGTGACAGTAAAGCTATTTATTGTACCTGTGTGAGCAAGCACAGCAACTTTTATCTGTGTGACAGAACATTTTACAGGAAGCAAAATGCTGGAAATAAGAATAGTGAGAAAACAAGGAAAGTTTTGAATGCATGGCTCACAATAAAATCCACCAGGTTGGTAGGGTGGCTTTCCGTTTCCTCTCCTCTGCTGCTGTCTTTTTCTTAGGCATAGCTTTGGTTCTTTCCTTTGCAAGGTGTGAATGAGATCTTGTCGAACTGCGGTTTTTCTTGTCGAGTCCAGTACAGTTTCACTCCGCAGCTATAGTGACCTAAGGCACTAAAATGGCGACTGCTGCTGTTTAGGAAGCTTTGTTGTAACGTTTCATGAAATGGCAGCATACGTACTGTTAAACACCAACAACATGGAAACGAAGATGTTCACTCCAGGAAAACCAGTTACATATCCAGGAGTAATGCTGGAATTGTCCTACAACAATAGCTATTCCAGAATCACAAAACTCGACCCTCCCCACTTGGAAACTATGAGCAATTTCAGGGGGGAAACATATCCAAGTGTGTGCCAGAAATGTTCACTCCAGAAAACTGACATGCCGAGTTTTGCTTCGCCAATAGCGCAATTAACGAAATGGGCAGAGTGCAAATGTTTTAAAAAGGAGAGTGATTTATGCTCGGGATATAAACGATGCGTATTATAAAAGTGTTACATTTTTGGTAGTGTACTATGATGTATTGTAATTCTGACAGGGTATTGTATTATTACATTGACAGGTATAGTAAAATACAGTCAGCAACACTCAGGTTACACAAAACACGATCAGCAATTTGCAGTTCTCACCACTTCAAAAAGCTCTTAAACAAATCGTTCTTAAGTTCCGGGAGTTCACATCGGGGTCAGAGATTCTCAACATTTCCTCTTCAGTGACTTTCAGTCATCCAAACTCTGTTCTCATTGTTGCTTGTGAATACATTGTTAGTTTACCCGCGACACGTGTTAGAGGTTATGTCTGTAATTGTTAAACTGGCTTGTATAGCAATCTGGCTCTTAGCTCAAAGAATAACTTGAGAGTTAACTCATTAAGACAATTAACTCAAAAAGATATGACACTGAAATACTTTCAGGATGCACATGAATGTTTTATAACTTCACTGGTAATTAGAGCTTTTTCAAAAGTCAGTAAAACTTTAAACCGTTATAATATTTGAGGTAGGATAAGAACAAAACAAGTGACATGCTAGGGTTTAATAAAACACCAGCAACATCTCTTGTTCAACCCACACCATATGTACACCATTTTGTAGATGATGTCTTGCAGTATTACTAATTTCTTGTGAGATAACAACTTTCAGTTGTTCTTGGATGTGTCAGGAAAACTACTTCTTTACGGTAACTCCACAACCAACAGTCGGTCGGATTGAGATCTGATGATCGCGGAGGTCATTTTGTTGGACCTTTGCGAATGGAACAAGGGCTTGGTATTACATTTTTAAGGGTTACTAAATGTTATCAGACATTGAGAAAAAGTCCTCTTGTTTTGATGATAACATTGTATCAGCTGCTGTAGTGCTAGAGCCATTCTTATAGCAGTATCAGTAACATTACTGATGTTTTACTGTAGCCATGGTAACAGTGAAGTGAAAGGAAACCAAACCTCATTCTTTGGCCACTATGTGACTTGTTTTAGTTTTATTCTGTCTCAAATATTATACTAACGATTTATGGCTCGAAGTGAGTTTCGAAAGATCCTATTACTTTTATACAGTTATTTTGTTTATCAAGTAAGATATGCTTTATTATATAACATATTATCGTTAATATGTTAGTAACTACTATTGTGAAATATAACTACACATACAACTGTCGGTCTCTAACTATATATATATATTCAACGAGTAAACCATATACTACATATATACTATATGATTTACTTTTTGAACTTTTACTATAGGTTTTGCCCACGCGCATTCACTTTCACATGGATACTGCCAGACTCTATGGAGGGCAGAGAATAATCCTAATGAAAGAAAAATTTCCACCTTCGGCCGAGAATGAATCCAGGACCTCTGGGTGACAAGTTACATCTCTGGCCACTCGACCACGGAGGCGGTCTGCAGGTATTTGTGTTGGTAATTAAGATCGGTGTAACGAAAATCACTATTTACTTCATTTGCTGACATATAATTTTAGTAATTAAGGATATTCTGTTTTCAGGTTGGTGGGCGTGGCACATAAAGATATGTGTTTACTTTACCTTGAGATCGCGGGAGGCGTAACATAGAGTGGTAGACCTCGCGATGTTCTACACGAACACATTTCAGGTGTTCAAATATGCATAACTGTATTTTCTTTCGTAGAGAAAGAAATGATTTAATGCTAATGCTTGCATTTACAAAACAGCCACTGCTTATTTTAATGTGAAAATAAATTCCAATGCTTTCTCTAGGCTTGTAACCAGGCTGTTCATTTCTCAGCGCAATTACGAACTTGCAGAAAACATGCTGCGATGTGTTTGTGTGGGTATACTCCAAGCACCGTGCATTGCTAGCATCAACTTTACAAGATGCTCTTATCATGCTAAAGCTTCACTCAGCTATCTTTAATCTTTTCTCAGAACTGGATCATCTATACGTTAAGATTGCTGCTCAAACCACAAATGGAGATAACAAATTAGCATCTTTACAAAGAAAGAAACCACGTGACATTGCTATACTGAGCAGTAGTACCAAGTTTTAGAACAAAACTTCCCTCAAAAGATAAACTGAAGTTTACATTATACCAAAGAGTGAAGCAGTTATGTTTTCATTGTAAAATTTATAGCACAAAATGACAGAATAGAGCCACAACTAAAATATCTCATGTATTCCACTCACACGACTTTCTCTACATCTTCTACCAAAAGCCATTCTTACGCAGTTTATTCTTTTAATCAAGATAAACATTAGCAGATATTGTCTTATTACTTGCTTCCTTGTAAGCAGAAGCGAAATAAGGGAGTAACATAGGTTAAAGTGATAGTCAAAAGCTGACTGCTATGTGACTGAAGTTCCTTTGTTTGTATGGACAGCAGTTGACAAATTCCTGTATAAGAAAACGATGTTTTTCAAAATTGAAATTAAAAATAAGGAATATGATAAAAACGATCAATTACATGAAAAAAAATTATATAACATAAATTGTGTGTTTAAACGTGCTCTACATTTTTTGTGTGGCAAATTTTTGTCCATCTCTTACGATTTAGCAGTTATGCAAAAATTCAGTAAAATTCATCCAGAATAAAGGAGGAGCTGATACTGTTATCTGACGCTGCTTCACGGCTCGTCTACAAGCAAGAACTGATGCTGTTACTTGACGCTCTTCCCGGCTCGTGTACTAGCAAGAGCTGATACTGTTAGTTGACACTTTTCCCGGATCGTCTACTAGCAAGAGGTGATACTGTTATTTGACGCTCTTTACGGCTCGTCTATAAGCAAGAGCTAATACTGTTGCTTGACGCTGTTCCCGGCTGGTCTACAAGCAAGAGCTGAAACTGTTGCTTGATGCCGTTCCCGGCTCGTCTACCAGCAAGAGGTCATACTTTTACTTGACGCTCTTCCAGGCTGGTCTACAAGCAAGAGGTGATACTGTTACTTGACGCTCTTCCCGACTCGTCTATAAACAAGAGCTGATACTGTTACTTGACGCTCTTCCCGGCTCGTCTACCAGCAAGAGCTGATACCCTTACTTGACGCTCTTCCCGGCTCTTCAACTAGCAAGAGCCGATACTGCTTTTTGAAGCTGTTCTCTGCTCGTCTACAAGCAAGAGCTGATACTGTTACTTGACGCTTTTCCCTGCTCGTCTACAAGCAAGAGCTGATACTGTTACTTGACGCTTTTCCCTGTTCGTCTACAAGCAAGAGCTGAAACTGTTACTTGACTCTGGTCTCTGCTCGTCTATAAGCAGGAGCTGATACTGTTACTTGACGCTGTTCTCTGCTCGTCTATAAGCAAGAGCTGATACTGTTACTTGACATTGTTCCCTGCTCGTTTATAGCAAGAGCTGATACTGTAACTTTACGTTGTTCACTGCTCGTCTACAAGCATGAGCTGATACTGTTACTTGACGCTGTTCCTTGCTCGTCTACATGTAGGAGCTGCTACTGTTACTTTACTGCCGGCTCGTCTACAAGCAGGAGCTGATACTGTTACTTGACGCTCTTCCCGGCTCGTCTACAAGCAGGAGCTGATACTAATACTTGACGCTCTTCCCGGCTCGTCTACAAGCATGAGCTGATACTGTTACTTGACGCTCTTCCCGGCTCGTCTACAAGCAGGAGCTGATACTAATACTTGACGCTCTTCCCGGCTCGTCTACAAGCAGGAGCTGATACTGTTACTTGACGCTCTTCCCGGCTCGTCTACAAGCATGAGCTGATACAAATACCTGACGCTCTTCCCGGCTCGTCTACAAGCAAGAGCTGATACTGCTACTTGACGCACTTCCCGGCTCGTCTACAAGCAGGAGCTCAAACTGTTACTTTACACTCTTCTCGGCTCGTCTACCAGCAAGAGCTGATACTGTTACTTGACGCACTTCCCTGCTCGTCTACCAGCAAGAGATGATACTGTTAGTTGACGCTCTTCCCGGCTCGTCTACCAGCAAGAGCTGATACTGTTACTTGAAGCTCTTCCCGGCTCGTCTACCAGCAAGAGGTGATACTGCTACTTGACGCTCTTCCCGGCTCGTCTACAAGGAGCTGATACTGTTGCTTGGCGCTGTTCCCTGCTTGTGTACAAGCAAGAGGTGATACTGTTACTTGACTCTGTTCACGGTTCGTCTACAAGCAAGAGCTGATACTGTTACTTGACTCCCGGCTCGTCTACAAGCAAGAGCTGATACTGTTACTTGACTCCCGGCTCGTCTACAAGCAAGAGCTGATACTGTTACTTGACTCCCGGCTAGTCTACCAGCAAGAGCTGATACTGTTACTTGACTCCCGGCTCGTCTACAAGCAAGAGCTGATACTGTTATTTGACTCCCGGCACATCTACAAGCAAGAGCTGATACTGTTACTTGCCTCCCGGCTCGTCTACAAGCAAGAGCGTATACTGTTACCTGACGCCCTAGCCGGCTTGTCTACCAGCAAGAGCTGATACTGTTACTTGACGCTCTTTTCGGCTCGTCCACAAGCAGGAGCTGATACTGTTACTTGACGCTCTTCCCGGCTCGTCTATAAGCAAGAGCTGATACTGTTTATTGACTCCCGGTTCGTCTACAAGCTAGAGCTAATACTGTTACTTGACGCTGTTCTCGGCTCGTCCTCAGCTGATACTATTACTTGACTCCCGGCTCGTCCAAAAGCACGAGCTGATACTGTTACTTGGCGCTTTACCCAGCTCGTCTACCTGCAAGAGCTGATACTGTCACTTGATGCTCTTTCCAGATCATCTACAAGTAAGAGATGACACTGTTACTTGACGCTGTTCCCGGCTTGTCTACAAGCAAGAGTTGATGCTGA
Source organism: Hymenopus coronatus (assembly GCA_030762935.1). Taxonomy (NCBI): domain Eukaryota; kingdom Metazoa; phylum Arthropoda; class Insecta; order Mantodea; family Hymenopodidae; genus Hymenopus; species Hymenopus coronatus. The sequence goes on along the minus strand of CM060888.1, from coordinate 2,519,509 downwards.
TACTTCATGCTCTTCCCGGCTCGTTTACAAGCAAGAGCTGATACTGTTACTTGACGCTCTTCCAGGCTCGTGTACCAGCAAGTGCTGATACTGTTACTTGACGCTGTTCCCGGCTCGTCTACAAGGAAGAGCTGATACTGTTACTTCATTCCTGGCTCGTGTACAAGCAAGAGCTGATAGTGTTACTTGACGCTCTTCCCAGCTCGTCTGCAAGCAAGAGCTGATACTGTTAGATGACGCTCTTCCCGGCTCGTCTACCAGCAAGTGCTGATACTGTTACTTGACGCTCTTCCCAGTTCGTCTACCAGCAAGTGTTGATACTGTTACTTGACGCTGTTCCCGGCTCGTCTACAAGGAGGAGCTGATACTGTAACTTGACGCTCTTCCCTGCTCGTCTACCAGCAAGAGCTGATACGGTTTGTTGACGCTCTTCCCGGGTCGTCTACCAGCAAGAGCTGATACTGTTACTTGACGCTCTTCCCGGCTCGTCTACAAGGACTTGATACTGTTGCTAGGCGCTGTGCCCTGCTTGTCTACAAGCAAGAGCTGATACTGTTACTTGACGCTCTTCCCGGCACGTCTACAATCAGGAGCTGATACTATTAATTCACTCCCACCTCGTCTACATACAAGAGCTGATACTGTTAATTGACACCTGGCTCGTCTACAAGCAAGAGCTGATACTGTTAATTGACTCCCGGCTCGTCTACAAGCAAAACCTGATACTGTTATTTGACTCCCGGCTCGTCTACAAGCAAGAGCTGATACTGTTAATTGACTCCCGGCTCGTCCTCAAGCAAGAGCTGATACTGTTACTTGACTCCCGGCACGTCTACAAGTAAGAGCTGCTACTGTTACTTGACTCCCACCTCTTCTACAAGCAAGAGCTGATACTGTTAATTGACTCCCGGCACGTCTACCAGCAAGTGCTGATACTGTTACTTGACGCTCTTCCCTGCTCGTCTACCAGCAAGAGCTGATAATGTTACTTGACACTCTTCACGGCTCGTCTACATGTAGGAGCTGATACTGTTACTTTACTGCCGGCTCGTCTACAAGCAGGAGCTGATACTGTTACTTGACGCTCATCCCGGCTCGTCTACAAGCAGGATCTGATACTGTTACTTGACGCTCTTCGAGGCTCGTCTACAAGCAAGAGCTGATACTGCTACTTGACGCTCTTCCCGGCTCGTCTACAAGCAGGAGCTGATACTGTTATTTGACACTCTTCTCGGCTCGTCTATCAGCAAGAGCTATTACTGTTACTTGACGTTCTTACCTGCTCGTCTACCAGCAAGAGCTGATACTGTTAGTTGACGCTCTTCCCGGCTCGTCTACCAGCAAGAGCTGATACTGTTACTTGAAGCTCTTCTCGTCTACCAGCAAGAGGTGATACTTCTACTTGACGCTCTTCCCGGCTCGTCTACAAGGAGCTAATACTGTTGCTTGGCGCTGTTCCCTGCTTGTCTACAGTCAAGAAGTGATACTGTTACTTGACTCTGATCCCGGTTCGTTCACAAGCAAGAGCTGATACTGTTCCCTAACGCTCTTCCCGGCATGTGTACAAGCAGGAGCTTATACTGTTATTTTACTCCCACCTCGTCTACAAACAAGAGCTGATACTGTTACTTGACTCCCGGCTAGTCTACAAGCAAGAGCTGATACTGTTCCCTAACGCTTTTCCCGGCATGTCTAGAAGAAGGAGCTGATACTGTTAATTGACTGCCACCTCGTCTACAAACAAGAGCTGATACTGTTAATTGACTCCCGGCACGTCTACAAGCAAGAGCTGATACTCTTAATTGACTCCCGGCTCGTCTACCAGCAAGAGCTGATACTGTAACTAGACTCCCGGCTCGTCTACCAGCAAGAATTGATACTGTTATTTGACTCCCGGCACATCTACAAGCAAGAGCTGATACTGTTACTAGACTCTCGGCTCGTCTACAAGCAAGAGCGTATACTGTTACCTGACGCCCTAGCCGGCTTGTCTACAAGGAAGAGATGATACATTTACCTGACGCTCATGCCGGCTCAGCTAAAAGCAGGAGCTGATACTGTTACTTGACGCTCTTCCCGGCTCCTCATCAAGCAAGAGCTGATACTGTTAATTGACTCCTGGCTCGTCTACAAGCAGGAGCTGATACTGTTAGTTGACGCTCTTCCCGGCTCCTCTATAAGCAAGAGCTGATACTGTTAATTGACTACCGGCTCGTCTACAAGCTAGAGCTAATACTGTTACTTGATGCTGTTCCCGGGTCGTCCTCAAGCAAGAGCTGATACTCTTATTTGACTCCCGGCTCGTCTACCAGCACGAGCTGATACTGTTACTTGGGGCTTTTCCCAGCTTGTCTACAAGCAAGAGCTTATATCGTTACCTGACGCTCTTCCCAGCTCGTATACAAGCAAGAGCTGATACTGTTACCTGACACTCATCCCGGCTCGTCTACCAGCAAGAGCTGATTATGTTTCTTGATGCTCTTTCCAGCTCATCTACAAGCAAGAGCTGACACTGTTACTTGACGCTGTTCCCGGCTTGTCTACAAGCAAGAGTTGATGCTGATACTTCATGCTCTCCCCGGCTCGTTTACAAGCAGGAGCAGATACTGTTACCTAACGCCCTAGACGGTTCGTCTTAAAGCAAGAGTTGATACTGTTACTTGACGCTGTTACCTGCTCGTCTACAAGCAAGAGCTGATACTGGTTTTTGACGTTCTTCCCAGCTCGTCTACAAGCAAGAGCTGATACTGTTAGATGACGCTCTTCCCGACTCGTCTACCAGCAAGAGCTGATTCGGTTACTTGACGCTATTCCCGGCTCTTCTATCAGCAAATGCTGATACTGTTACTTGACACTGTTCCCGGCTCGTTTACAAGGACGGGCTGATACTGTTACTTGATGCTCTTCCCGGCTCTTCAACTAGCAAGAGCCGATACTGCTACTTGAAGCTGTTCTCTGCTCGTCTACAAGCAAGAGCTGATACTGTTACTTGACGCTGTTCCCTGCTCATCTACAAGCAAGAGCTGATACTGTTACTTGACCCTCTTCCCGGCTCGTCTACATGTAGGAGCTGATACTGTTACTTTACTGCCGGCTCGTCTACAAGCAGGAGCTGATACTGTTACTTTACGCCCTTCCCGGCTCGTCTACAAGCAGGAGCTGATGCTAATACTTGACACTCTTCCAGGCTCGTCTACAAGCATGAGCTGATACTAATACTTGACGCTCTTCCCGGCTCGTCTACAAGCAGGAGCTGATACTGTTACTTTACACTCTTCCCGGCTCGTCTACCAGCAAGAGCTGATACTGTTACTTGAAGCTCTTCACGGCTCGTCTACCAGCAAGAGGTGATACTGCTACTTGAGGCTCTTCCCGGCTCGTCTATCAGCAAGAGCTGATACTGTTACTTGAAGCTCTTCACGGCTCGTCTACCAGCAAGAGCTGATACTGTTACTTGACGCTCTTCCCTGCTCGTCTACCAGCAAGAGCTGATACTGTTATTTGACGCTCTTCCCGTCTCGTCTACAAGGAGCTGATACTGTTGCTTGGCGCTGTTCCCTGCTTGTCTACAAGCAAGAGGTGATACTGTTACTTGACTCTGTTCCCGGTTCGTCCACAAGCAAGAGCTGATACTGTTCCCTAACGCTCTTCTCGCCATGTCACAAGCAGGAGCTGATACTGTTATTTTACTCCCACCTCGTCTACAAACAAGAGCTGATACTGTTACTTGACTCCCGGCTAGTCTACAAGCAAGAGCTGATACTGTTACTTGACTACCGGCTAGTCTACAAGCAAGAGCTGATACTGTTATTTTACTCCCACCTCGTCTACAAACAAGAGCTGATACTGTTACTTGACTACCGGCTAGTCTACAAGCAAGAGCTGATACTGTTATGTGACTCCCGGCATATCAACAAGCAAGAGCTGATACTGTTAATTGACTCCCGGCTCGTCTACAAGCTAGAGCGTATACTGTTACCTGACGCCCTTGCCGGCTTGTCTAACAACAAGAGCCGATACTGTTACTTGACGCTCTTTTCGGCTCGTCCACAAGCAGGAGCTGATACTGTTACTTGACGCTGTTCCCTGCTCGTCTACAAGCAAGAGCTGATACTGTTACTTGACGCTGTTCCCTGCTCGTCTACAAGCAAGAGCTGATACTGTTACTTGACCCTCTTCCCGGCTCGTCTACATGTAATAGCTGATACTGTTACTTTCCTGCCGGCTCGTCTACAAGCAGGAGTTGATACTGTTACTTGACGTTCTTCCCGGCTCGTCTACAAGCAGGAGCTGATACTGTTACTTGACGTTCTTCCCGGCTCGTCTACAAGCAGGAGTTGATACTGTTACTTGACGTTCTTCCCGGCTCGTCTGCAAGCAGGAGCTGATACTAATACTTGACGTTCTTCCCGGCTCGTCTACAAGCAAGAGCTGATACTGCTACTTGACGTTCTTCCCGGCTCGTCTACAAGCAGGAGCTGATACTTTTATTTGACACTCTTCTCGGCTCGTCTACCAACAAGAGCTGATACTGTTACTTGACGGTGTTCCCTGCTCGTCTACCAGCAAGAGCTGATACTGTTAGTTGACGCTCTTCCCGGCTCGTCTACCAGCAAGAGCTGACACTGTTACTTGAAGCTCTTCCCGGCTCGTCTACCAGCAAGAGGTCATACGGTTACTTGACGCCCTTCCAGGCTCATCTACAAGCAAGAGGTGATATTGTTACTTGACGCTCTTCCCGGCACGTCTACAAACAAGTGCTGATACTGTTACTTGACGCTCTTCCCGGCTCGTCTACTACCAAGAGCTGATACTGTTACTTGACGTTCTTCCCGGCTCGTCTACTAGCAGGAGCTGATACTGTTACTTGACGCTTTTCCCGGCTCTTCTACTAGCAAGAGCCGATACTGTTACTTGAAGCTGTTCTCTGTAAGTCTACAAGCAAGAGCTGAAACTGTTACTTGACTCTGTTCTCTGCTCGTCTACAAGCAAGAGCGGATACTGCTACTTGACGCTCTTACCTGCTCGTCTACAAGCAGGAGCTGATACTGTTACTTTACACTCTTCTCGGCTCGTCTATCAGCAAGAGCTGATACTGTTTACTTTACGCTCTTCCCGGCTCGTCTACCAGCATGAGCTGATACTGTTACTTGACGCTTTTCCCGGCTCTTCTACTAGCAAGAGCCGATACTGTTACTTGAAGCTGTTCTCTGTAAGTCTACAAGCAAGAGCTGAAACTGTTACTTGACTCTGTTCTCTGCTCGTCTACAAGCAAGAGCGGATACTGCTACTTGACGCTCTTACCTGCTCGTCTACAAGCAGGAGCTGATACTGTTACTTTACACTCTACTCGGCTCGTCTATCAGCAAGAGCTGATACTGTTTACTTTACGCTCTTCCCGGCTCGTCTACCAGCATGAGCTGATACTGTTACTTGAAGCTCTTCACGGCTCGTCTACCAGCAAGAGGTGATACTGTTACTTGACGCTCTTCCCGGCTCGTCTACAAGGAGCTGATACTGTTGCTTGGCGCTGTTCCCTGCTTGTCTACAAGCAAGAGGTGATACTGTTACTTGACGCTCTTCCCGGCTCGTCTACAAGGAGCTGATACTGTTGCTTGGCGCTGTTCCCCGCTCGTCTACCAGCAAGAGGTGATACTGTTACTTGACGCTCTTCCCGGCTCGTCTACAAGCAAGAGCTGATACTGTTATTTGACTCCCGGCATATCTAAAAGCAAGAGCTGATACTGTTATTTGACTCCCGGCTAGTCTACAAGCAAGAGGTGATACTGTTATTTGACTCCCGGCATATCTACAAGCAAGAGCTGATACTGTTAATTGACTCCCGGCTCGTCTACAAGCAAGAGCTGATACTGTTACTTGACTCCCGGCTCGTCTACAAGCTAGAGCGTATACTGTTACCTGACGCCCTTGCCGGATTGTCTAACAGCAAGAGCTGATACTGTTACTTGACGCTCTTTTCGGCTCGTCCACAAGCAGGAGCTGATACTGTTACTTGACGCTGTTCCCTCCTCGTCTAAAAGCAAGAACTGACACTGTTACTTGACGCTCTTTCCGGCTCGTCTACAAGCAGGAGCTGATACAACTACTTGACGCACTTCCCGGTACGTCTCCAAGCAGGAGCTGATACTGCTACTTGACGCTCTTCCCGGCTGGTCTACAAGCAAGATGTGATACTGTTACTTGACCCTCCTTCCGGCTCGTCTACATGTAGAAGCTGATACTGTTACTTGATGCCTGTCCCGGCTCGTCCTCAATCAAGAGCTGATACTGTTACTTCACGCTGTTCCCGGCTCGTTTACAGGCAAGAGCTGATACTGTTACTTGACGTTCTTCCCAGCTCGTCTACAAGCAAGAGCTGATACTGTTACTTGACGCTCTTCCCGGCTCGTTTACCAGCAAGAGCTGATACTGTTACTTGACGCTCTTCCCGGCTCGTCTACCATCAAGACCTGATACTGTTACTTGACGCTGTTCCCGACTCGTCTACAAAGAGGAGCTGATACTGTTACTTGACGCACTTCCCGGCACGTCTACAAGCAGGAGCTAATACTGTTACTTGACGCACATTCCGGCTCGTCTACCAGGAAGAGCTGATACAGTTACTTCACGCTCTTCCCAGCTCGTCTACCAGCAAGAGCTGACACTGTTACTTGACGCTCTTCCCTAATCATCTACAAGGCGCTGATACTGTTGCTTTGCGCTGTTCCCTGCTTGTCTACAAGCAGGAGCTGATACTGCTACTTGACGCTCTTCCCGGCACGACTACAAGCAGGAGCAGATACTGTTAATTGACTACCAACTCGTCCACAAACAAGAGCAGATACTGTTAATTTACTCCCGGCTCGTCTACAAGCAAGAGCTGATACTGTTACTTGACTACCAGCTCGTCTTCAAGCAAGAGCTGATACTGTGAATTGACTCCCGGCTCGTCTACAAGCAAGAGCTGATACTATTACTTGACTCCCAGCTCGTCTACAAGCAAGAGCTGATACTGTTACTTGACTCCCGGCTCGTCTACAAGCAAGAGCTGATACTATTACTTGACTCCCGGCTCGTCTACAAGCAAGAGCGTATACTGTTACCTGACGCCCTAGCCGGCTCGTCTACCAGCAAGAGCTGATACTATTACTTGACGCTCTTCCCGGTTCGTCTACAAGCAGGAGCTGATACTGTTACTTGACACTCTTCCCGGTTCGACTACTAGCAAGAGATGACACTGTAAGCTGACGCTCTTGCCGGCTCGTCTACAAGCAGGAGCTGATACTGTTACTTGACTCTCTTCCCGGCTCCTCTTCAAGCAAGAGCTGATACTGTTACTTGATCCTGTTCCCGGCTCCTCTACAAGCAAGTGCTGATACTATTACTTGAATCCCGGCTCGTCTACAAGCAGGAGCTGATACTGTTACTTGGCGCTCTTCCCGGCTCGTCTACAAGGAAGAGCTGATACTGTTACGTGGCGCTCTTCCGAGCTCGTCTACAAGCAAGAGCTGAAACTTTTAGCTGACACTCTTCCCGCTTCGTCTACAAGCAGGAGCTGATACTCTTACTTGACGCTGTTCCTGGCTCGTCTACAAGCAAGAGATGATACTGTTACTTGAGGCTCTTCCCGGCTCGTTTAAAAGCAAGAGCTGATACTGTTGCTTGACGCTGTTCGCGGCTCGTCTACAAGCAAGAGCTGATACTGTTACCTGTCGCTCTTCCCGGCTCGTCTACCAGCAAGAGCTGATACTGTTACTTGGCGCTCTTCCCAGCTCGTCTGCAAGCAAGAGCTGATACTGTTACTTGATGCTCGCCCCGGATCGTCCGAGGCAAGAGATGATACTGTTACTTCACGCTATTGCCGGCTCGTCTACAAGCAGGAGCAGATTCTGTTACTTGTCGCCCTTCCCGGCTCGTCTACAAGGTGCTGATACTGTTTTTTGACGCCCTTCCCGGCTCGTCTACAATGAGCTGATACTGTTACCTGATGCCCTAGACGGCTGGTCTACAAGCAAGAGCTGATACTGTTACTTGACGCTGTTCCCTGCTCATCTACAAGCAAGAGCTGATACTGTTACTTGACGCTCTTCCCAGCTCGTCTACAAGCAAGAGCTGATACTGTTACTTGACGCTCTTCCCGGCTCCTCTACAAGCAAGAGAGAGCTGATACTGTTACTTGACGCTGTTCACTGCTCGTCTACAAGCAAGAGCTGATACTATTACTTGACACTGTTCCCGGCTCGTGTACAAGCAGGAACTGATACTACTACTTGACGCTCTTCCCGGTACGTCTACAAACAAGAGCTGATACTGTTACTTGACGTTGTTCACAGCTCGTCTAAAAGCAATAGCTGATACTGTTACTTGACACTGTTCCCTGCTCGTCTACAAGCAAGAGCTGATACTGTTACTTGACGCTGCTCACTGCTCGTCTACAAGCAAATGCTGATACTGTTACCTGACGCTGTTCTATGCTCGTCTACAAGCAGGAGCTGATACTGTTAGTTGACGCTGTACCCTGCTCGTCTACAAGCAAGAGCTGACACTGTTACTAGACGCTGTTCACTGCTCGTCTACAAGCAGGAGCTGCTACTGTTACTTGACGCTGTTCACCGCTCGTCTTCAAGCAAGAGGTGATACTGTTACTTGACGCTGTTCACTGCTCGTGTACAAGCAGTAGCTTAAACTGTTACTTGACGCTGTTCTCTGCTCGTCTACAAGCAAGAGCTGTAACTGTTACTTGACGCTCTTCCCAGCTCGTATACAAGCAGGAGCTGATACTGTTACTTGACGCTCTTCCCGGCTCGTCTAACTGCAAGAGCTGATACTGTTACTTGACGCTCTTCCCGGCACATCTATACTAGCAGGAGCTGATAATGTTACTTGATGCTATTCCCTGCTCGTCTATAAGCAGGAGCTGATACTGTTACTTGACACTCTTCCCTGCTCGTCTACCAACAAGAGCTGATACTGTTACTTGACGCTCTTCCCGGCTCGTCCTCATGTAGGAGCTGATACTGTTACTTGACTCCCGGCTTTTCTACAAGCAGGAGCTGATACTGTTACCTGACGCTCTTCCCGGCTGGTCTATAAGCAAGAGCTGATACTGTTACTGGACGCTCTTCCCGGCTCGTCTACAAGCAGGAGGTGATACTGTTACTTGACAATCTTCCCGGCTCGTCAACAAGCAAGAGCTGATACTGATACTTGACGCTCTTCCCGGCTCGTCTACAAGCAGGAGCTGATACTGTTACTTGACGCTCTACCCAGCTCGTCTACCAGCAGCTGGATACTGTTAGTTGACGGTCTTCCCGGCTCGTCTACCAGCAAGAGCTGATACTGTTACTTGACCTTCTTCCCGGCTCGTCTACCAGCACGAGCTGATACTGTTACTTGACGCTCTTCCCCGCTCGTCTACCAACAAGAGCTGGATACTGTTAGTTGACGCTCTTCCCGGCTCGTCTACCAGCAAGAGCTGAAAGAGTTACTTGACGCTCTTCCTGGCTCGTCTACTAGCAAGAGCTGTTACTGTTACTTGATGCTCTTCCCGGCTCGTCTAAAAGGAGCTGATACTCTTGCTTGGCGCTGTTCCCTGCTTGTCTACAAGCAAGAGCTGATACTGTTACTTGACTCTGTTCCCGGTTCGTCTACAAGCAGGAGCTGATACTGTTAGTGACGCTCTTCCCGGCACGTCTACAAGCAGGAGCTGATACTGTTAATTGACTCCCAACTCGTCTACAAGAGAGCGGATACTGTTAATTGACTCCCGGCTCGACTACAAGCAAGATGCTGATACTGTTACTTGACTCCCGGCTCAACTACAAGCAAGAGCGTATACTGTTACCTGACGCCCTAGCCGGCTCGTCTACCAGCAAGAGCTGATACTGTTATTTGACGCTCTTTACTGCTCCACTATAAGCAGGAGCTGATACTATTTGACCCTCTTCCCGGCTCATCTACAAGCAAGAGATGATACTGTTACCTGACGCTCTTGCCGGCTCGTCTACAAGCAGGAGCTGATACTGTTAGTTGAGGCTATTCCCAGGTCCTCTACAAGCAAGAGCTGATACTGTTACTTGACGCGCTTTCCGGCTCCTCTACAAGCAAGAGCTGATACTGTTAATTGACTCCCGGCTCGCCTACAAGCTAGAGCTTATACTGTTACTTGACGCTGTTCCCGGCTCGTCTACAAGCAAATGCTGATACTATTACTTTCATCCCGTTTCGTCTATAAACAAGAACTAATACAATTTTTTGACTTCCGCCTCGTCTACAAGCAAGAGCTGATACTGTTACTTGGCGCTCTTCCCAGCACGTCTACAAGCAAGAGCTGATACTGTTACCTGACGCTCTTCCCAGCTCGTCTACAAGCAAGAGCTGATATTGTTACCTGACACTGTTCCCAGCTCGTCTACAAGCAAGAGCTGATAATGTTAATTGATGCTCTTTCCAGCTCATCTACAGGCAAGAGCTGATACTGTTACTTGACGCGTTTCGCGGCTCGTATATAAGCAAGAGCTGATACTGTTACCTGACGCTCTTCCCGGCCTGTCTACCAGCAAATGCTGATACGGTTACCTTACGCTCTTCCCGGCTCGTCTACAAGCAAGAGCTGATTCTGTTACTCGATGCTCGTCCCGGCTCGTCCTCAAGCAGGAGCTGATACTGTTACTTGACTCCCAGCTCGTCTACAAGCAAGACCTGATACTGTTAATTGACTCCCGGCTCGTCTACAAGCAAGAGCATATACTATTACTTGACTCCCGGTTCGTCTACAAGCAAGAGCGTATACTGTTACCTGACGCCCTAGCCGGCTCGTCTACCAGCAAGAGCTGATACTATTACTTGACGCTCTTCCCGGCTCGTCTACAAGCAGGAGCTGATACTGTTACTTGACATTCTTCCCGGCTCGTCTACTAGCAAGAGATGACACTGTTACCTGACGCTCTTGTCGGCTCGTCTACAAGCACGAACTGATAATGTTACTTGACTCTCTTCCCGGCTCCTCTTCAAGCAAGAGCAGATACTGTTTCTTGATGCTGTTCCCGGCTCCTCTACAAGCAAGTGCCGATAATATTACTTGAATCCCGGCTCGTCTACAAGCAAGAGCTGATACTGTTACTTGGCGCTCTTCCCTGCTAGTCTACCAACAAGAGCTGGATACTGTTAGTTGACGCTCTTCCCGGCTCGTCTACCAGCAAGAGCTGAAACAGTTACTTGACGCTCTTCCCGGCTCGTCTACTAGCAAGATATGACTCTGTTACCTGACGCTCTTGCCGGCTCGTCTACAAGCAAAGCTGATACTGTTACTTGACTCTATTCCCAGTTCGTCTACAAGCAAGAGCTGATAATGTTAATTGATGCTCTTTCCAGCTCATCTACAAGCAAGAGCTGATACTGTTACTTGACGCTCTTCCCGGCTCGTCTACCAGCAAATGCTGATACTGTTACTTGACGCTCTTCCCGGCTCGTCTAAAAGCAAGAGCTGATTCTGTTACTCGCTGGCCGTCCCGGCTCGTCCTCAAGCAGGAGCTGATACTGTTTCTTGACTCCCAGCTCGTCTACAAGCAAGAGCTGATACTGTTAATTGATTCCCGGCTCGTCTACAAGCAAGAGCTGATACAATTACTTGACTCCCGGTTCGTCTACAAGCAAGTGCGTATACTGTTACCTGACGCCCTAGCCGGCTCGTCTACCCGAAAGAGCTGATACTATTACTTGACGCTCTTCCCGGCTCGTCTACAAGCAGGAGCTGATACTGTTACTTGACACTCTTCCCGGCTCGTCTACTAGCAAGAGATGACACTGTTACCTGACGCTCTTGTGGGCTCTTCTACAAGCAGGAGCTGATAGGGTTACTTGACTCTCTTCCCGGCTCCTCTTCAAGCAAGAGCTGATACTGTTACTTGATGCGCTTCCCGGCTCTTCTACAAGCAGGAGCTGATACTGTTACTTGACTCTCTTTCCGGCTCCTCTTCAAGCAAGAGCTGATACTGTTACTTGATGCGCTTCCCGGCTCCTCTACAAGCAAGAGCTGATACTATTACTTGAATGCCGGCTCGTCTACAAGCAAGAGCTGATACTGTTACTTGATGCTGTTCCCGGCTCCTCTACAAGCAAGCGCCGATACTATTACTTGAATGCCGGCTCGTCTACAAGCAAGAGCTGATACTGTTACTTGACGCTGTTCCCGGCTCGTCTACAAGCAAGATCTGATACTGTTACGTGACGCTCTTCCCGGCTCGTCTACCTAGCAGGAGCTGATACTGTTACTTGGCACTCTTCCTGGCTCGTCTACTAGCAAGATATGACACTGTTACCTGACGCTCTTGCCGGCTCGTCTACAAGCAGGAGCTGATACTGTTACTTGACACTCTTCCCGGCTCCTCTACAAGCAAGAGCTGATACTGTTACTTGACGCTCTTCCCGGCACGTCTACAAGCAAGAGCTGATACTGTTACTTGACGCTCTTCCCGGCACGTCTACAAGCAAGAGCTGATACTGTTCCTTAAACCTCTTCCCGGCACGATTACAAGCAGGAGCAGATACTGTTAATTGACTCCCAACTCGTCCACAAACAAGAGCTGATACTGTTAATTGACTCCCGGCTCGTCTACAAGCAAAAGCTGTCACTGTTAATTGACTCCCGGCTCGTCAACAAGCAAGAGCTGATACTGTTAATTGACTCCCGGCTCGTCTACAAGCAAAAGCTGTCACTGTTACTTGACTCCCGGCTCGTACACAAGCAAGAGCTGATACTGTTAATTGACTCCCGGCACGTCTACAAGCAAGAGCTGATACTGTTACTTGACTCCCGGCTCGTACACAAGCAAGAGCTGATACTGTTAATTGACTCCCGGCACGTCTACAAGCAAGAGCTGATACTATTACTTGACTCCCGGCTCGTCTACAAGCAAGAGCGTATACTGTTACCTGTATCCCGGCTCGTACACAAGCAAGAGCTGATACTGTTATTTGACTCCCGGCTTGTCTACAAGTAAGAGCTGATAATATTACTTGACGCTCTTCCCGGCTCGTCTACAAGCAGGAGCTGATACTGTTACTTGACACTCTTCCTGGCTGGTCTACTAGCAAGAGATGACACTGTTACCTGACGCTCTTGCCGGCTCGTCTACAAGCAGGAGCTGATACTGTTACTTGACGCTCTTCCTGGCTCGTCTACTAGCAAGAGATGACACTGTTACCTGACGCTCTTGCCGGCTCGTCTACAAGCAGGAGCTGATACTGTTACTTGACACTCTTCCCGGCTCCTCTTCAAGCAAGAGCTGATACTGTTACTTGATGCTGTTCCCGGCTCGTCTACAAGCAAGTGCTGATACTATTGCTTGAATCCCGGCTCGTCTACAAGCAAGAGCTGATACTGTTACTTGACGCTGTTCCCAGCTCGTCTACAAGCAAGAGCTGATACTGTTACCTGACACTCTTCCCGGCTCGTCTACAAGCAAGAGCTGAATATATTACTTGATGCTCTTTCCAGTTCATCTACAAGCTAGAGCTGATACTGTTACTTGACGCTGTTCCCGGCTCGTCTACAAGCAAGAGCTGATACTGTTACTTAAGGCTCTTCCCGGCTCGTGTACAAGCAAGAGCTGACACTGTTACTTGACGCTGTTCTCTGCTCGTCTACAATCAAGAGCTGTTACTGTTACATGACGCTCTTCCCAGCTCATATACAAGCAGGAGCTGATACTACTACTTGACGCTCTTCCCGGCACATCAACTATCAGGAGCGATACTGTTACTTGACGCTGTTCTCTGCTCGTCTAGAAGCAGGAGCTGATACTGTTACTTGACGCCTTTCCCTGCTCGTCTACCAGCAAGAGCTGATACTGTTACTTGACCCTCTTCCCGGCTCGTCTTCATGTAGGAGCTGATACTCCTACTTGACGCTCTTCCCGGCACATCAACTAGCAGGAGCTGATACTGTTACTTGACGCTGTTCTCTTCTCGTCAACAAACAACATCTGATACTGATACTTGACGCTCTTACCGGCTCGTCTACAAGCAGGAGGGGATACTGTTACTTGACACTCTTCCCGGCTCGTCTACCAGCAAGAGCTGATACTGTTACTTGACGCTCTTTCCTGCTCGTCTACCAGCAAGAGCTGATACTGTTAGTTGACGCTGTTCCCGGCTCGTCTACCAGCAAGAGCTGATACTGTTACTTGACGCTCTTCCCCGCTCGTCTACCAGCAAGAGCTGATACTGGTACTTGACGTTCTTCCCGGCTCGTCTATAAGGAGCTGATACTATTGCTTGGCGCTGTTCCCTGCTTGTCTACAAGCAAGAGCTGATACTGTTACTTGATTCTGTTCCCGGTTCTTCTACAAGCAAGAGCTGATACTGTTACTTGACGCTCTTCCCGGCACGACTACAAGCAAGAGCTGATACTGTTACTTGACGCTCTTCCCGGCACGACTACAAGCAAGAGCTGATACTGTTACTTGACGCTCTTCCCGGCACGACTACAAGCAAGAGCTGATACTGTTACTTGACGCTCTTCCCGGCACGACTACAAGCAAGAGCTGATACTGTTACTTGACGCTGTTCGCAGCTCGTCTACAAACTAGAGCTGATACTGTTACTTGACGCTCTTCCCGGCTCGTCTACAAGCAAGAGCTGAATCTGTTACTTGATGCTCGTCCCGGCTCGTCCTCAAGCAAGAGCTGATACTGTTACTTCACGATGTTCCCGGCTCGTCTACAAGCAGGTGAAGATACTGTTACCTGTCGCCCTTCCCGGCTCGTCTACAAGGAGCTGATACTGTTATTTAATGCCCTTCCCGGTTCGTCTACAAGGAGCTGATATTGTTACCTGACGCCCTTCCCGGCTCGTCTACAGGCAAGAGCTGATACTGTTACCTGACGCCCTAGACGGCTCGTCTACAAGCAAGAGTCGATACTGTTACTTGACGCTGTTCCCTGCTCGTCTACAAGCAAGAGCTGATACTGTTACTTGACGCTCTTCCCAGCTCGTCTACAAGCAAGAGCTGATACTGTTACTTGACGCTCTTCCCGGCTCGTCTACAAGCAAGAGGTGATACTGTTACTTCACTCCCGGCTCGTCTACAAGCAAGAGGTGATGGTGTTACTTGACGCTCTTCCCGGCTCGTCTACCAGCAAGAGCTGATACTGTTACTTGACGCTCTTCCCGGCTCGTCTACCAGCAAGAGCTGATACTGTTACTTGACGCTCTTCTGGGCTCGTCTACCAGCAAGAGCTGATACTGTTACTTGACGCTGTTCCCGGCTCGTCTACAAGGAGGAGCTGATACTGCTACTTGACGCTCTTCTGGGCTCGTCTACTAGCAAGAGCTGACACTGTTACTTGACGCTGTTCCCGGCTCGTCTACAAGGAGGAGCTGATACTGTTACTTGACGCTCTTCCCGGCTCGTCTACCAGCAAGAGCTGATACTGTTACTTGACGCTCTTCTGGGCTCGTCTACTAGCAAGAGCTGACACTGTTACTTGACGCTGTTCCCGGCTCGTCTACAAGCAAGAGGTGATACTGTTACTTCACTCCCGGCTCGTCTACAAGCAAGAGGTGATGGTGTTACTTGACGCTCTTCCCGGCTCGTCTACCAGCAAGAGCTGATACTGTTACTTGACGCTCTTCTGGGCTCGTCTACTAGCAAGAGCTGACACTGTTACTTGACGCTGTTCCCGGCTCGTCTACAAGGAGGAGCTGAAACTGTTACTTGACGCTCTTCCCGGCTCGTCTACCAGCAAGAGCTGATACTGTTACTTGACGCTCTTCCCGGCTCGTCTACAAGGAGGAGCTGATAGTGTTATCTGACGCTGCTTCCCGGCTCGTCTATAAGCAAGAGCTGATACTGTTACTTGACGCTCTTCCCGGCTCGTCTACAAGGAGGAGCTGATAGTGTTATCTGACGCTGCTTCCCGGCTCGTCTACAAGCAAGAGCTGATACTGTTACTTGACGCTCTTCCTGGCTCGTCTACCAGGACAACAATACAATCTCACCAACAGTATAAGTGCTGTCATGTGACAAATATAGCTCCGTACTTTTTGTTATCCATCTCTGAACTGAACACGCCGTTAACAATAGAACCACTACCTAGGATTTAAATATTCGTTTTACCTGTCTTTATAAGAATTTTTTTTTGTCCTTTGTACTTTCTCTATACGTACAATGCACAAAGTGTATAGAGGAAGTATTACACTCCACAAAAAAATTCTATACCTAGATTTCTCCGGAAATATGTGTTTTATGGTCCCCTGTATCTAAAAAAACTGATGTGTTCCATTCAAATGACTTTCTCTACAGCTCTGCAACAAAATATTGTTAAAAGCTTATTCTTCAATTTACTTCATGCTAATCGGGGGGGGGGGGCAAATAGCACAAATAGTCTTATTACTTGCTTCCTTGTAATTAGAAGAGAAAAAAGGGAGTAGCATAGGTTAAAGTGATAGTCAAAAACTGGTTGCTTTGTTACTGAAGTTCCTTTGTTTGTATGGACACGAGTTGACAAATTCCTGTATGAGAAAAGTACAAGTTTTCAAAGCTATAACAAAAAAAAAAAAAAAAAAAAAAAAAAAAAAAAATCTAATAACGATCAACTCCACGAAAAAAATTACAGGTATAACATAAATTATCTGTTTCAATGTTTGCTACCTTTTTCTATGGTAAGTTTCTGTCCATCTCTTAAGGTTTAATGGCTTATCAAAATTCCGTAAAATTACAGGTATAACATAAATTATCTGTGTTAATGTGTGCTAATTTTTGTATGGTAAGTTTCTGTCCATCTCTTACGGTTTAGCGGCTTTTCAAAATGCCGTAAAATTACAGGTATAATATAAATTATCTGTCTTAATGTGTGCTACATTTTTGTATGGTAAGTTTCTGTCCATGTTTTACGGTTTAGCGGCTTTTCAAAATTTCGTAAAATTCATCCCGAATAAAGTAGTCTTCAGAGGCTATTCCCAGAAAATTCAAGGTATACATGTTATTTGTCAGGTAAATGCCTTTAGTATACAATATTTTAAACAAAATCGTTAGAGCCATTTTTAAGAAAATCAAAATTTTCGAAAAAAGTTGTATGTAAACAGTAGTTGGGGGCGGGGAGATTTTCTTGAAAATCTTCGTGTCTCATGCTTGGAAGATATCAAACATAAATACTAAGTTTGGAATTTTTATGGTCTTTTCGTTTTTGAGCTATGCTGCACACAGACAAAGACACACCACATACACCTAGCAGACGCACTCACGGACATTTTTCTAAAAATGCTTTTTTTTATTCAGGAGGTCTCAAAACGTATATTTCCGGTGAAATCTCGGTTTCGAGTTTTTGGGTAAAATACAATACCTTCTCTATACACTATGCACATAGTACGTGTAGAGAACGTACAAAGCATTTTGAGAAAAAGGTCCGTTTGTGTGACTGAACACGATAGCTCAAAAACGAAAAGTCGGTAAAATACCAAAGTTTGTATTTAAATTTAGTATCTTCCAGGGATGCGACACGAAGATTTTGAGAAAAAACCCCCCACCCCAAACTACCCTTTACATGGAACTTTTTTCGAAAATTTTGATTTTCTCTAAAATGGTTCTAACGATTTTGATTAAAATGTCACATATCAAAGATATTTACCTGTCAAATAAAGTGTATATCTTGAATTTTCTGGGAATAGCCCCTGAAGACTACTTTATTCTGGATGAATTTTGCATAACTACTAAACCGTAAGATATGGATAAAAACTTAACGCACACAAAATGTAGAGCACGTTAAAACACACAATTTATGTTGTATACAATTTTTTCGTGGAGTTGATCGTTTTTGAGATATTCCTTGCTTTTTGTTTCAGCTGCGAAAAACTTGTACTTTTCTCATACAGGAATTTGTCAACTCGTGTCCATACAAAGGAACTTCAGTCACACAGCAACCAGCTTTTGACTGTCTCTTTAACCTATGGTACTCCCTTATTTCGCTTCTACTTACGATAAAGCAAGAAATAAGACTAGTTCTGCTAATTTTATCGATTAGCATGAAATAAATAAAAGAGATATGAAAGGAAAACATGAATAAAGTGCAGGTCAGCGGGCGATAGCTACGTGAAGGAAAAGTGCAGATAAAGCCTTTGTTAAGAGAGAGACTCTCTCTGCAAGTGTAAAGTTAGCTTTACTCACTTGTGAGAACAAAACTCGAGGTTTTCGTTTCACTCTCTGCCGGTGTCCAGTGATCTGCGCTCTGCGAGCCTCGGTCTTCACATCGTCCGTCTGCAGTCCTGTCACACAACACATTAAAAGTCAAATACACCTTTTGTATGGAGATACTCTTTCCTATTGGTTCCAGTTTTAAAATACCTAAACTTTTCTCAAACCGGAATTCTTCATTCCCTTTTATTTTGTTTTACTCCTGGCCATGCAAAAAGAACTGAATTTCAATCACATAGCAAGCACATTTTAAAACATTTGACTACTATCACTTTATCCTAGTGTATTCCCTTCTACTTACAAGGAAGCAAGTAATAAGACAATTTCTGTTGATGTTTATCTTGATTAGCATGAAGTAGATAGAAGAATAATTTGTTACACAGTAGGTAGAGAAGGTCATGTGAATGTGTAGTAAACTTGCTGTCTACCAGAAGCTCAGAGGGAGACAGAAAAACAAATCATTTTTGATAGATTTTTGCTTTTATTTTGCAACATAATCTCTTTTTAACTCGATACACTTTTCTCAGCGCTTCTCCAACTGTTTTAAGCCTTCCAAAGAGAAGGATTTCCAAAGGTCTTCAAAATAGACATCTGTTTGGGAGATGACCTCTTCCTTAGACGTGATTTGTTTTTCACCGACCCACTTCTTCAAGTTTGAAATAAAAAAGCCACTCGGGCCAAATCTGCTAATTACGATGGATATTGTAATAATTGGAACTTTAATTCTACAATTTTTCCGCTATCGAAACTGTGAAGGTGTGCGCCGTCTTGACGGAAGAGAATGTTTTCCTTTGCCAAGAAATGGGCGTCTCCGTTCAACCGGTGCAATTACGCTGCATAATATTCTCCATTTATCGTTCTTCTTTTCCGCAAGTAATCAAAATGGATAATTCCGCGTGCATCCCAAAAAACCGACATCATCACCTTGCTTGCAGATTTCACCAACTTCGACTTCTTCGGTACCCGTTCGCTTTAAAAACCCACTTTTCGATTGTACTTTTTTCTCCGGAGTGTAGTAGTGTATCCGTATTTCATCCGCAGTTATGTATCGACGCAGAAACTCTCCAGGAAAAAGTGCCAAACAGTTTCCGAAATGATCACACGATTGTGTTTATTCTCCATTGAGAGCAAACGCGGCCCATCTTGCCGAGAACTTCGTCAGACCTAATTTTTGGTACACAATTCAGAACACTGTACCTTGTGATATGTCTGTGACCTCTACCATTTCACGAACCTTAATTCGTCGATCACTCAAAACCATATCCTGGATTTTGTCAATAATTTCGGAGGAAGTCACTTCTAATGGACGTCCGGAACGATGTTCATCATTTGTGAATGTACGTTTAAATTCAGTTATCCAATTGTAAATTGTTGCAAACGCAGGAGCAGATGTGCCAAGAACTTGATCCAACTCGGCTTTTATCTCTTTCGGTGTTAAGTCTTTTAAATAGAAGGGTTTAATCACCGCACGAAACTCCATCTTGTTGAGGAAGCACAAGATTGTTGATTCAGCGAAACCACGTGGTGGATACAGCCGAAACTTGAGCTGCCATCTAGCAAGAGACCACTGTTACTAAATACAACTTTTTTCAATGTTACGAGTGGAATTTCCTGGATTTTCTCAGGACTTTCTGAACGCCCCTAATATGTATGCGTTTTATTTTATCATGATTTGTATTCAGGGACCCCAAAATATGCACGTGCAGGAACTATCGAATTTGCGGGTGGAATGCAATATCTTCTCTACGTATTGTGTACATTGCGGTGATAGAAAAAGCAAAACTGATGGTAAAGGATCACAAAAACGTCAAATTATCTACTTGAAAGTGGCTGACAATGTTATTTTGTTTAACCACATCCTTTCAGTCACATTATCTTCTTGGAAATGGCTTACAATGTTATTTTGTTTAACCACATCCTTTCAGTCACATTATCTTCTTGAAAATGGCTTACAATGTTATTTTGTTTAACCACATCCTTTCAGTCACATTATCTTCTTGGAAATGGCTTACAATGTTATTTTGTTTAACCACATCCTTTCAGTCACATTATCTACTTGAAAATGGCTGACAATGTTATTTTGTTTAACCACAGCCTTTCAGTCACATTATCTTCTTGAAAATGGCTGACAATGTTATTTTGTTTAACCACATCCTTTCAGTCACATTATCTTCTTGGAAATGGCTTACAATGTTATTTTGTTTAACCACATCCTTTCAGTCACATTATCTACTTGAAAATGGCTGACAATGTTATTTTGTTTAACCACATCCTTTCAGCCACATTATCTACTTGAAAATGGCGACAATGTTATTTTGTTTAACCACAGCCTTTCAGTCACATTATCTTCTTGATAATGGCTGACAATATTATTTTGTTTAACCACAGCCTTTCAGTCACATTATCTACTTGAAAATGGCTGACAATGTTATTTTGTTTAACCACATCCTTTCAGTCACATTATCTTCTTGGAAATGGCTTACAATGTTATTTTGTTTAACCACAGCCTTTCAGTCACATTAACTTGAAAATGGCTTACAATATTATTTTGTTTAACCACAGCCTTTCAGTCACATTAACTTGAAAATGGCCGACAATATTATTTTGTTTAACCACAGCCTTTCAGTCACATTATCTTCTTGATAATGGCTGACAATGTTATTTTGTTTAACCACAGCCTTTCAGTCACATTAACTTGAAAATGGCTTACAATATTATTTTGTTTAACCACAGCCTTTCAGTCACATTATCTTCTTGATAATGGCTGACAATATTATTTTAAGAACTATAGCTTTCCTGGCGACGTGTTAATTCAAAATCTTCTCGGGCTTCTAGCCAGGTAATAACTGTTACTACCTGTTATTACCTGGCTAGAAGCCCGAGAAGATTTTGAATTAATATTATTTTGTTTAACCACAGCCTTTCAGTCACATTATCTTCTTGATAATGGCTGACAATATTATTTTGTTTAACCACATCCTTTCAGTCACATTATCTACTTGAAAATGGCTTACAATATTATTTTGTTTAACCACATCCTTTCAGTCACATTATCTACTTGAAAATGGCTGAAAACGTTATTTTGTTTAACCACAGCCTTTCAGTCTCATTAACCTTGATACGTTAATTAACGTAAACAGGCAGATTCACGTTAAGCTCGTATATGGGCGCGGATACCTTTTGACGCAAGACAAAACCAAAGCTACTCTCTAGCTTAGAATTTGAAATTCCGTACATTTCCTCGATGGATTTTCTAATTTCATGTAATGCCTAAAACTTATCTTTATCTTTCTCAATGTAACTTCAACATTGCCAACATAAGAAAAATAAATCTCAGGTGTTCCATACATATTGCTTTTTCCACATCTTTCCATAATTATTATTGCTATCAGTTTTAATGAATAGGACTGTGTAGTAATTTTGCTGCAGTTCCAACCATTTAAAAAAATCTGATGTGTTCCATTCACATGACTTTCTCTACAACTCTGTAACAAATCGTTGTTAAAAAGACTAATCTACTATTTACTTCAGCTAATCGAGAAAAAATAAGCACACATTTTCTTATTACTTGCTTCCCTGTAAGCAGAAGTGAAATAAGGGAGTAGCATAGGTTAAAGTGAAAGTTAAAAGCTGGTTGCTATGTGACTGATGTTCCTTTGTTTGTAAGCACAGGAGTTGACAAATTCCCGTGTGAGAAAAGTATAAGTTTTTCAAAGCAGAAACCAAAAACAAGGA
Organism: Hymenopus coronatus; assembly: GCA_030762935.1. Classification (NCBI taxonomy): domain Eukaryota; kingdom Metazoa; phylum Arthropoda; class Insecta; order Mantodea; family Hymenopodidae; genus Hymenopus; species Hymenopus coronatus. Next base: position 2,497,581 of record CM060888.1, on the reverse strand, counting down.
ATGTCTCAAAAACGATTAACTCTACAAAAAACTGTATATAATATACATTGTGTGTTTTAACGTGGTCTACATTTTTCGTAAGTTTTTGTCCATTTCTTACGGTTTACTAGTAATTCAAAATTCCGTAAATTCATGCAGAATATTCCCAGAAAATTCAAGATATACATTTTATGTGCCAGGTAAATATCTTTAATATATATATATATATATAATTTTAATCAAAATCGTTAGAACCATTTTTGAGAAAATCGAAATCGTTGGAGCAAGTTCCATGTAAAGGGTAATTTGGGAAGGGGGGGCTTTTTCTCAAAATCTTAGTGTGGCATCCCTGGTAGATAATACAGGGTTACTACAAAAGAAATAGCCAACTTCAACTGCCTGTAAAACAAAACTATTAGAGATAGCAACCTAATTATTTTGGAGGTATGTTGAGAAACTGTTGTCGAACGTCATTTTAGAACACGTTACCACAAAACGCCACCGACTAGACAGACAATCTACGACTGGTATAGAAAATTCGAGACAACGGGATGTTTGTGCAAAGGGAAGAGCTCGGGAAGACCAAGAGTTTCGGAAGAAAACGTTGAACGTGTTCGTTCTGCCTACATAAGAAGCCCACAGAAATCGACATCTAGGGCAAGCATGCAATTACAAATTCCACAGCAAACTGTATGGAAAATCTTGCGGAAGCGACTGCACATGATGCCTTACAGATTACAGATGTTGCAGTTTCTGAGTGAAGAGGATAAGGTCATACGGCGTGACTTTTGCATCGACATGTTGCGACATGATGAAGACGATGCTGGTTTTTGTGAGCGCATCATTTCATTTTTGTGGTAACGTGTTCTAAAATGTCGTTGGACAACAGTTGCTGATTGCGTTCTAGCAAATTCCAACACGCAATATGCCTTAATCACAGGATTTTCCGCCATTTCAGCTTCTGCAACAACAAACAAAACACTACAGCGTTACCATTAGTAACAAACGAAACTTTGAGAGTTTCTCAACATACCTCCAAAATAATTAGGTTGCTATCTCTAATAGTTTTTGTTTTACAGGCAGTTGAAGTTAGCTATTTCTTTTGTTATAACCCTGTATACTTCAATACCAAGTTTGGTATTTTACCGGCTTTTCGTTTTTGAGTTACCGTGTACACAGACACACGGATACACTGACACACACATACATACACATACAAGGACCTTTTTGTCAAAATGCTTTTTTTTTTTTTTTTTTTTTTTTGGATACAGGAGACCCTAAAACATATACTTCCGGTGAAATCTCGGTATCGAATTTTTGGGTGGAGTGCAATACCTTCTCTATACACTATGTACATAGTACGTGTAGAGAAAGTAATGAACCATGTTATGAAGTAACAGAAGGTTGAAGTGCAAACGCGAAAGACTTTGGAGAGACATGAGGCTGGTCTGAGGGTGTAACCCACATAGCATAATAAAGCCACCAAAGCAAATGAAGTACTTCTGATTTATTAGAATATGAATCGTGTGTTAATAACCAAAAATAGTCTTGAGAAAATTCTAAAGCTTTGTGGAACCTGTCTAATATAACGCATTAATAGATTTAGATGTGAGACAGTATAAAGAAACACAGGTTATTTATTGGGCGGTCGAATCACGAGCAACGCCAGCTATATTTAACTTGAGAGAGTAGCAAATCACAAGCAACGCCAGCTATATTTAACTTGAGACACTAGGGTATCACGAGCAACGCCAGCGATATTTAACTTGAGACAGTAGAATATCACGAGCAACACCAGCTATATATAACTTGAAACACTAGGATATCACCAGAACGCCAGCTATATTTAACTTGAGACAGTAGGATATCACGAGAAACGCCAGCTATATTTAACTTGAGACAGTAACATATCACCAGCAACGCCAGCTATATTTAACTTGAGACAGTAACATATCACCAGCAACGCCAGCTATATTTAACTTGAGACAGTAACATATCACCAGCAACGCCAGCTATATTTAACTTGAGACAGTAGGATATCACGAGCAACACCAACTATAGTTAACTTGAGACAGTAGGATACCACGAGCAACGCCAGCTATATTTAACTTGAGACACTAGGATATCACGAGCAGCACCAGCTATATTTAACTTGAGACACTAGGATATCACGAGCTACACCAGCTATATTTAGTTTGAGACACTAGGATATCACGAGCAGCACCAGCTATATTTAACTTGAGACACTAGGATATCACGAGCAACACCAACTATAGTTAACTTGAGACAGTAGGATATCACGAGCAGCACCAGCTATATTTAACTTGAGACACTAGGATATCACTAGCAACGCCAGCTATATTTAATTTGAGACAGTAGGATATCACGAGCAACACCAGCTATATTTAACTTGAGACAGTAGGATATCACGAGCAACACCAGCTATATTTAACTTGAGACACTAGGATATCACTAGCAACGCCAGCTATATTTAATTTGAGACAGTAGGATATCACGAGCAACACCAGCTATATTTAACTTGAGACAGTAGCATATCACGAGCAACGCCAGCTATATTTAACTTGAGACACTAGGATATCACGAGCAACACCAGCTATATTTAATTTGAGACACTAGGATATCACGAGCAACACCAGCTATACTGAACTTGAGACACTAGGATATCACGAGCAACACCAGCTATATTTAACTTGAAACAGTAGGATATCACGAGCAACACCAGCTATATTTAAATTGAAACAGTAGGATATCACGAGCAACACCAGCTATATTTAACTTGAGACACTAGGATATCACGAGCAACACCAGCTATATTTAACTTGAGACACTAGGATATCACGAGCAACACCAGCTATATTTAACTTGAAACAGTAGGATATCACGAGCAACACCAGCTATATTTAACTTGAGACACTAGGATATCACGAGCAACACCAGCTATATTTAACTTGAGACACTAGGATATCACGAGCAACACCAGCTATATTTAACTTGAGACACTAGGATATCACGAGCAACACCAGCTATATTTAACTTGAGACACTAGGATATCACGAGCAACACCAGCTATATTTAACTTGAAACAGTAGGATATCACGAGCAACACCAGCTATATTTAACTTGAGACAGTAGCATATAACGAGCAACGCCAGCTATATTTAACTTGAGACAGTAGCATATCACGAGCAACGCCAGCTATATTTAACTTGAGACAGTAGCATATCACGAGCAACACCACCTATATTTAACTTGAAACAGTAGGACATCAAGAGCAACACCAGCTATATTTAACTTGAGACAGTAGGATATCACGAGCAACGCCAGCTATATTTAATTTGAGACACTAGGATACCACGAGAAACGGCAGCTATATTTAACTTGAGACAGTAGAATATCACGAGCAACACCAGCTATATTTAGCTTGAGAGAGTAGCAAATCTCAAGCAACGCCAGTTATATTTAACTTGAAACAGTAGGATACCACGAGCAACGCCAGCTATATTTAACTTGAAACAGTAGCATATCATGAGCAACGCCAGCTATATTTAACTTGAAACAGTAGGATATCACGAGCAACACCACCTATATTTAACTTGAGATAGTAGGACATCAAGAGCAACACCAGCTATATTTAACTTGAGACAGTAGGATATCACGAGCAAGGACAACTATATTTAACTTGAGACACTGGAATATCACCAGCAACGCCAGCTATATTTAACTCTAGACACTAGGATATCACCAGAAACGACAACTATATTTAACTTGAGACAGTCGGATATCACGAGCAACACCAGCTATGAGTAACTTGAGACTTTAGGATATCACGAGCAACGCCACCTATATATAACTTGAGATACTAGGATATCACGAGCAACGCAGGCTAGGTTTAACTTGAGACAGCAGGGTATCACGAGATACACCAGCTATATTTAACTTGAGACACTAGAATATCACGAGCAACGCCAGGTATATTTAACTTGAGACACTAGGATATCACGAGCAACACCAGCTATATTTAACTTGAGACACTAGGATATCGCGAGCAACGCCAGCTATATTTAACTTGAGACACTAGGATATTACGAGCAACGCCAGCTATACTTAACTTGAGACACTAGGATATCACGAGCAACGCCAGGTATATTTAACTTGAGACACTAGGATATCACGAGCAACACCAGCTATATTTAACTTGAGACACTAGGATATCACGAGCAACGCCAGCTATATTTAACTTGAGACACTAGGATATCACGAGCAACGGCAGCTATATTTAACTTGAGACACTAGGATATCACGAGCAACGCCAGCTATATTTAACTTGAGACACTAGGATATCACGAGCAACGCAAGCTATATTTAACTTGAGACACTAGAATATCACGAGCAACACCAGCTATATTTAACTTGAGTCACTAGGATATCACGAGCAACGCCTGCTCTATTTAACTTCAGACCCTAGGATATCACGAGCAACGCCAGCTATATTTAACTTGAGACACTAGGATATCACGAGCAACACCAGCTATATTTAACTTGAGACACTAGGATATCACGAGCAACGCCAGCTATATTTAACTTGAGTCACTAGGATATCACGAGCAACGCCTGCTCTATTTAACTTCAGACCCTAGGATATCACGAGCAACGCCAGCTATATTTAACTTGAGACACTAGGATATCACGAGCAACTACAGCTCTATTTAACTTGAGACACTAGGATATCACGAGCAACGCCAGCTATATTTAACTTGAGACACTAGGATATCACGAGCAACGCCAGCTATATTTAACTTGAGACACTAGGATATTACGAGCAACGCCAGCTATACTTGACTTGAGACACTAGGATATCACGAGCAACGCCAGCTATATTTAATTTGGGTCACTAGGATATCACGAGCAACGCCTGCTATATTTAACTTGATACACTAGGATACCACGAGCAACGCCAGCTATATTTATCTTGAGACAGTAGCATATCACGAGCAACGCCAGCTATATTTAACTTGAGACAGTAGAATATCACGAGCAACGCCAGCTATATTTAATTTAACACAATAGCATATCACGAGCAACGCCGGCTATATTTAACTTGTCAGTCGCCCTCCGTGGTGTAAAGTTTACCATGCTCACTTCATATACCCAAGGTCGCGGGTTCAAACCCGGCGGAGGTAGATGGATTTTTTCGGGTGTAAAAATCCTTAGCATGGTTTCCTTCGGAAGGGAAGTAAAGCCGTGGGTTCCGTGTCGTAGATTTACGGCAGGTAAAATAACCTTAAGCCTGATAGAGAGGCCTCTGAGCAAAATTGAGCGGTCTTTCACGCCCAGTATAGAATGGGACGCTGAGAACTACAGCAGTTAAAGAGCGTCCATAAATAACACGCCATTTACATTTTTTTTTTATATTTAGCTTGAGACATTAGGATATCACCAGCAACGCCACCTATATTTAACATGAGACATTAGGAGTTCAGTAGCAACGCCACCTATATTTAACTTGAGATACTAGTATATCACGAGCAACGCCAGCTATATTTAACTTGAGACAGTAGGATATCACGAGCAACACCAGCTATATTTAACCTGAGACAGTAGAATATCACCGGCAACGACATGTATATTTAACTTGAGACAGTAGGATATCACTAGCAACGCCAGCTATATTTAACTTGAGACAGTAGGATATCACGAGCAACGCCAGCTATATTTAACTTGAGACAGTAGCATATTACGAGCAACACCAGCTATATTTAACTTGAGACAGTAGAATATCACCAGCAACGACATGTATATTTAACTTGAGCCAGTAGAATATCACCAGCAACGACATGTATATTTAACTTCAGACACTGGGATATCACGAGCAACGCCAGATATATTTAACTTGATACGGTAGGATATCACGAGCAACGCCAGCTATATTTAACTTGAGACAATAGGATATCACGAGCAACGCCAGCTATATTTAACTTGAGACAGTAGCATATCACGAGCAACGCCAGCTATATTTAACTTGAGACACTAGGATATCACGAGCAACGCCAGCTATATTTAACTTGAGACACTAGGATATCACGAGCAACTACAGCTCTATTTAACTTGAGACACTAGGATATCACGAGCAACGCCAGCTATATTTAACTTGAGACACTAGGATATCACGAGCAACGCCAGCTATATTTAACTTGAGACACTAGGATATTACGAGCAACGCCAGCTATACTTGACTTGAGACACTAGGATATCACGAGCAACGCCAGCTATATTTAATTTGGGTCACTAGGATATCACGAGCAACGCCTGCTATATTTAACTTGATACACTAGGATACCACGAGCAACGCCAGCTATATTTATCTTGAGACAGTAGCATATCACGAGCAACGCCAGCTATATTTAACTTGAGACAGTAGAATATCACGAGCAACGCCAGCTATATTTAATTTAACACAATAGCATATCACGAGCAACGCCGGCTATATTTAACTTGTCAGTCGCCCTCCGTGGTGTAAAGTTTACCATGCTCACTTCATATACCCAAGGTCGCGGGTTCAAACCCGGCGGAGGTAGATGGATTTTTTCGGGTGTAAAAATCCTTAGCATGGTTTCCTTCGGAAGGGAAGTAAAGCCGTGGGTTCCGTGTCGTAGATTTACGGCAGGTAAAATAACCTTAAGCCTGATAGAGAGGCCTCTGAGCAAAATTGAGCGGTCTTTCACGCCCAGTATAGAATGGGACGCTGAGAACTACAGCAGTTAAAGAGCGTCCATAAATAACACGCCATTTACATTTTTTTTTTATATTTAGCTTGAGACATTAGGATATCACCAGCAACGCCACCTATATTTAACATGAGACATTAGGAGTTCAGTAGCAACGCCACCTATATTTAACTTGAGATACTAGTATATCACGAGCAACGCCAGCTATATTTAACTTGAGACAGTAGGATATCACGAGCAACACCAGCTATATTTAACCTGAGACAGTAGAATATCACCGGCAACGACATGTATATTTAACTTGAGACAGTAGGATATCACTAGCAACGCCAGCTATATTTAACTTGAGACAGTAGGATATCACGAGCAACGCCAGCTATATTTAACTTGAGACAGTAGCATATTACGAGCAACACCAGCTATATTTAACTTGAGACAGTAGAATATCACCAGCAACGACATGTATATTTAACTTGAGCCAGTAGAATATCACCAGCAACGACATGTATATTTAACTTCAGACACTGGGATATCACGAGCAACGCCAGATATATTTAACTTGATACGGTAGGATATCACGAGCAACGCCAGCTATATTTAACTTGAGACAATAGGATATCACGAGCAACGCCAGCTATATTTAACTTGAGACAGTAGCATATCACGAGCAACGCCAGCTATATTTAACTTGAGACACTAGGATATCACGAGCAACGCCAGCTATATTTAACTTGAGACACTAGGATATCACGAGCAACGCCAGCTATATTTAGCTTGAGACTGTAGGATATCACGGACAACGCCAGCTATATTTAACTTGAGACACTAGGATATCACGAGCAACGCCAGCTATATTTAACTTGAGACACTAGGATATCACGAGCAACGCCAGCTATATTTAGCTTGAGACTGTAGCATATCACGGACAACGCCAGCAATATTTAACTTGAGAGAGTAGCATAGCACGAGCAACGCCAGCTATATTTAGCTTGAGACAATAGCATATAACGAGAAACGCAGCTATATTTAGCTTAACACAATAGCATATCACGAGCAACGCCAGCAATATTAATTTGACACCGTGGCATATCTCCGAAACTAAAGAATTGTCTTCAATAAAAGTTGCTTGATATAATGGGGAAAGTAAATTTCATTTGATGTGTTTTAATTGGAGAAGTTTTGGATGGTAATTTGAGGGGCAAGGTACGTTATTGCTTTCTCTACGCTTACTATGTACATAGTTTATAGGGAAGGTATTGTATTGCACCCAAAAATTCAATACCGACATTTCACCGGAAATACATATTTTGTGTCCCCTGAATCCATAAAAAGCATGTTTGGTAAAAATGTCCGTTGGTATGCGCGTGTCTGTGGACAGCACAGCTCAAAAGCGAAATCACTGTCGATTACCAAACTTGGTATTTAAATTTACTATCTTCCAAAGTTGCGACACAAAGATTTTCAAGAAAATCTCACCACTCCAACTACCCTTTACATGGAACTTTTTTTCGAAAATTTTGATTAAAATCGCTTATATATAAGATATTTACATGACAAATAAAATGTATATATTGAATTTTCTGGGAAAAGTCTCTGAAGACTATTTTATTCTGGATGAAATTTACGGGATTTTACATAACTGATAAACCCTAAGACATGGACAAAAACTTACCACACAAAAAATGTCGAGCACGCTAAGACACACGATTTATGCCATATATATTTTTTTCGTGGAGTTGATCGTTTTTAAGATATTCCTTGTTCTTCGTTTCAGCTTTAAAAAACTTATTCTTTTCTCACACAGGAATTTGTCCATACAAAGCAAGGAACTTCACTCACATAGCAACCAGCTTTTGACTATCACTTTAGCCTATGGTACTCCCTTATTTCGCTTCTAGTTAATAATAAGAGTATTTCTGGTCATTTTTACTTTCTCTATAGGCACTATGTATATAGTGTATAGAGAATATATTGCACTCCACCAAAAAATTCGATACCAAGATTTCACCGGAAATACATGTTTTAGGACCCCCTGTATCCATAAAAAGCATTTTCAGAAAAAGGTCCGTGTGTGTCCGTGTGTGCGTGTGTCCGTGTGTCTGTGTACAAGATAACTCAAAAACGAAAAGAAGCTAAAATACCAAACTAGGTATTTAAGTTAAGTATTTTCCAGGGATGCGACACGAAGGTTTTGAGAAAAATCCCCCCACCCCAAACTACCCTTTACATGGAACTTTTTTCGAAAATTTCAATTTTCTCAAAAATGGTTCTAACGATTTTGATTAAAATTATATATATATTAAAGATATTTACCTGACACATAAAATGTATATCTTGAATTTTCTGGGAATGATCTCTGAAGACTGCTTTATTCGGCATGAATTTACGGAATTTTGAATTACTAGTAAACCGTAAGAGATGAACAAAAACTTAACACACAAACAATTTAGAGCACGTTAAAACACACAATTTATATTCTATATAGTTTTTTGTGGAGTTAATCGTTTTTGAGACATTCCTTGTTTTTGGTTTCTGCTTTGAAAAACTTACACTTTTCTCATACAGGAATTTTCCAACTGCTGTCCATACAAACAAAGGACAGCAGCAACCAGCTTTTGACTTTCACTTTAACCTATGGTACTCCCTTATTTCGCTTTTACTTACAAGGAAGCAAGTAATAACACTATTTCTGCTATTTTTTTCTGAATAGAATGAAGTAAATAGAATTATAAGCATTTTAGTAATAATTTGTTGCAGGGATATAGAGAAAGTCATGTGAATGGTACACATCAGATTTTTTACTTTCTCTTGCCCCATATGTACAATGTACATAGGGATAGAGAAGTATTGTATTCCACCCAAAAATTCGATACTGAGATTTCACCGGAAATACATGTTTTAGGACCCCCTGTATTCAAAAAAAGTATTTTGAGAAAAAGGTCCATGTGTGTGTGTGTCCGTGTGTCTGTGAACACGATAACTCAAAAACGAAAAGTAGCTAAAATACAACTTGGTATTTAAGTTCAGTATCTTCCTGGGATGCGAGACGAAGATTTTGAGAGAAATCCCCCCACCCCAAACTACCCTTTACATGGAGCTTTTTTTCGAAAATTTTGATTTTCTTAAAAAGGGCTCTAACGATTTTGATTAAAATATCGTATATTAAAGATATTTACCTAACAAATATAATTTATATCTTGAATTTTCTGGGAAAAGGTTCTAAAGACCTGTATATTATGGATGAATTTTGCTTAATTTGGCATAACTAATAATCCGTAAGAGATAGACATAAACTTACTATACAAAAAATGTAGGCCTTGTTAAAATACATAATTTACGTCATATGCATTTTTTTCGTGGAGCTTACCCTTTTCGATGTATTCATTTTTATTAGTATCAGTTGTGAAGGTCTTATACTTTTCCCAGACGGGAGTGTCCGTTTTTCTTTTGTTCTACTCCTGAACAAGAAAAGAAGCGATTTGTAATGACAATCACATAACGACAGCTTTTAAAACATTTGACTATCGATTTAGCCTAGTGTTTTCCCTTATTTTCTTCCTACTTATAAGGAACTAAGTAATAAGAACATTGTGCTGAATACCTCGGTTAACAAGGTGCAGAAAAAAGAATAATCTTATGTAAGAAGCTTGTAGAACGGCTAGAGAAGGTCATGTGATTGTAACACATCAGATATTTCTCGATTAGCATGAAGTATATAGAAGTAAAAGCTTTTTAACAGTAATTTGTCGTAGAGATGTAGAGAAAATCATATGAATGGAACACATCGGAGTTTTTAAATAGGAACCAAATTTTTTTTATTTTGTTTCCTTATTCCTAAATAATAATAAAAAACAACTTTAATTCAAACCATTTTGTTTTCCTGGTGTAGGCAAACATTGATGAAACGGAGCGCATAAGAAATGCTTGTGTCAGTATTTGAAGAGACATGCTTTTACAACAATCGTTTATTCACAGAGTTGAGATAGAAGGACATCATTTTGAACATTTTTTACACGATGCTATGAAACAGTACAGTACAAAAGATTATTCTTTTTACTTTCGCTATATGTACTATGTATATAGTGTACAGAGAGGGTATTGCACTCCTCCCAAAAATTCGATTCCGAGATTTCAATGGAAATATATGTTTCAGGGTCCCCTGTATCCAAAAAAATGTATTTTCAGAAAAAGATCCATGTGTGTGTGTCTGTGTGTGTGTGTGTGTGTGTGTGTTTCCGTGTGTCCTTGCGTCTGTGAACACGATAACTCAAAAACGAAAAGTCGGTAAAATACCAAACTTGGTATTTAAGTTTAGTATCTTCCAGAGATACGACACGAAGATTTTGAGAAAAATCCCCCCACCCCCAACTACCATTTACATGGAACTTTTTTCGAAAATTTTGATTCTCTCAAAAATGGCTCTAACGATTTTGATTAAAATATAGTATATTAAAGATATTTACCTGACAAATAAAATGTATATCTTTAATTTCTGGAAATAGCCTCTGAAGAGTAGTTTACTCTGGATGAATTTTACTGAATTTTCAATAACTGCTAGACCGCAAGAGAGAGACAAAAACTTACCACACAAAAAATGTAGAGCACCTTAAAACACACAATTTATGTTATATACAATTTTTTCGTGGAGTCGTTGTTTTTGAGACATTCCTTATTTTTGGTTTCTGCTATGAAAAAGTTATTCTTTTGTCATACAGGAATTGTCAACTCCTATCCATACAAACAAAGGAACTTCAGTCACATAGCAACCAGCTTTTGACTATCACTTTAACCTATGGTACTCCCTTATTTCGCTTCTACTTACAAGGAAGCAAGTAATAAGACTATTTTGCTAATTTTTCTGATTAGCATAAAGTAAATAGATGAATTAGCTTTTTAAGAAACATTTGTTGCAGGGATATAGAGAAAGTCATGTGAATGGACCACATCAGATTTTCTTTTGTTCAAAGAAGCGATTTGCAATCAAAATTGCATAACAACTTTTAAAACATTTGACTATCAATTTAGCTTTGTGTATTCCTTTAGTTGCCTTCTACTTATAAGGAACTAAGTAATAAGAACATTCTGCTAATGTTTATCTCGATTAGCATTGTGTAGAAAGAAGAATAATCTTTTGTAAGAAGTTTGTTTGTAGAGCAGCTAGAGAAAGTCATGTGATTGTGACACATCAGATTTTTTCTGAACAATGGAGATAAACATCAGCAGAATGTTCTTATTACTCAGTTCTTTATAAGTAGAAGGCAACTAAAGGAATGTGTTATGTTAAAGTGATAGTCAAATGTTTTAAAAGCTGTCGTTATGCGATTGTCATTGTAAATCGCTTCTTTGCTTGGCCAGGAGTAGAACAAAAGAGCAACGGACACTTCGTGTGTAGTACTTTACAATTGAAACGAATAACAAGGAATATCTGAGAAACGGTTACATGCACAACTAAAAGCTAAAGCACATAACTTGTGTATTGTCTATTGCTTACGATTTACCAATTAAGGAAAATTCGCCAAAATTCATCCAGAATGAGCAGATCTTCATAGGCTATTTCCAGGAAGTTCAACATATATGTATTATTTGGGATGTAAATATCTTTAATATACGGGATTATAATCAATATTGTTAGAGCCATTTTTGAGAAAATCAAAATCTTGCAAAATTGTTCCATGTAAACAGTAGTTTGCAGCTGAAGGACTTTTTTTTTATCTTCGTGTCGCATGCTTGGGAGATACTAAATCTTTGGTATTTAACGGTCTTTTTGTTTTTGACCTATGCTGTCCAAACACACACACACGTACCTTTTTTTGTTAAAGTGCTAAAAGTGCTTTTTTGGGATTCGGGAGACCCCAAAACATATTTTAGGTGAAATCTCGAAAAAGAATTTTTGGGTGGAATACAATAGCTTCTTTAGCTACCATGTACATAATGCTAGAGAAAGTAAAATGAAATGCTATTTTATTTATGAACGCCCCCTGACTGCTTTAATTATGAGCGTTTCATTCTATATTGGGCGAGAAAGTCCTCTTAAGTTTGCTCACAGAGCTCTTTATCAGGCTTAAACCTCTTTTACGAGCCCTAAATCTACTACACAGAGATAACGGCTTTGCTTCCCTTCTGAAGGAAGCCATGCTATAGATTTTTATGCCGCGACTTTGGAGGGCGACGTACGACAGAAAGACGAAGCTCACCTCAACAAGAGGCAATGCATACAGTAAAGAATGCATTTATTGCCTGCTGTTCAAGGGTATGTGATACTTTACAGATCTCCGGTGGTCAAAAAAAAAAAATGTAAATGGCATGCTATTTATGGACACTCTTTAACTGCTGTGGTTCTCAGCGTTCCATTCTATACTGGGCGTGAAAGACTGCTTAATTTTGTTCAGAGGCCTCTTTATCAGACTTGAGGTTCTTTAACTGCTGTGGTTCTCAGCATCCCATTCTATACTGGACGTGAAAGACTGCTTAATTTTGCTCAGAGGCCTGTCTATCTGACTTGAGGTTCTTTAACTGCTGTGGTTCTCAGCATCCCATTCTATACTGAGTGTGATTGACCATTTAATTTTGCTCAGAGACCTCTTTATCAGGCTTGAGGTTCTTTAACTGCTGTGGTTCTCAGCATCCCATTCTATAAAGGGTGTGAAAGACAGCTTAATTTTGCTCAGAGGCCTGTCTATCAGACTTGAGGTTCTTTAACTGCTGTGGTTCTCAGCATCCCATTCTATACTCGGCGTGAAAGACTGCTTAATTTTGCTCAGAGGCCTGTCTATCTGACTTGAGGTTCTTTAATTGCTGTGGTTCTCAGCATCCCATTCTATACTGGGCGTGAAAGACTGCTTAATTTTGCTCAGAGGCCTCTTTATCAGACTTGAGGTTCCTCAACTGCTGTGGTTCTCGGCGTCCCATTCTATACTGGGCGTGAAAGACCACTTAATTTTGCTCAGAGGCCTCTTTATCAGGTTTGAGGTTCTTTAACTGCTGTGGTTCTCAGCATCCCATTCTATACTGGGCGTGAAAGACCACTTAATTTTGTTCAGAGGCCTCTCTATCAGACTTGAGGTTCTTTAACTGCTGTGGTTCTCAGCGTCCCGTTCTATACTGGGCGTGCAAGACCGCTTAATTTTGCTCAGAGGCCTCTCTATCAGACTTGAGGTTCTTTAACTGCTGTGGTTCTCAGCGTCCCATTCTATATTGGGCGTGCAAGACCGCTTAATTTTGCTCAGAGACCTCTTTAAATGACTTGAGGTTCTTTAACTGCTGTGCTTCTCAGCGTCCCATTCTATAAGTGAAAGACCACTTAATTTTGTTCAGAGACCTCTCTATCAGACTTGAAGTTCTTTAACTGCTGTGTTTCTCAGTGTCCCATTCTATATGGGGGTGAAAGACCACTTAATTTTGCTCAGAGGCCTCTCTATCAGACTTGAGGTTCTTTAACTGCTGTGATTCTCAGCGTCCCATTTTATACTGGGCGTGCAAGACCACTTAATTTTGCTCAGAGGCCTCTCTATCAGACTTGAGGTTCTTTTACGTGCCGTAAATCTACGACACGGGACTCACGGCTTTACTTCCCTTCCGAAGGAAGCCATGCTAACTTGTTTTACAGGCGATCGCCGGGTTTGAAGCAGCGACCTTGGGTATATGAGGTCAGCATGGTAACGTTACACCACGGAGCGCGACTTGCTGTACTGAACATCGTTTCCAGTATTTAAGTACATCATTGTTGTATCTAAGTGTGTGTGTACATATTTATTCCATTTGTTAAAAGATTGAGTGACTTTTGGTTACGTTATCAAATGGCAACTTGCAAGACAGGCACATGTAATTTACTGAAAGCTGTACCACTTGTCGCTCGCGCTTGCGGGAGCTTTAGTCGGCTGGATCGCAACTCTGAGCGGGAATGAACATGTTGCTTCGGCCGTTACGTGACAATCAAGGCAGGGGAAGTAGCACAAAAGTCGCCCACACTCTGCTTTGTCCACTCAAATCCAACCTAAAAGTCGGTTAAATACAAAACGTAATAATAAAGTTTAGCATCTTGCAAGGGTTTTAAGAAATTTACCAACTCAAAGCACTCTTTCTGTAGAAAATGTGGATTAAAATGCCGAATATTAAAGATATTTAAATGGTAAAGAAAATGTATACCTTCAATTTTCTTATAAAAAGTCTCTGAAGATTGCTTCACTCTGGATGACTTTTGGTAAACCGTAAGAAATAGAGAAACACTTACTGCATAAAAAAGGTGGACCTCGTTAAAGCACACAATTGCTTCGTTATGTTGAACATTTCCAGATATTCCTTAAACTTTTCTCATCGGAAAATTTGTCATCCAACCAAAAAACCGAGTTTCCATTGTTTCACATAGCAACCACATTTTAAAACATTTGACTATTATTTTATCCTAGTGTATTCAAGGCAGCAAGAAATAAGACAATTTCTGCTAATGTTTATCTTGATTATCATGAAGTAGACACAGGAATCATGTCTGTAGAGAAAGACATGTGAGAGCAGCACATCATATTTTTAAAATGTATTTAAGCAAGTTTGAAATGGCTCAAGAGGGAATTGATTTGTTTTCAGCTGACTATATTTGCCCGGGGAGGTATTCGGTTACGTGGTCTGCGCTTACACAGTCCCCCATATGGAGGGACCGGGCTATATCCTGTCTGTGGATAGCATACCTCAAAAATGAACAGACACTTCCATACCAAACTTGGTATTTACGTTTAGTATCTTCCAAGGATTTTCAGCAAAATCCCACCTCCCCCAATTAATCTTTACATGGAACTTTTATCCAACATTTTGAGTTTTTTAAAAATGGCTCTGACGATTTTGATTAGAATATCGTATATTAAAGATATTTGCCTGACAAATAAAATGTATATCTGGTACTTTCTGGGAATATCCTCTGAACACTACTTTATTGTGATGAATTTTGCCGAATTCTGCATAACTACTAAACCGCAAGAGATGGACAAAAACTTACCACACAAAATATATAGAACACGTAAAAACACACAATTTATATCATATAGATACATTTTTTTTCGTCCAGTGGATCGTTTTTTAGGTATTCCTTGTTTTTGGTTTCAGCTTTGAAGCGGAATAAGGGAGTATCATAGGTTAAAGTGATAGTCAAAAGCTGGTTGCTATATGACTGAAGTTCCTTTATTTGTATGGACAAAATTCCTGTATGAGAAAAGTGTTAAGTTTTTTAAAACTGAAACTAACGACCAGGAATATCTCAAAAACGATCAACGCCACGAGAAACTGTATGTAACATAAATTGTATGTTTTAATGATCTGCACATTTTTTGTTAAGTAAGTTTTGACTATTTTCTGCGGTTTTCCCAAAATTCATGCGGTAAAGAAGTCTCCAGCAGATATTGCCAGATACACATCTCATTTGTATATTTCAATCAAAATCGTTGGAACCATTTTTGAAAAAATCAAAATGGTCCATCAAAAAGGTAGCTTAGGGCGGAGATCCTTGGGAGCTAATAAGGTTAAATAACAAGTTTGGTAGTAGGATGGGAGGATTTTCTTGAAAATCTTGATGTCAATCTTTTGAAAAAATCAAAAAGGTAGCTTAGGGCGGAGATCCTTGGGAGCTAATAAGGTTAAATAACAAGTTTGGTAGGGTGGGAGGATTTTCTTGAAAATCTTCGTGTCGCATCTTTTGAAAAAATCAAAAAGGTAGCTTAGGGCGGAGATCCTTGGGAGCTAATAAGGTTAAATAACAAGTTTGGTAGGGTGGGAGGATTTTCTTGAAAATCTTGGTGTCGATCTTTTGGAAATCTTGGTGTCGATCTTTTTGAAAAAATCAAAAAGGTAGCTTAGGGCGGAGATCCTTGGGAGCTAATAAGGTTAAATAACAAGTTTGGTAGGGTGGGAGGATTTTCTTGAAAATCTTGGTGTCGATCTTTTTGAAAAAATCAAAAAGGTAGCTTAGGGAGATCCTTGGGAGCTAATAAGGTTAAATAACAAGTTTGGTAGGGTGGGAGGATTTTCTTGAAAATCTTGGTGTCGATCTTTTTGAAAAAATCAAAAAGGTAGCTTAGGGCGGAGATCCTTGGGAGCTAATAAGGTTAAATAACAAGTTTGGTAGGGTGGGAGGATTTTCTTGAAAATCTTGGTGTCGATCTTTTGGAAATCTTGGTGTCGATCTTTTGAAAATCTTGGTGTCGATCTTTTGAAAAAATCAAAAAGGTAGCTTAGGGAGATCCTTGGGAGCTAATAAGGTTAAATAAGTTTGGTAGTAGGGTGGGAGGATTTTCTTGAAAATCTTGGTGTCGATCTTTTTGAAAAAATCAAAAAGGTAGCTTAGGGCGGAGATCCTTGGGAGCTAATAAGGTTAAATAACAAGTTTGGTAGGGTGGGAGGATTTTCTTGAAAATCTTGGTGTCGATCTTTTGGAAATCTTGGTGTCGATCTTTTGCAAAAATCAAAAAGGTAGCTTAGGGAGATCCTTGGGAGCTAATAAGGTTAAATAACAAGTTTGGTAGTAGGGTGGGAGGATTTTCTTGAAAATGCTGGTGTCGATCTTTTGAAAAAATCAAAAAAGTAGCTTAGGGCGGAGCTCCTTGGGAGCTAATAAGGTTAAATAACAAGTTTGGTAGGGTGGGAGGATTTTCTTGAAAATCTTGATGTCGATCTTTTGAAAAAATCAAAAAAGTAGCTTAGGGCGGAGATCCTTGGGAGCTAATAAGGTTAAATAACAAGTTTGGTAGTAGGGTGGGAGGAATTTCTTGAAAATCTTGGTGTCGATCTTTTGGAAATCTTGGTGTCGATCTTTTGGAAATCTTGGTGTCGATCTTTTGCAAAAATCAAAAAGGTAGCTTAGGGAGATCCTTGGGAGCTAATAAGGTTAAATAACAAGTTTGGTAGTAGGGTGGGAGGATTTTCTTGAAAATGCTGGTGTCGATCTTTTGAAAAAATCAAAAAAGTAGCTTAGGGCGGAGATCCTTGGGAGCTAATAAGGTTAAATAACAAGTTTGGTAGTAGGGTGGGAGGAATTTCTTGAAAATCTTGATGTCGATCTTTTGAAAAAATCAAAAAAGTAGCTTAGGGCGGAGATCCTTGGGAGCTAATAAGGTTAAATAACAAGTTTGGTAGTAGGGTGGGAGGAATTTCTTGAAAATCTTGGTGTCGATCTTTTGGAAATCTTGGTGTCGATCTTTTTGAAAAAATCAAAAAGGTAGCTTAGGGCGGAGATCCTTGGGAGCTAATAAGGTTAAATAACAAGTTTGGTAGGGTGGGAGGATTTTCTTGAAAATCTTGGTGTCGATCTTTTGGAAATCTTGGTGTCGATCTTTTGGAAATCTTGGTGTCGATCTTTTGGAAATCTTGGTGTCGATCTTTTGCAAAAATCAAAAAGGTAGCTTAGGGAGATCCTTGGGAGCTAATAAGGTTAAATAACAAGTTTGGTAGTAGGGTGGGAGGAATTTCTTGAAAATGCTGGTGTCGATCTTTTGCAAAAATCAAAAAGGTAGCTTAGGGAGATCCTTGGGAGCTAATAAGGTTAAATAACAAGTTTGGTAGTAGGGTGGGAGGATTTTGTTGAAAATCTTGATGTCGCATTCTTGGAAGATATTGAACTTAAATACCAAGTTGAGTATTTAACGGACTTTTATTTTTTGAGCTATGCTGCCTACAGACACACACATGGACCTTGCTATGTGACTGAAGTCCCTTTGTTTGTATGGACAGGGATTGTTAAATTCCTGTATGTGAAAACTGTTTTTGAAAGCTGAAACCAAAAAACGAGGTATATCTAAAAACAATGAACTCCACGGAAAAAATGTATATAACATAAAGTGTGTATTTTAACGTGCTTAACATTTTTTGTGTGGTAAGGTTTTGTCCATCTCTTACAATTTTGCAGTTATGCAAAATTCCGTAAAATTCATCCAGAATAGTCTTCAGAGGCTTTTCCCAGAAAATTCAAGATATACATTTTATTTGTCAGGTAAAATATCTTTCATATACGATATATTAATCAAAATCGTTACAGCCATTTTTGAGAAAATAAAAATTTTCAAAATTAGCTTCGTGTAAAGGGTAGTTGGGAGTGGGAGGATTTTTTTGAAAATCTTCGTGTCGCATCCTTGGAAGATACCAAACCTAAATACCAAGTTTGGTTTTTAACGGACTTTTCGTTTTTCAGCTATGCTATCCACAGACTCACACACAGACAGACAAACAGACGGAAAGTTTTCTAAAAATGCTTTTTTTGGATTCAGGGAATCTCAAGACATATGTTTCCGGTGAAATCTCTGCATTGAATTTTTGGGTGCATTACAACACCTTCTCTGTACACTATGTACATAGTACGTGTAGAGAAAGTAAAAATTGTTACGTGTTCCATTCACATGACCTTCTGTAGCACAAACTATTCTCACAAACCATTATTCATGTATCTACATCATGCGATACGAGCTAGCTCGCTCCTTACAAGCAGAAAGGAAATGTACCAGGCTAAAGTGATAGTCAGATCTTTTAAAAAACAATCAACATCTCTAGAAAAACAAAAGAGAGATGAACGAAAGGTGAAGATGCTTAGTTTAAAATCTGAAACAATAACAAGGAATATCTCGGAAACGGTCAACTCTGCAACAAAAATACATATGATATAAATTGTGTGTTTTAAAGAGATCTGCAGTTTTTGTCTGTCTTGTGCGGTTTACCAACTGTGCAAGATTCATCCAGAATGATCATGTTTCCAGAAAATTCAGAATATAGATTTTATTTGTGACGTAAATAGCTTTAATATGGGGTGTTTCAATTAAAGTTGTTTGAGCCATTTTTGAGAAAAACAAAGTTTTCAAAAATTGTTCCATATTAAGGGTAGTTTGGGGTGGGGGATTTGCTTGAAAATCTTCGAGTTGCACACTAAGTATGGTATTTAACGATCTTTTAGTTTTTGAGCTTTGCTGTCTACAGACACACGGGGAACTTTTTCTAAAAATGTTCTTTTTTGGACTCAGGGAACCTCAAAATATTTATTTCCGGTGAAATCTCGGTATCGGTTTTTGGGGGAATACAATACTTCCCATACACAGTATGTACATAGGACGTGTAGAGAAAGAAATAAAATAAAATGTTTAGAAAACATTCCGCGGCCGGAGTGTGAACAGCTCAGGTGAAAACGAAAATTCGGTAAAACACTTCACTCCGTGTTTAAACTGAGTATCTTGTAAATATTTTAAGAAAACTCCCCTCAAACCTAACCACCTTTTTACTTGGTAACATTTTCGAAAATGTTATTTTTTGTAATGACTCAAACGACTTTGATCAAAATATCACTTGTTAAAAATAGTTTTATGACATAACGAAATGCATATGGTGGGAACAGCCTCTGAAGCCCTCTTCATGCTGGATGAGTTTTGTGTAACTGGTAAGAGAAGACAAAAACTTACTGCACAAAAACATATACCTATAGATGTCGTTAAAACACACACGCATCTGTGTGATCCGCAAAGTCTCAAGTGTATACACAATAATAATGCCCGTCTACCTCACGTTCAGACTGTCGTGAGTTCGAATCTCGCCTAGGGTGAGTTACCCGGACAAGGTGTTCTCTTGTCCTGAGAAGACGAATGTCGAGTAACTTTAAGCTCCATGGACCTCAAGATCATTTCATTCATCGTCCGATATGACCAACCAGGTTAAAGGAATTTGAACAAGGAAAATACTAATACTAACAATGACATTGTCAGGCATCAAAATTATAACGTACATGATTATTTAAATAATAACGTTTACTTTCTTTAAATCCATTGTTATAATGGGCCAAGTGATGAATTTTTAAAAATATTCACATGTAAAAATCCAGTTTTGGAGTAAATGAGTTTACAAATATATATTTTATAATATTCCTAATTAGTGTAGACATTGTATTAGTTTTCGCGGTCATCAAAACTCTTAATTTTTCAAAATTTAATAATGTATTTAATAAAATTGCAGCGTTATGTAAAAGAAACAATACAAGCATTTTTTATGTGTGTTGAGACGCAATATAATAATGTGATGTGTTCTGTTCATATGGCTTTCTCTAGCTATTCTGCAATACATTATTGTGATCCTTGTCTCTAATTGTTACAAACCAAGATATACAAAATGCTCGTCTTAATAGCGGCGATAGTCAAATGTTTTAAAATCCATCATTGATATAGGTTTCCTTGCATTATCAGCAATTATCAAATTCCCGTATCAGAAAACTTTAAGTATTTTAAAACTGAAACCAGGAATAACTCGGAAATCCTCAAATCCACGAAAAAAATGCATATGATTTGTGTTTATCTATATCACCATTTTTTTCCGTAGCAAGTTTTTGTGGTTTGCCAGTTATGCAAATGTTTTTAGGATGAAGTGCTGAGAGCCCGTTCAAGAAACGGCACTTCAATCAAAGCCGTAGAAGTCATTTTTGCATGTAACGGCTGTTTGAAGTGGGCAGATTTTCTTCAAATTATTCATCTCGCATTATTCGAACATCTTCAAGCTAAATACCAAGTTTCCTATTTTATTATACCTTTTTTTTTTTTTCACTGTTTTGGTCAAATTTCACAGATTTCTTAATGTCAAATACAGGTTTTTCTGGCATTGACCACTTCACAGACAATATTTGTTATTAGCTTCGATTTCAAAATTCGTAAATACTCTCATAATTTCCTCAAATGGTAACTCATCATTCGTTTTTTTTTTTACTCCTGGCAAAAATAAGAAACATTTTAACATAGCGACTATCACTTTATCCTAGTGTATACTTACAAGCACTAAGGCAGTTTCTGATCTCCATTAGCACAAAGAACAAGCTGCAGAGCTAACGAAGCTAATGTACATGTAACAGTTAAAGACCACTTACTTGTGGAGGTGGTGTCGAGTATCGAAGCCGGGTCCGCAGGCTCGGGGAAGGGCGGACACAGGTGACTGAGCTGCTGCATGTGTGGTGACATGAGGGAGACCGACGACTGTTCCGGGAACACGTTGTTGTCCCCCAGGAAAACGTCCACCTCCTTGTGGTGGTAGCCGTACAGGTCCTGTATCGGGAACGTGTCCTGGTTGTTATTGTTGTTAAAGACGAAGTCGTCCTGCTGACAGTAGTAGGGGTGCTGCTGGTCCATGACGCTCTGCTCGGCGAGGTTCAGGATGTCCTTTACGGAGAAGGACGTGCTGCCAGAGTACTGCTGCATCTTCATGACTGAGGGGGTCTGTCTGTCTGTCGCTCCGAGTGTTTGCGCCCCCTCCCCGCTCACCCTGCGGCGGCGGCAGCGATATCGACAACTTGTGAGCTAAACACGTCTTATTTCAAATTGTAAATAAACTTCCTGAAGCTGGCTTTCACAAATTTCAAATTGTAAATAAACTTCCTGAAGCTGGCTTTCAAATATTTTAAAATTGAAAATTAACTACCTAAAGCTGCTTCTCGCAAATTTAATTAAATTTTTAAATGTTCCAAATTAATTCTTTGAAACTGGCTACGAGTGGTTTTAAAATTTTAAATTAAGTGCCTGAAGTTGGTCTACAGACATTTTAAAATTGCCATTTAATTTCCAGAAGTTAGTCGCCAGGCATTTTAAAATTCTAATTAAACTTCCAGAAACTGGAAGCCAGACATTTTAAAATTCTAAATAAACACCTTGCAGTTGCACGTTAGATATATTAACATTCTAAATTACTTTCTTGAAGTTGGACGTCTAACATTTTGAAATTATAGGTTAACTTAGGTTATATTCAAACATTTTAAAATTTTAAATTAACTGCCCGAAGTAGGACGTCAGACATTTTAAAATTATAAATAAGTGCCTGAAGGTGGTCGTTATAAATTAACAAATAAGTTAGTCTGCCTGGAGATGCCATCAGCAACTTGAATATTGTTATCTGGAGGTAATTATAAACAGCTTGGTGATGGGAATTAATAAAAAATCTGATGTGTTGCATTCACATCACTTTCTCTACCTTCTGCCGTTTATTAGATTGTATATAAATCATTTTAATCCAGATAAACGTTTACAGAAATAGCTACATTACACATTTCGTTATAGATACAAGCGATAGTCAAAAGTTTAACAACTGGACGATATTTATACTGGTCTTTAATACACATAAACGTTTACAGAAATAGCTACATTACACATTTCGTTATAGATACAAGCGATAGTCAAATGTTTGACAACTGGACGATATTTATACTGGTCTTTAATACAGATAAACGTTTACAGAAATAGCTACATTACACATTTCGTTATAGATACAAGCGATAGTCAAATGTTTGACAACTGGACGATATTTATACTGGTCTTTAATACAGATAAACGTTTACAGAAATAGCTACATTACACATTTCGTTATAGATACAAGCGATAGTCAAATGTTTGACAACTGGACGATATTTATACTGGTCTTTAATACAGATAAACGTTTACAGAAATAGCTACATTACACATTTCGTTATAGATACAAGCGATAGTCAAATGTTTAACAACTGGACGATATTTATACTGGTCTTTAATACAGATAAACGTTTACAGAAATAGCTACATTACACATTTCGTTATAGATACAAGCGATAGTCAAATGTTTAACAACTAGGCGATATTTATATTGACCTTAAAATGTTATATTCCTGCTTGTAGTCACGGAAAACAACTGAATAATGACAGGATTTCAAAAGAAGTCTAAGATATTGAAGGATTGGAAATATTAATAACGGATATCTAGGACATGTCTTACTGCACAAAAGAATTATTCAAAACAAATTGTATGTTTTAATGAGATCTACATTTTTTCAGCTTTAAGTTCTTTTCGTTTATGTTTACTAGTTATACAAAAGTCATCCAGAATGAAGAGGTCTTCAGAGGGTGTTCCCAAGACATATATCTATTCATTTTATTTGCAGTGAAAATTCTTTATGATGATTTAATTAAAAGAATAGAAGCATGTTGCATGTTTAGGTCGGGTTCTGGAAAACATTGGTGTTGCATCTTCAGACTTACCTTATGGAATACAGCACTTGTGGGTCTCGAACCCGAGCACATCTGGCCGCTCCTCGCATCACGGCTAAAACAAGGATCTGGCCGCGTCTGTTCAGCATCACTGGCAACCATTTATACTCGCAGTATCGGCTGCTGGACCAAACAGCCTCCCATTTCATAATCTGTCGTCCAAAAATAAATAAACAGTCAATATCACACATGACTTGTGTCCCACGCCAAAACCTGAGGCTGTAGCGGCCTTTAGCACTATACCACGACTTTGCTCACCTTGTTTTGTTTCTCTATCTGAATTTTGGTTTTTATTGCTAGAAGGAAACGTTTCTGTGAGAGAAACCTATGTGAGTGTTAGAAAAGAGACCTGTATTTATCGCTGTCTTCCTTTCCGCCAAATTTGGGGACTTTTAATTTCGAATGACCTCCTTAGTCAACACTTTTCCTAAAGAACAATCAACCTTTGTTGAGATTTCACCAGAAATGCATGTTTTGAAGACCACTGAATGTGATCACTTCCATTCAGACCACTGTCTCTAGCTATTCCATAAACAAACTTTTCTTTCAAAAGTTTATTCTTCTATCTACTTGATGCTAATCGAGATAAACATTAACAGAAATTGTCTTATTACTTGTTTTCTTGAATACACTAGGGAATACACTGGGATAAAGTGACGATCAAATGTTTTAAAAGCTGGTCGCTATGTGAAACAATTGAGATTCGGTTCGCTTTGCATCGTTCCTTGTAAGGAATAGTTAGGGGGTGGGGCATTTTCCTGAAAATGTTCGCATGTATCCGTGGAGCATACTCAGCTTAAATACGAAGATTTTGTTTTTGAGCTATGCCGTCCAGATACACCCACACGGAACTTTTCAAAAATGTTTTTTTCGGACTCAGGGGACTTCAAAACATATATATGCCATGAAATCTCGCTATTCCATTTTTGGGCGGAACATAATACCTTCTCTATCCACTATGTACATGGGCTAGAAAAAGTAAAAAAAATGAATTTTTAGGAAAGGGTCCATGTTTGTGTCTGTGAAAATTCAACTTGGTGTCAAGATAACACGATTGACACGAGAAACTGTCTTTTGCTTTCTAAAAGCTTCCCTTAACTTTGAGTTCCCCAAAGACTATGTTTGTGCACGGAGAAAAGCCACTCACATGAAAAATAGAATGGTGTTCTCCATCATAATGTATGTTACATAACCAAGAAACCTCAAAAGACGCACTGAACAGACCATAAGAAAAGTCCCATTATGTTTTGTTTTTACTTTCTCTACACGTACTATGTACATACTGTATAGAGAAGGTATTGCACTCCACCCAAATATTCGATACCGAGATTCCACCGGAAATACATGTTTAGGAGTCCCCTGTATCCAAAAAAAGCATTTCAGAAAAACGTCCGTGTGTGTCTGTCCGTGTGTCTATGAACACAGTAACTCAAAAAAGAAAAGTCGGTAAAATACCAAACTTGGTATTTAAGTTATGTATGTTCCAGGGATGCGAAGCGAAGGTTTTTGAGGAAAATCCTCCCACCACCAACTACCCTTTACTTGGAACTTTTTTCGAAAATTTTGATTTTCTCAAAAATGGCTCTAACGATTTTTATTAAAATATCATATATTAAAGATATTTACCTGATAAAATGTATATCTTGAATTTTCTGGGAAAAGCCTCTGAAGACCACTTTATTATGGACGAATTTTACGGATCTTTGCATAACTACTGAGCCGTAAGAGATGGACAAAAACTTATCCCACAAAAAATGTAGAGGATGTCAAAACACACAATTTATGTCATATACACTTTTTCGTGGGGATGGTCGTTTTTGAGTTATTCCTTGTTTTTGGTTTCAGCTTTAAAAAAACTTATACTTTTCTCATACATGTATTTGTGAACTGCTGTCCCTACAAACAAAGAAACTTCAGTCACATAACAACCAGCTTTTGACTATCACTTTAACCTATGGTACTCCCTTATTTCACTTCTACTTACAAGGAAGCAAGTTATGAGAATATTTCTGTTTTTTTTTTCTCAATTAGCATGAAGTAAATAAAAGCATAAGCTTTTTAACAATAATTTGTTGCAAAAATGAAGAGAAAGTCATGTGAATGGAACACATCAGGTTTTTCAATCATAGCGTTAACAGTTTGTGAAGTTTTCCCAAGCGTTGCCAAACGACATTTAAAGTTGTATGTAACTAAGGTTTCTCTGTTTAAAATGAAATTGTTATTGACTACAAGAGTAAATAAGAGGACTGGATAGAAAAAGTTATGTGAAGAACTTATCTCAGTAAGGAAACCTAAATATAAACCCTCGTGCAAAATTGGGGCACATTCCCCTAGATTGTGTTAGTGTTTTTCTCTCCTTAAATTTTCCAAACCTTGATTGCTCCCACCTGGTATCAGCTGTGAATGTGACTGGCCTGATAAACAACGCAGGAACATAACTAAGCAATGCATGGCATTTAAATCTCTTTGAAATGTAGGGGGTGGGTCATGCACCGTCTCTATGAAAGAGTTTCGCTACGATTGGTGCACAAGAAAATCCAAATTAGAAACCAATTAGAACATTATTCGGTCTTCTAGAGGAAAGATAAGTTTTATTTTACAAGAGCTACGACATTTTGGAGAGTTTTCATCAGCGACATGGAGAGAAAGGTTAAAGTTATTAGTGCTATCGAATGACAATAAGTATACCAGGCGTATCACTAAGTCGCTTGATTTTGTGTCGCATGTAGAGAATAAACAGGTGATAGCGTCATGTTTGCCTAGGAGGAATCTTTCTTATGTATAGAAAGTGGTGGAATAACCATTTAGTTTGAGACAAAGTTTTGCAATTTTCTTCGTCACTACAGAACCCAAGAAGAGAACTATCAAGGAGAAGAACGTGTCTTGTGTTAATTACCAAAATGTCTGTTCACTAACATAAATGTGCAGGCTTTTTGGTACAAATTAACTCTCATAATGTATTGACCAAGTTAAGAAACCTTTTGTTTAGTTATGTTAATATCATTGTTTTAATTTTTCATTTATTTACGTTTCATATCTGAACATATACAAGAGCTATAGTTCTACCAATCAGAAAGTTGTATTAACAAATGAAAGGTGCGTTATATATTTAAAACACAAAATGTTGCATACTGCCACAGCACTGAAGCAATTATCTGTTCTTGCTTTCTGCGCAGTGCACAGTAGGTGATCCGCAGGAGCATCGAGCAAAGTTCGCTTTACTGAAAGAGCAACCAGTGCTAATCAAACGGGTAGTGTAGCATGTTCATGTTGTAATGTTGGGCGAAGTGAAGCATTCTCGCAGTCTATTGTCATCCAGAGAAGTAATTAATGACATCAAGTCAGTATACTGGTAAAATGTACCTTAGAAAATGAAGATATTGGTTGTACCGGTGGCGGTCAAGGGCACTGATACACCATTAGGAATGTAAACACAGAGTCCTGCTCCAGGGACAACCTGCAGCTCAGCAACTCAATACTCTGTTTTATCTTCCAATATAAAAACTCTGATGTGTTCCATTCATATGACCTTCCCTACATCCGTAACGAATTATTGTTAAAAAGTTTATTCTTCTATCTACTTGATGCTAATCGAGATAAACATTAGCAGAAATTGTCTTATTACTTGCTTCCTTGTAAGTAGAAGGGAATACACTAGGATAAAACGGTAGTCTCGTGGTTTAAAAGCCGGTCGCTATGTGAAACAATTGAAATGCCATTCTATTTACTTGCCAGGAAAAAACAAACCAGAAACGACAAGAAAGATGTCTTTCCATTTGAGAAAAAATTAAATACCTAAAAACCAATAAACATAATTTGACATAAATTGTCTCTTTTAGTGAGATCTACATTCTTGTGCAGTAAGCATTTGTCTATCTCTTGCAGTTATACAAAAGTCATCCAGAATGAGGAAGTCTTCAGAGACTATTCCCAGAAAACTCAATATATAGATTTCGTTCGTGATAAGTTTATCTTAAACATAAGGTGTTTTAATTAAAACAGTTAAAGAATTTTTGAGAAAATCAAAAATTTCGAAAAATGTTCTATGTAAAGGGTAATTTAGGGTGGGGGATTTTCTTGAAAATCTTCGTGTCGCATCCCTGAAAAATACCAAACTTAAATACCAAGTTTGGTATTCAACGGTCTTTTCGTTATTTAGCTATGCTGTCCACATACGCACGGATCTTTTTCTAAAAATGCTTTTGTTTATTCAGGGTGACCTAAATAATGTATTTCCGGTGAAATCTCAGTATTGAATTTTTGGGTACATTACAATACCTTCTCTATACACAATGTACATAGTATGTACAGAGAAAGTAACAAGACTATATTAGCTGTGCATGTTTACTTCACCGGCAAGAAAACAAATAAGAATGTATTGTTCGTGGGGCTACGCTGGTTCGTCTGGCAGCTGCCTAATGTCACAGACAATGATGAACATATAATAAGTGGGTCCTTGTGTGTTCAGTACGAAATGTAACATTCTCCCGTAAAACGTAGACAAGCTTGCTCAAGTATTGAGGATATCCAATAGTGTTTGGTGAATGTTGACATTCAAACATGCACAATTCTTTAATATAGTTGAGTGACTTGCCAGAAGATGGAACTGGCTGAATGATGACATTCAAACATGCACAACCACATTTCTTTAATATAGTTGAGTGACTTGCCAGGAGATGGAACTGGCTGAATGATGACATTCAGACATACAACCACATTTCTTTAGTATAGTTGAGTGACTTGACAGGAGATGGAACTGGCTGAATGATGACATTCAAACATGCACAACCACATTTCTTTAATATAGTTGAGTGACTTGACAGGAGATGGAACTGGCTGAATGATGACATTCAAACATACACAACCACATTTCTTTAGTATAGTTGAGTGACTTGCCAGGAGATGGAACTGGCTGAATGATGACATTCAAACATACACAACCACATTTCTTTAGTATAGTTGAGTGACCTGCCAGGAGATGGAACTGGCTGAATGATGACATTCAAACATACACAACCACATTTCTTTAATATAGTTGAGTGACTTGACAGGAGATGGAACTGGCTGAATGATGACATTCAAACATGCACAACCACAATTCTTTAATATAGTTGAGTGACTTGCCAGAAGATGGAACTGGCTGAATGATGACATTCAAACATACACAACCACAATTCTTTAATATAGTTGAGTGACTTGCCAGAAGATGGAACTGGCTGAATGATGACATTCAAACATACACAACCACATTTCTTTAGTATAGTTGAGTGACTTGCCAGGAGATGGAACTGGTTGAATGATGACATTCAAACATACAACCACATTTCTTTAATATGGTTGAGTGACTTGCCAGGAGATGGAACTGGCTGAATGATGACATTCAAACATACAACCACATTTCTTTAATATAGTTGAGTGACTTGCCAGAAGATGGAACTGGCTGAATGATGACATTCAAACATGCACAACCACATTTCTTTAATATAGTTGAGTGACTTGACAGGAGATGGAACTGGCCGAATGATGACATTCAAACATGCACAACCACATTTCTTTAGTATAGTTGAGTGACTTGCCAGGAGATGGAACTGGCTGAATGATGACATTCAAACATACAACCACATTTCTTTAGTATAGTTCAGTGACTTGCCAGGAGATGGAACTGGCTGAATGATGACATTCAAACATACACAACCACATTTCTTTAGTATAGTTGAGTGACTTGCCAGAAGATGGAACTGGCTGAATGATGACATTCAAACATGCACAACCACATTTCTTTAATATAGTTGAGTGACTTGACAGGAGATGGAACTGGCTGAATGATGACATTCAAACATACACAACCACATTTCTTTAGTATAGTTGAGTGACTTGCCAGGAGATGGAACTGGTTGAATGATGACATTCAAACATGCACAACCACATTTCTTTAATATGGTTGAGTGACTTGCCAGGAGATGGAACTGGCTGAATGATGACATTCAAACATACAACCACATTTCTTTAATATAGTTGAGTGACTTGCCAGGAGATGGAACTGGCTGAATGATGACATTCAAACATGCACAACCACATTTCTTTAGTATAGTTGAGTGACTTGCCAGGAGATGGAACTGGCTGAATGATGACATTCAAACATGCACAACCACATTTCTTTAATATAGTTGAGTGACTTGCCAGGAGATGGAACTGGCTGAATAATGACATACAAGCATACAACCACATTTCGTTAATATGGTTGAGTGACTTACCAGGAGATGGAACTGGCTGAATGATGACATTCAAACATACAAACACATTTCTTTAATATAGTTGAGTGACTTGCCAGGAGATGGAACTGACTGAATGATGACATTCAGACATACAACCACATTTCTTTAGTGTAGTTGAGTGACTTGTCAGGAGATGGAACTGGCTGAATAATGACATTCAAACATGCACAACCACATTTCTTTAGTATAGTTGAGTTACTTGTCAGGAGATGGAACTGGCTGAATAATGACATTCAAACATGCACAACCACATTTCTTTAGTGTAGTTGAGTGACTTGTCAGGAGATGGAACTGGCTGAATAATGACATTCAAACATGCACAACCACATTTCTTTAGTATAGTTGAGTGACTTGCCAGGAGATGGAACTGGCTGAATAATGACATACAAGCATACAACCACATTTCGTTAATATGGTTGAGTGACTTGCCAGGAGATGGAACTGGCTGAATGATGACATTCAAACATACAAACACATTTCTTTAATATCGTTGAGTGACTTGCCAGGAGATGGAACTGGCTGAATAATGACATACAACCACATTTCGTTAATATCGTTGAGTGACTTGCCAGGAGATGGAACTGGCTGAATGATGACATTCAAACATACAAACACATTTCTTTAATATAGTTGAGTGACTTGCCAGGAGTTGGAACTGGCTGAATGATGACATTCAAACATACAACCACATTTCTTTAATATAGTTGAGTGACTTGCCAGGAGATGGAACTGGCTGAATGATGACATTCAAACATACAACCACATTTCTTTAATATAGTTGAGTGACTTGCCAGGAGATGGAACTGGCTGAATGATGACACAGCTGGATCGAACATTCCCTTACTCTTCCTGAACAATGTTACTTGCTGCCACAAGATTTCGGCTATTTTAAAAGTTTTGCAAACCTGATGCTGCTTTAAGAAACACCAGTAAATTCTACTGTTAAACCAACAATATTGTTTAATAAAAAGGTAAGGTACTTTTCACAAAACTTGATATAATAATTGTTTGGTTGCTTTTGTTTCACCTCACATGTTCCCTGCTGGAGGAATTATGGTGTTGGCACATATAGCACCAGTGGTGTTGAAGGTAATATACATCACACTATTTAAATATCGTAATGGAAAAAGGTGTTGATGGCTTGTGTTTAGAGACACACGGAAAATGTAACACACAGACATTGGTCCACTTGAAGAATGACCAGAAAACATGAAACAGAAATAAGATTTTTTGCTAAAACAATGGTGACCATCATTCCACGGCAAAGACGTTAGCACAAGTCATACATGCAACTATAATTGTGCTTTTGACAGTGTGAGTCATGCGATTCTAATAGCAAAACCACATTTCTAACATATTAGATTGGTTCATTTCATACCTAGAGAAGAGAAAACAAAGGGTTGAAATTAATAACTCCAATGGGTGTCAAAATAGTGCCTCAGAATGGAAACCAGTAAAACATGGTGTTCCCCAGGGATCAATTTTAGGGCCTCTTTTGTTCTTGGTTTACATAAATGATCTCCCATTATACATTAACAATATTGCAAATATTTATTCGCATATGACACTAGTGTTCTAGTAACAAGTAAAGATTTCAATGAATGTGTAGTTAAATTAAACTATGTTCTAAATTGTATGTCAAATTGGTTCAAAGCAAACAAACTCTCAATAAACCTTGAAAAAACAAAAACAATTACATTTATAACTACTCGCTCACCACAAACACACATAGAAATAGGAACTAATGATACATTGTTAGAACAGCTAAATGAAGTCAAATTTCTTGGCCTTCAGGTAGAAAAGCATTTGGACTGGAAGTCACATATTAGCTACATCACACCTAAACTTAGCTCAGCATGTTCTGCTCTCCGTGCACTCGTTAAATTTCACTCAATCGATACACTTACGTTGGTGTATTTTGCCTACTTTAACTCCATCATCGAGTATGGAATAATATTCTGGGGTAATTCAGTGGATAGTAAATGCATATTCCGGATACAGAAGAAAGCTATACGAATAATCTGTAATGCTTATAGCAGACAGTCATGCAAAGAACTATTTCAAAAATTGGGCATCCTCGCCTTGCCTTGTGTTTATATATCATCCATTTTAAAATTCTATGCAGTTAATCGATATAGTTTTATAAGAAACATGGAAATGCATAACACTAATACTAGACAAAAGGGATTGATTCATCGTCCCAAAGCCAATCTTCGTTGCTTTCAGAAAGGTGTATATTATGAAACAATCAAGATGTTTAATGCTCTCCCCAGTAATCTCAAAGAAAATGTTGCGAATTTCAGGGTTTTTAAGGCCTCTCTTAAGGAGTACCTTTGCAATAAATCATTTTACTCTATAGATGAATATTTAAGTGACAAATCTGTCGGACAATACTGTCAACAATCATTGTATTTATAAGTATTATAATGTATTGTATATTAGTGTGTGTGTTTTATATTAAAATTTAACTGATTTATACTTTGACTTGCACGAATGTGGCAAATGAATTTTTTAGTATTTAGCAAAAACACAAGGTCTGTAAAGCCTGATGCTTTGATATTTTACATTCTAGCACATAATTGTAAATTCTATAACATCTGTAAATATGTATTGTAATTTGTTGACATTTATAAGAGTACATAATACAATAATCATATTTTAGTTTTATATAATTACTAGTAGTAACTATTATGTCGACAATTAGAAAACTATCATCTGACATTACATCAGTGTTACATATAAAGAAATTATATTTATTTATACATTTTAATACTAATTTTTGATAATCTTTGTTTTTATGTGATTGCAAAAAAAAAGTTCATTTGCTTTTACAGAGCACAATAAGTATAGTAGAGACCTCAAATACAAATGGAGTGATTATATGTGTATTCTGCTGTTTTTGTATCCCAAGCTTAAGCACGAGCTTTCTACATTTTTTTCCATTGTATATAAACATACGTATACGTGTAGCTTCCTGGCCTAAACAAACCTACAGAATGTTTTCTAATGTTTCTCATTAGACTGCCTCCGTGGTCGAGCTGACTTCTCAACGGGAGGTGATGGCCTGCACAAAGGATTGTTCTATACTCTCTGACACGAGACGCTATATCGAACCACTTCCTGCTTGCCTTATAAAATCTTCCGTGTTAATCAAATCTGAACTCCTGGCAGAGTAATCAATGTTTCCCTGAGTTCAGAAATGTCTCTTGTCTGTCGGAGAATTTGCGGCGTTTGTCTGTGATCATGCCCATGTATGTGTGACGGTGACCACAGTGATATTGTCACATGTGACGAGCGTGAGACAGTGTAGTGTCCCAGAGTGAACACTCCAGTTGAAACCAAAGTATGTGTGACGGTGACCACAGTGATATTGTCACATGTGACGAGCGTGAGACAGTGTAGTGTCCCAGAGTGAATACTCCAGTTGAAACCAATGTATGTGTGACGGTGACCACAGTGATATTGTCACATGTGACGAGCGTGAGACAGTGTAGTGTCCCTGAGTGAATACTCCAGCTGAAACCAATGTATGTGTGACGGTGACCACAGTCACATTGTCACATGTGACGAGCATGAGACAGTGTAGTGTCCTGGAGTGAATACTCCAGCTGAAACCAATGTATGTGTGACGGTGACCACAGTCACATTGTCACATGCGACGAGCATGAGACAGTGTAGTGTCCTGGAGTGAATACTCCAGCGGAAACCAATGTATGTGTGACGGTGACCACAGTGATATTGTCACATGTGACGAGCGTGTGACAGTGTAGTGTCCTGGAGTGAATACTCCAGCTGAAACCAATGTATGTCTGGCGGTGACCACAGTGATATTGTCACATGTGACAAGCGTGAGACAGTGTAGTGTCCCAGAGTGAATACTCCAGTTGAAACCAAAGTATGTGTGACGGTGACCACAGTCACATTGTCACATGTGACGAGCGTGAGACAGTGTAGTGTCCCAGAGTGAATACTCCAGTTGAAACCAAAGTATGTGTGACGGTGACCACAGTGATATTGTCACATGTGACGAGCGTGAGACAGTGTAGTGTCCCTGAGTGAATACTCCAGCTGAAACCAATGTATGTGTGACGGTGACCACAGTCACATTGTCACATGTGACGAGCATGAGACAGTGTAGTGTCCTGGAGTGAATACTCCAGCTGAAACCAATGTATGTGTGACGGTGACCACAGTGATATTGTCACATGTGACGAGCGTGTGACAGTGTAGTGTCCTGGAGTGAATACTCCAGCTGAAACCAATGTATGTGTGACGGTGACCACAGTGATATTGTCACATGTGACGAGCGTGTGACAGTGTAGTGTCCTGGAGTGAATACTCCAGCTGAAACCAATGTATGTCTGGCTGTGACCACAGTGATAGTGTCACATGTGACGAGCATGAGACAGTGTAGTGTCCTGGAGTGAATACTCCAGCTGAAACCAATGTATGTCTGGCGGTGACCACAGTCACATTGTCACATGTGACGAGCATGTGACAGTGTGGTGTCCTGGAGTGAATACTCCAGCTGAAACCAATGTATGTCTGGCTGTGACCACAGTGATAGTGTCACATGTGACGAGCATGAGACAGTGTAGTGTCCTGGAGTGAATACTCCAGCTGAAACCAATGTATGTCTGGCGGTGACCATAGTCACATTGTCACATGTGACGAGCGTGTGACAGTGTGGTGTCCCGGAGTGAATACTCCAGTTGATACCAATGTATGTGTGGCGGTGACCACAGTCACATTGTCACATGTGACGAGCGTGTGACAGTGTAGTGTGCTGGAGTGAATATTCCAGTTGAAACCAATGTATGTGTGGCGGTGACCACAGTGATATTGTCACATGTGACGAGCGTGAGACAGTGTAGTGTCCTGGAGTGAATATTCCAGTTGCAACCAATGTATGTGTGACGGTGACCACAGTGACATGTTACATGTGACGAGGTGAGACAGTGTAGTGACCTGGAGTGAATATTCCTGTTGAAACCAATGTATGTGTGGCGGTGACCACAGTGATATTGTCACATGTGACGAGCGTGAGACAGTGTAGTGTCCCTGAGTGAATACTCCAGTTGAAACCAAAGTATGTCTGGCGGTGACCACAGCGACATTATCACATGTGACGAGGTGAGACAGTGTAGTGTCCCTGAGTGAATACTCCAGTTGAAACCAATGTATGTCTGGCGGTGACCAGAGTGATATTGTCACATGTGACGAGCGTGAGACAGTGTAGTGTCCCGGAGTGAATACTCCAGTTGAAACCAATGTATGTGTGGCGGTGACCATAGTGACAGGTCACATGTGACGAGGTGAGACAGTATAGTGTCCAGGAGTGAATACTCCAGTTGAAACTAATGTATATCTGGCGGTGACCACACTGACATGTCACATGTGACGAGGCGAGATACTGTAGTGTCCTGGAATGAATACTCCAGTTGAAACCAATGTATGTGTGGCGGTGACCACACTGACATGTCACATGCGACTAAGTGGGACAGTGTAGTATCCTGGAGTGAATACTCCAGTTGAAATCAATGTATGTGTGGCGGTGACCACAGTCACATTGTCACATGTAACGAGCGTGAGACAGTGTAGTGTCCTGGAGTGAATACTGAAAGCTGTAACCAATGCATGTCTGGCGGTGACCACAGTCACATTGTCACATGTTACGAGCGTGAGACAGTGTAGTGTCCCGGAGTGAATACTCCAGTTGAAACCAATGTATGTGTGGCGGTGACAACATTGACATGTCAAATGTGACGAGGTGGGACAGTGTAGTGTCCTGGAGTGAATACTGCAGTTGAAACCAATGTATGTGTGGCGGTGACCACAGTCACATTGTCACATGTGACGAGCGTGAGACAGTGGAGTGTCCTGGAGTGAATACTCCAGTTGAAACCAATGTATGTGTGGCGGTGACCACAGTGATTTTGTCACATGTGACGAGCGTGAGGCAGTGTAGTGTCCTGGAGTGAATACTCCAGTTGAAACCAATGTATGTGTGGCGGTGACAACATTGACATGTCAAATGTGACGAGGTGAGACAGTGTAGTGTCCTGGAGTGAATACTCCAGCTGAAACCAATGTATGTCTGGCGGTGACCAGAGTGATATTGTCACATGTGACGTGGTGAGACAGTGTAGTGTCTAGAGTGAATACTCCAGTTGAAATCAATGTATGTGAGGTGGTGACAACATTGGCATGTCACATGTGACGAGCGTAAGACAGTGCAGTGTCCTGGAGTGAATACTCCAGTTGAAACCAATATATGTCTGGCGGTGACAACATTGACATGTCACATGTGACGAGGTGAGACAGTGTAGTGTCCTAGAGTGAATACTCCAGTTGAAACAAATGTATGTGTGGTGGTGACTACATTGACATGTCACATGTGACGAGGTGAGTAAGTGTAGTGTCCTGGAGTGAATACTGCAGCTGAAACCAATGCATGTCTGGCGGTGACCAGAGTGACATGTTACATGAGACGAGCGTGTGACAGTGTAGTGTCCCGGAGTGAATACTCCAGTTGAAACCAATGTATGTCTGGTTGTGACCACAGTGATATTGTCACATGTGACGAGCGTGAGACAGTGTAGTGTCCTGGAGTGAATACTCCACTTGAAACCAATGTATGTCTGGCGGTGACCACAGTGATATTGTCACATGTGACGAGCGTGAGACAGTGTAGTGTCCTGGAGTGAATACTCCAGTTGAAACCAATGTATGTCTGGCTGTGACCACAGTGATATTGTCACATGTGACGAGCGTGAGACAGTGTAGTGTCCTGGAGTGAATACTCCAGTTGAAACCAATGTATGTCTGGCTGTGACCACAGTGATAGTGTCACATGTGACGAGCCTGAGACAGTGTAGTGTCCTGGAGTGAATACTCCAGTTGAAACCAATGTATGTCTGGCGGTGACCATAGTGATATTGTCACATGTGACGAGCGTGACACAGTGTAGTGTCCCGGAGTGAATACTCCAGTTGAAACCAATGTATGTCTGGCGGTGACCACAGTGATATTGTCACATGTGACGAGCGTGAGACAGTGTAGTGTCCTGGAGTGAATACTCCAGTTGAAACCAATGTATGTCTGGCTGTGAGCACAGTGATATTGTCACATGTGACGAGCGTCAGACACTGTAGTGTCCTGGAGTGAATACTCCAGTTGAAACCAATGTATGTCTGGCGGTGACCACAGTGATATTGTCACATGTGACGAGCGTGAGGCAGTGTAGTGTCCTGGAGTGAATACTCCAGTTGAAACCAATGTATGTCTGGCGGTGACCACAGTGATATTGTCACATGTGACGAGTGTGAGGCAGTGTAGTGTCCTGGAGTGAATACTCCAGTTGAAACCAATGTATGTCTGGCGGTGACCACAGTGATATTGTCACATGTGACGAGCGTGAGACAGTGTAGTGTCCTGGAGTGAATACTCCAGTTGAAACAAATGTATGTCTGGCGGTGACCACAGTGATATTGTCACATGTGACGAGCGTGAGGCAGTGTAGTGTCCTGGAGTGAATACTCCAGTTGAAACCAATGTATGTCTGACGGTGACCACAGTGATATTGTCACATGTGACGAGCGTGAGACAGTGTAGTGTCCTGGAGTGAATACTCCAGTTGAAACCAATGTATGTCTGGCGGTGACCACAGTGATATTGTCACATGTGACGAGCGTGAGGCAGTGTAGTGTCCTGGAGTGAATACTCCAGTTGAAACCAATGTATGTCTGGCGGTGACCACAGTGATATTGTCACATGTGACGAGCGTGAGACAGTGTAGTGTCCTGGAGTGAATACTCCAGTTGAAACAAATGTATGTCTGGCGGTGACCACAGTGATATTGTCACATGTGACGAGCGTGAGGCAGTGTAGTGTCCTGGAGTGAATACTCCAGTTGAAACCAATGTATGTCTGACGGTGACCACAGTGATATTGTCACATGTGACGAGCGTGAGACAGTGTAGTGTCCTGGAGTGAATACTCCAGTTGAAACCAATGTATGTCTGGCGGTGACCACAGTGATATTGTCACATGTGATGAGCGTGACACAGTGCAGTGTCCCGGAGTGAATACTCCAGTTGAAACCAATGTATGTCTGGCGGTGGTCACAGTGATATTGTCACATGTGACGAGCGTGAGACAGTGTAGTGTCCTGGAGTGAATACTCCAGTTGAAACCAATGTCTGGCGGTGACCACAGTGATATTGTCACATGTGACGAGCGTGAGACAGTGTAGTGTCCTGGAGTGTATACTCCAGTTGAAACCAATGTATGTCTGGCGGTGACCACAGTGATATTGTCACATGTAACGAGCTTGTGAAAGTGTAATGTCCTGGAGTGAATACTGCAGCTGAAACCAATGTATGTCTGGCGGTGACCACAGTGATATTGTCACATGTGACGAGCGTGACACAGTGTAGTGTCCTGGAGTGAATACTCCAGTTGAAACCAATGTATGTCTGGCGGTGACCACAGTGATATTGTCACATGTGACGAGCGTGAGACAGTGTGGTGTCCTGGAGTGAATACTCCAGTTGAAACCAATGTATGTCTGGCGTTGACCACAGTGATATTGTCACATGTGACGAGCGTGACACAGTGTAGTGTCCTGGAGTGAATACTCCAGTTGAAACCAATATATGTCTGGATGTGATCATAGTGATATTGTCACATGTGACGAGCGTGTGACAGTGTGGTGTCCTGGAGTGAATGCTCCAGTTGAAACCAATGTATGTCTGGCGGTGACCACAGTGATATTATCACATGTGACGAGCGTGAGGCAGTGTAGTGTCCTGGAGTGAATACTCCAGTTGAAACCAATGTATGTCTGGCGGTGACCACAGTGATATTGTCACAAGTGACGAGCGTGTGACAGTGTAGTGTCCTGGAGTGAATACTCCACTTGAAACCAATGTATGTCTGGCGGTGACCACAGTGATATTGTCACATGTGACGAGCGTGAGACAGTGTGGTGTGCTGGAGTGAATATCCAAGTTGAAACCAATGTATGTGTGGCGGTGACCACAGTGATATTGTCACATGTGACGAGCGTGAGACAGTGTAGTGTCCTGGAGTGAATATTCCAGTTGCAACCAATGTATGTGTGACGGTGACCACAGTGACATGTCACATGTGACGAGGTGAGACAGTGTAATGTCCTGGAGTGAATATTCCTGTTGAAACCAATGTATGTGTGGCGGTGACCACAGTGATATTGTCACATGTGACGAGCGTGAGACAGTGTAGTGTCCCTGAGTGAATACTCCAGTGGAAACCAAAGTATGTCTGGCGGTGACCACAGTGACATTATCACATGTGACGAGGTGAGACAGTGTAGTGTCCCTGAGTGAATACTCCAGTTGAAACCAATGTATGTCTGGCGGTGACCAGAGTGATATTGTCACATGTGACGAGCGTGAGACAGTGTAGTGTCCCGGAGTGAATACTCCAGTTGAAACCAATGTATGTGTGGCGGTGACCATAGTGACATGTCACATGTGAGGAGGTGAGACAGTATAGTGTCCCGGAGTGAATACTCCAGTTGAAACTAATGTATATCTGGCGGTGACCACACTGACATGTCACATGTGACGAGGCGAGATAGTGTAGTGTCCTGGAATGAATACTCCTGTTGAAACCAATGTATGTGTGGCGGTGACCACACTGACATGTCACATGTGACTAAGTGGGACAGTGTAGTGTCCTGGAGTGAATACTCCAGTTGAAACCAATGTATGTGTGGCGGTGACCACAGTCACACTGTCACATGTGACGAGCGTGAGACAGTGTAGTGTCCTGGAGTGAATACTGCAGCTGAAACCAATGCATGTCTGGCGGTGACCACAGTCACATTGTCACATGTGACGAGCGTGAGACAGTGTAGTGTCCCGGAGTGAATACTCCAGTTGAAACCAATGTATGTGTGGCGTTGACAACATTGACATGTCAAATGTGACGAGGTGAGACAGTGTAGTGTCCTGGAGTGAATACTGCAGTTGAAACCAATGTATGTGTGGCGGTGACCACAGTCACATTGTCACATGTGACGAGCGTGAGACAGTGTAGTGTCCTGGAGTGAATACTCCAGTTGAAACCAATGTATGTGTGGCGGTGACCACAGTCACATTGTCACATGTGACGAGCGTGAGACAGTGTAGTGTCCCGGAGTGAATACTCCAGTTGAAACCAATGTATGTGTGGCGGTGACAACATTGACATGTCAAATGTGACGAGGTGAGACAGTGTAGTGTCCTGGAGTGAATACTCCAGCTGAAACCAATGTATGTCTGGCGGTGACCAGAGTGATATTGTCACATGTGACGTGGTGAGACAGTGTAGTGTCTAGAGTGAATACTGCAGTTGAAATCAATGTACGTGTGGTGGTGACAACATTGACATGTCACATGTGACGAGCGTAAGACAGTGCAGTGTCCTGGAGTGAATACTCCAGTTGAAATCCAATATATGTCTGGCGGTGACAACATTGACATGTCACATGTGACGAGGTGAGACAGTGTAGTGTCCTAGAGTGAATGCTCCAGTTGAAACCAATGTATGTGTGGTGGTGACTACATTGACATGTCACATGTGACGAGGTGAGTAAGTGTAGTGTCCTGGAGTGAATACTGCAGCTGAAACCAATGCATGTGTGGCGGTGACCTGAGTGACATGTTACATGAGACGAGCGTGTGACAGTGTGGTGTCCCGGAGTGAATACTCCAGTTGAAACCAATGTATGTCTGGTTGTGACCACAGTGATATTGTCACATGTGACGAGCGTGAGACAGTGTAGTGTCCTGGAGTGAATACTCCACTTGAAACCAATGTATGTCTGGCGGTGACCACAGTGATA
This sequence comes from Hymenopus coronatus, assembly GCA_030762935.1. Lineage (NCBI taxonomy): Eukaryota > Metazoa > Arthropoda > Insecta > Mantodea > Hymenopodidae > Hymenopus > Hymenopus coronatus. The sequence goes on along the minus strand of CM060888.1, from coordinate 2,456,708 downwards.
TTGTCACATGTGACGAGCGTGAGACAGTGTAGTGTCCTGGAGTGAATACTCCAGTTGAAACCAATGTATGTCTGGCTGTGACCACAGTGATATTGTCAAATGTGACGAGCGTGAGACAGTGTAGTGTCCTGGAGTGAATACTCCAGTTGAAACCTATGTATGTCTGGCTGTGACCACAGTGATAGTGTCACATGTGACGAGCCTGAGACAGTGTAGTGTCCTGGAGTGAATACTCCAGTTGAAACCAATGTATGTCTGGCGGTGACCACAGTGATATTGTCACATGTGACGAGCGTGACACAGTGTAGTGTCCCGGAGTGAACACTCCAGTTGAAACCAATGTATGTCTGGCGGTGACCACAGTGATATTGTCACATGTGACGAGCGTGAGACAGTGTAGTGTCCTGGCGTGAATACTCCAGTTGAAACCGATGTATGTCTGGCTGTGAGCACAGTGATATTGTCACATGTGACGAGCGTGAGACAGTGTAGTGTCCTGGAGTGAATACTCCAGTTGAAACCAATGTATGTCTGGCGGTGACCACAGTGATATTGTCACATGTGACGAGCGTGAGGCATTGTAGTGTCCTGGAGTGAATACTCCAGTTGAAACCAATGTATGTCTGGCGGTGACCACAGTGATCTTGTCACATGTGACGAGCGTGAGACAGTGTAGTGTCCTGGAGTGAATACTCCAGTTGAAACCAATGTATGTCTGGCTGTGACCACAGTGATATTGTCACATGTGACGAGCGTGACACAGTGTAGTGTCCTGGAGTGAATACTCCAGTTGAAACTAATGTATGTCTGGCGGTGACCACAGTGATATTGTCACATGTGACGAGCGTGAGACAGTGTAGTGTCCTGGAGTGAATACTCCAGTTGAAACCAATGTATGTCTGGCGGTGACCACAGTGATATTGTCACATGTGACGAGCCCGACACAGTGTAGTGTCCCGGAGTGAATACTCCAGTTGAAACCAATGTATGTCTGGCGGTGGTCACAGTGATATTGTCACATGTGACGAGCGTGAGACAGTGTAGTGTCCTGGAGTGAATACTCCAGTTGAAACCAATGTCTGGCGGTGACCGCAGTGATATTGTCACATGTGACGAGCGTGAGACAGTGTAGTGTCCTGGAGTGTATACTCCAGTTGAAACCAATGTATGTCTGGCGGTGTCCACAGTGATATTGTCACATGTAACGAGCTTGTGAAAGTGTAGTGTCCTGGAGTGAATACTCCAGTTGAAACCAATGTATGTCTGGCGGTGACCACAGTGATATTATCACATGTGACGAGCGTGAGGCAGTGTAGTGTCCTGGAGTGAATACTCCAGTTGAAACCAATGTATGTCTGGCTGTGACCACAGTGATATTGTCACATGTGACGGGCGTGAGGCAGTGTAGTGTCCTGGAGTGAATACTCCAGTTGAAACCAATGAACGTCTGGCGGTGACCACAGTGATATTGTCATATGTGACGAGCGTGAGACAGTGTAGTGTCCTGGAGTGAATACTCCAGTTGAAACCAATGTATGTCTGGCGGTGACCACAGTGATATTGTCACATGTGACGAGCGTGTGACAGTGTGGTGTCCTGGAGTGAATACTCCCAGTTGAAACCAATGTATGTCTGGCGGTGACCACAGTGATAGTGTCACATGTGACGAGCGTGAGACAGTGTAGTGTCCTGGAGTGAATACTCCAGTTGAAACCAATGTATGTCTGGCGGTGACCACAGTGATATTGTCACATGTGACGAGCGTGACACAGTGTAGTGTCCCGGAGTGAATACTCCAGTTGAAACCAATGTATGTCTGGCGGTGACCACAGTGATATTGTCACATGTGACGAGCGTGAGACAGTGTAGTGTCCTGGAGTGAATGCTCCAGTTGAAACCAATGTATGTCTGGCTGTGAGCACTGTGATATTGTCACATGTGACGAGCGTGAGACAGTGTAGTGTCCTGGAGTGAATACTCCAGTTGAAACCAATGTATGTCTGGCGGTGACCACAGTGATATTGTCACATGTGACGAGCGTGAGGCAGTGTAGTGTCCTGGAGTGAATACTCCAGTTGAAACCAATGTATGTCTGGCGGTGACCACAGTTATATTGTCACATGTGACGAGCGTGAGACAGTGTAGTGTCCTGGAGTGAATACTCCAGTTGAAACCAATGTATGTCTGGCTGTGACCACAGTGATATTGTCACATGTGACGAGCGAGAGACAGTGTAGTGTCCTGGAGTGAATACTCCAGTTGAAACCAATGTATGTCTAGCGGTGACCACAGTTATATTGTCACATGTGACGAGCGTGAGACAGTGTAGTGTCCTGGAGTGAATACTCCAGTTGAAACCAATGTATATCTGGCGGTGACCACAGTGATATTGTCACATGTGACGAGCGTGACACAGTGTAGTGTCCTGGAGTGAATACTCCAGTTGAAACCAATGTATGTCTGGCGGTGGTCACAGTGTAATTGTCACATGTGACGAGCGTGACACAGTGTAGTGTCCTGGAGTGAATACTCCAGTTGAAACCAATGTATGTCTGGCGGTGACCACAGTGATATTGTCTCATGTGACGAGCGTCAGACAGTGTAGTGTCCTGGAGTGTATACTCCAGTTGAAACCAAATTATGTCTGGCGGTGACCACAGTGATATTGTCACATGTAACGAGCGTGTGACAGTGTAGTGTCCTGGAGTGAATATTCCAGTTGCAACCAATGTATGTGTGACGGTGACCACAGTGACATGTCACATGTGACGAGGTGAGTCAGTGTAGTGTCCTGGAGTGAATACTGCAGCTGAAACCAATGTATGTCTGGCGGTGACCACAGTGATATTGTCACATGTGACGAGCGTGACACAGTGTAGTGTCCTGGAGTGAATACTCCAGTTGAAACCAATGTATGATCTGGCGGTGACCACAGTGATATTGTCACATGTGACGTGCGTGTGACAGTGAGGTGTCCTGGAGTGAATACTCCAGTTGAAACCAATGTATGTCTGGCGGTGACCACAGTGATATTGTCACATGTGACGAGCGTGAGACAGTGTAGTGTCCTGGAGTGAATATTCCAGTTGCAACCAATGTATGTGTGACGGTGACCACAGTGACATGTCACATGTGACGAGGTGAGACAGTGTAGTGTCCTGGAGTGAATATTCCAGTTGAAACCAATGTATTTGTGGCGGTGACCACAGTGATATTGTCACATGTGACGAGCGTGAGACAGTGTAGTGTCCCTGAGTGAATACTCCAGTGGAAACCAAAGTATGTCTGGCGGTGACCACAGTGACATTATCACATGTGACAAGGTGAGACAGTGTAGTGTCCCTGAGTGAATACTCCAGTTGAAACCAATGTATGTCTGGCGGTGACCAGAGTGATATTGTCACATGTGACGAGCGTGAGACAGTGTAGTGTCCCGGAGTGAATACTCCAGTTGAAACCAATGTATGTGTGGCGGTGACCATAGTGACATGTCACATGTGACGAGGTGAGACAGTATAGTGTCCCGGAGTGAATACTCCAGTTGAAACTAATGTATATCTGGCGGTGACCACACTGACATGGCACATGTGACGAGGCGAGATAGTGTAGTGTCCTGGAATGAATACTCCTGTTGAAACCAATGTATGTGTGGCGGTAACCACACTGACATGTCACATGTGACTAAGTGGGACAGTGTAGAGTCCTGGAGTGAATACTCCAGTTGAAACCAATGTATGTGTGGCGGTGACTACAGTCACATTGTCACATGTGACGAGCGTGAGACAGTGTAGTGTCCTGGAGTGAATACTGCAGCTGAAACCAATGTATGTGTGGCGGTGACCACAGTAATATTGTCACATGTGACAAGCGTGAGACAGTGTAGTGTCCCGGAGTGAATACTCCAGTTGAAACCAATGTATGTGTGGCGGTGACCACAGTGATATTGTCACATGTGACGAGCGTGAGACAGTGTAGTGTCCTGGAGTGAATACTGCAGTTGAAACCAATGTATGTGTGGAGGTGACCACAGTCACATTGTCACATGTGACGAGCGTGAGACAGTGTAGTGTCCTGGAGTGAATACTCCAGTTGAAACCAATGTATGTGTGGCGGTGACCACAGTCACATTGTCACATGTGACAAGCGTGAGACAGTGTAGTGTCCCGGAGTGAATACTCCAGTTGAAACCAATGTATGTGTGGCGGTGACCACAGTGATATTGTCACATGTGACGAGCGTGAGACAGTGTAGTGTCCTGGAGTGAATACTCCAGTTGAAACCGATGTATGTCTGGCTGTGAGCACAGTGATATTGTCACATGTGACGAGCGTGAGACAGTGTAGTGTCCTGGAGTGAATACTCCAGTTGAAACCAATGTATGTCTGGCGGTGACCACAGTGATATTGTCACATGTGACGAGCGTGCGGCATTGTAGTGTCCAGGAGTGAATACTCCAGTTGAAACCAATGTATGTCTGGCGGTGACCACAGTGATATTGTCACATGTGACGAGCGTGAGACAGTGTAGTGTCCTGGAGTGAATACTCCAGTTGAAACCAATGTATGTCTGGCTGTGACCACAGTGATATTGTCACATGTGACGAGCGTGACACAGTGTAGTGTCCTGGAGTGAATACTCCAGTTGAAACTAATGTATGTCTGGCGGTGACCACAGTGATATTGTCACATGTGACGAGCGTGAGACAGTGTAGTGTCCTGGAGTGAATACTCCAGTTGAAACCAATGTATGTCTGGCGGTGACCACAGTGATATTGTCACATGTGACGAGCGTGACACAGTGTAGTGTCCCGGAGTGAATACTCCAGTTGAAACCAATGTATGTCTGGCGGTGGTCACAGTGATATTGTCACATGTGACGAGCGTGAGACAGTGTAGTGTCCTGGAGTGAATACTCCAGTTGAAACCAATGTCTGGCGGTGACCGCAGTGATATTGTCACATGTGACGAGCGTGAGACAGTGTAGTGTCCTGGAGTGTATACTCCAGTGTAAACCAATGTATGTCTGGCGGTGACCACAGTGATATTGTCACATGTAACGAGCTTGTGAAAGTGTAGTGTCCTGGAATGAATACTGCAGCTGAAACAAATGTATGTCTGGCGGTGACCACAGTGATATTGTCACATGTGACGAGCGTGACACAGTGTAGTGTCCTGGAGTGAATACTCCAGTTGAAACCAATGTAAGTCTGGCGGTGACCACAGTGATATTGTCACATGTGACGAGCGTGAGACAGTGTGGTGTCCTGGAGTGAATACTCCATTGAAACCAATGTATGTCTGGCGGTGACCACAGTGATATTGTCACATGTGACGAGCGTGACACAGTGTAGTGTCCTGGAGTGAATACTCCAGTTGAAACCAATATATGTCTGGCGGTGATCACAGTGATATTGTCACATGTGACGAGCGTGTGACAGTGTGGTGTCCTGGAGTGAATACTCCAGTTGAAACCAATGTATGTCTGGCGGTGACCACAGTGATATTATCACATGTGACGAGCGTGAGGCAGTGTAGTGTCCTGGAGTGAATACTCCAGTTGAAACCAATGTATGTCTGGCTGTGACCACATTGATATTGTCACATGTGACGGGCGTGAGGCAGTGTAGTGTCCTGGAGTGAATACTCCAGTTGAAACCAATGAACGTCTGGCAGTGACCACAGTGATATTGTCATATGTGACGAGCGTGAGACAGTGTAGTGTCCTGGAGTGAATACTCCAGTTGAAACCAATGTATGTCTGGCGGTGACCACAGTGATATTGTCACATATGACGAGCGTGTGACAGTGTAGTGTCCTGGAGTGAATACTCCACTTGAAACCAATGTATGTCTGGCGGTGACCACAGTGATATTGTCACATGTGACGAGTGTGTGACAGTGTGGTGTCCCGGAGTGAATACTTCAGTTGAAACCAATGTATGTCTGGCGGTGACCACAGTGATATTGTCACATGTGACGAGCGTGTGACAGTGTGGTGTCCTGGAGTGAATACTCCACTTGAAACCAATGTATGTCTGGCGGTGACCACAGTGATATTGTCACATGTAACGAGCGTGTGACAGTGTAGTGTCCTGGAGTGAATACTCCACTTGAAACCAATGTATGTCTGGCGGTGACCACAGTGATATTGTCACATGTGACGGGCGTGTGACAGTGTGGTGTCCTGGAGTGAATACTCCCAGTTGAAACCAATGTATGTCTGGCGGTGACCACAGTGATAGTGTCACATGTGACGAGCGTGAGACAGTGTAGTGTCCTGGAGTGAATACTCCAGTTGAAACCAATGTATGTCTGGCGGTGACCACAGTGATATTGTCACATGTGACGAGCGTGAGGCAGTGTAGTGTCCTGGAGTGAATACTCCAGTGGAAACCAATGTATGTCTGGCGGTGACCACAGTGATATTGTCACATGTGACGAGCGTGAGACAGTGTAGTGTCCTGGAGTGAATACTCCAGTTGAAACCAATGTATGTCTGGCAGTAACCACAGTGATATTGTCACATGTGACGAGCGAGAGACAGTGTAGTGTCCTGGAGTGAATACTCCAGTTGAAACCAATGTATGTCTAGCGGTGACCACAGTTATATTGTCACATGTGACGAGCGTGAGACAGTGTAGTGTCCTGGAGTGAATACTCCAGTTGAAACCAATGTATATCTGGCGGTGACCACAGTGATATTGTCACATGTGACGAGCGTGACACAGTGTAGTGTCCTGGAGTGAATACTCCAGTTGAAACCAAAGTACGTCTGGCGGTGGTCACAGTGTAATTGTCACATGTGACGAGCGTGACACAGTGTAGTGTCCTGGAGTGAATACTCCAGTTGAAACCAATGTATGTCTGGCGGTGACCACAGTGATATTGTCTCATGTGACGAGCGTGAGACAGTGTAGTGTCCTGGAGTGTATACTCCAGTTGAAACCAAATTATGTCTGGCGGTGACCACAGTGATATTGTCACATGTAACGAGCGTGTGACAGTGTAGTGTCCTGGAGTGAATACTGCAGCTGAAACCAATGTATGTCTGGCGGTGACCACAGTGATATTGTCACATGTGACGAGCGTGACACAGTGTAGTGTCCTGGAGTGAATACTCCAGTTGAAACCAATGTATGTCTGGCGGTGACCACAGTGATATTGTCACATGTGACGTGCGTGTGACAGTGTGGTGTCCTGGAGTGAATACTCCAGTTGAAACCAATGTATGTCTGGCGGTGACCACAGTGATATTGTCACATGGGACGAGCGTGAGACAGTGTAGTGTCCTGGAGTGAATATTCCAGTTGCAACCAATGTATGTTTGACGGTGACCACAGTGACATGTCACATGTGACGAGGTGAGACGGTGTAGTGTCCTGGAGTGAATATTCCAGTTGAAACCAATGTATGTGTGGCGGTGACCACAGTGATATTGTCACATGTGACGAGCGTGAGACAGTGTAGTGTCCTGGAGTGAATACTCCAGTTGAAACCAATGTATGTCTGGCGGTGACCACAGTGATATTGTCACATATGACGAGCGTGTGACAGTGTAGTGTCCCGGAGTGAATACTCCAGTTGAAACCAAAATATGTCTGGCGGTGACCACAGTGATATTGTCACATGTGACGAGCGTGTGACAGTGTGGTGTCCTGGAGTGAATACTCCACTTGAAACCAATGTATGTCTGGCGGTGACCACAGTGATATTGTCACATGTAACGAGTGTGTGACAGTGTAGTGTCCTGGAGTGAATACTCCACTTGAAACCAATGTATGTCTGGCGGTGACCACAGTGATATTGTCACATGTGACGAGCGTGTGACAGTGTGGTGTCCTGGAGTGAATACTGCCAGTTGAAACCAATGTATGTCTGGCGGTGACCACAGTGATAGTGTCACATGTGACGAGCGTGAGACAGTGTAGTGTCCTGGAGTGAATACTCCAGTTGAAACCAATGTATGTCTGGCGGTGACCACAGTGATATTGTCACATGTGACGAGCGTGACACAGTGTAGTGTCCCGGAGTGAATACTCCAGTTGAAACCAATGTATGTCTGGCGGTGACCACAGTGATATTGTCACATGTGACGAGCGTGAGACAGTGTAGTGTCCTGGAGTGAATGCTCCAGTTGAAACCTATGTATGTCTGGCTGTGAGCACAGTGATATTGTCACATGTGACGAGCGTGAGACAGTGTAGTGTCCTGGAGTGAATACTCCAGTTGAAACCAATGTATGTCTGGCGGTGACCACAGTGGTATTGTCACATGTGACGAGCGTGAGGCAGTGTAGTGTCCTGGAGTGAATACTCCAGTTGAAACCAATGTATGTCTGGCTGTGACCACAGTGATATTGTCACATGTGACGAGCGTGAGACAGTGTAGTGTCCTGGAGTGAATACTCCAGTTGAAACCAATGTATGTCTAGCGGTGACCACAGTTATATTGTCACATGTGACGAGCGTGAGACAGTGTAGTGTCCTGGAGTGAATACTCCAGTTGAAACCAATGTATATTTGGCGGTGACCACAGTGATATTGTCACATGTGACGAGCGTGACACAGTGTAGTGTCCTGGAGTGAATACTCCAGTTGAAACCAATGTATGTCTGGCGGTGACCACAGTGATATTGTCTCATGTGACGAGCGTGAGGCATTGTAGTGTCCTGGAGTGAATACTCCAGTTGAAACCAATGTATGTCTGGCGGTGACCACAGTGATCTTGTCACATGTGACGAGCGTGAGACAGTGTAGTGTCCTGGAGTGAATACTCCAGTTGAAACCAATGTATGTCTGGCTGTGACCACAGTGATATTGTCACATGTGACGAGCGTGACACAGTGTAGTGTCCTGGAGTGAATACTCCAGTTGAAACTAATGTATGTCTGGCGGTGACCACAGTGATATTGTCACATGTGACGAGCGTGAGACAGTGTAGTGTCCTGGAGTGAATACTCCAGTTGAAACCAATGTATGTCTGGCGGTGACCACAGTGATATTGTCACATGTGACGAGCCCGACACAGTGTAGTGTCCCGGAGTGAATACTCCAGTTGAAACCAATGTATGTCTGGCGGTGGTCACAGTGATATTGTCACATGTGACGAGCGTGAGACAGTGTAGTGTCCTGGAGTGAATACTCCAGTTGAAACCAATGTCTGGCGGTGACCGCAGTGATATTGTCACATGTGACGAGCGTGAGACAGTGTAGTGTCCTGGAGTGAATACTCCAGTTGAAACCAATGTATGTCTGGCGGTGACCACAGTGATATTGTCACATGTGACGAGCGTGTGACAGTGTGGTGTCCTGGAGTGAATACTCCCAGTTGAAACCAATGTATGTCTGGCGGTGACCACAGTGATAGTGTCACATGTGACGAGCGTGAGACAGTGTAGTGTCCTGGAGTGAATACTCCAGTTGAAACCAATGTATGTCTGGCGGTGACCACAGTGATATTGTCACATGTGACGAGCGTGACACAGTGTAGTGTCCCGGAGTGAATACTCCAGTTGAAACCAATGTATGTCTGGCGGTGACCACAGTGATATTGTCACATGTGACGAGCGTGAGACAGTGTAGTGTCCTGGAGTGAATGCTCCAGTTGAAACCAATGTATGTCTGGCTGTGAGCACAGTGATATTGTCACATGTGACGAGCGTGAGACAGTGTAGTGTCCTGGAGTGAATACTCCAGTTGAAACCAATGTATGTCTGGCGGTGACCACAGTGATATTGTCACATGTGACGAGCGTGAGGCAGTGTAGTGTCCTGGAGTGAATACTCCAGTTGAAACCAATGTATGTCTGGCGGTGACCACAGTTATATTGTCACATGTGACGAGCGTGAGACAGTGTAGTGTCCTGGAGTGAATACTCCAGTTGAAACCAATGTATGTCTGGCTGTGACCACAGTGATATTGTCACATGTGACGAGCGAGAGACAGTGTAGTGTCCTGGAGTGAATACTCCAGTTGAAACCAATGTATGTCTAGCGGTGACCACAGTTATATTGTCACATGTGACGAGCGTGAGACAGTGTAGTGTCCTGGAGTGAATACTCCAGTTGAAACCAATGTATATCTGGCGGTGACCACAGTGATATTGTCACATGTGACGAGCGTGACACAGTGTAGTGTCCTGGAGTGAATACTCCAGTTGAAACCAATGTATGTCTGGCGGTGGTCACAGTGTAATTGTCACATGTGACGAGCGTGACACAGTGTAGTGTCCTGGAGTGAATACTCCAGTTGAAACCAATGTATGTCTGGCGGTGACCACAGTGATATTGTCTCATGTGACGAGCGTCAGACAGTGTAGTGTCCTGGAGTGTATACTCCAGTTGAAACCAAATTATGTCTGGCGGTGACCACAGTGATATTGTCACATGTAACGAGCGTGTGACAGTGTAGTGTCCTGGAGTGAATACTGCAGCTGAAACCAATGTATGTCTGGCGGTGACCACAGTGATATTGTCACATGTGACGAGCGTGACACAGTGTAGTGTCCTGGAGTGAATACTCCAGTTGAAACCAATGTATGATCTGGCGGTGACCACAGTGATATTGTCACATGTGACGTGCGTGTGACAGTGAGGTGTCCTGGAGTGAATACTCCAGTTGAAACCAATGTATGTCTGGCGGTGACCACAGTGATATTGTCACATGTGACGAGCGTGAGACAGTGTAGTGTCCTGGAGTGAATATTCCAGTTGCAACCAATGTATGTGTGACGGTGACCACAGTGACATGTCACATGTGACGAGGTGAGACAGTGTAGTGTCCTGGAGTGAATATTCCAGTTGAAACCAATGTATGTGTAGCGGTGACCACAGTGATATTGTCACATGTGACGAGCGTGAGACAGTGTAGTGTCCCTGAGTGAATACTCCAGTGGAAACCAAAGTATGTCTGGCGGTGACCACAGTGACATTATCACATGTGACAAGGTGAGACAGTGTAGTGTCCCTGAGTGAATACTCCAGTTGAAACCAATGTATGTCTGGCGGTGACCAGAGTGATATTGTCACATGTGACGAGCGTGAGACAGTGTAGTGTCCCGGAGTGAATACTCCAGTTGAAACCAATGTATGTGTGGCGGTGACCATAGTGACATGTCACATGTGACGAGGTGAGACAGTATAGTGTCCCGGAGTGAATACTCCAGTTGAAACTAATGTATATCTGGCGGTGACCACACTGACATGGCACATGTGACGAGGCGAGATAGTGTAGTGTCCTGGAATGAATACTCCTGTTGAAACCAATGTATGTGTGGCGGTGACCACACTGACATGTCACATGTGACTAAGTGGGACAGTGTAGAGTCCTGGAGTGAATACTCCAGTTGAAACCAATGTATGTGTGGCGGTGACCACAGTCACATTGTCACATGTGACGAGCGTGAGACAGTGTAGTGTCCTGGAGTGAATACTGCAGCTGAAACCAATGTATGTGTGGCGGTGACCACAGTAATATTGTCACATGTGACAAGCGTGAGACAGTGTAGTGTCCCGGAGTGAATACTCCAGTTGAAACCAATGTATGTGTGGCGGTGACCACAGTGATATTGTCACATGTGACGAGCGTGAGACAGTGTAGTGTCCTGGAGTGAATACTGCAGTTGAAACCAATGTATGTGTGGAGGTGACCACAGTCACATTGTCACATGTGACGAGCGTGAGACAGTGTAGTGTCCTGGAGTGAATACTCCAGTTGAAACCAATGTATGTGTGGCGGTGACCACAGTCACATTGTCACATGTGACAAGCGTGAGACAGTGTAGTGTCCCGGAGTGAATACTCCAGTTGAAACCAATGTATGTGTGGCGGTGACCACAGTGATATTGTCACATGTGACGAGCGTGAGACAGTGTAGTGTCCTGGAGTGAATACTCCAGTTGAAACCGATGTATGTCTGGCTGTGAGCACAGTGATATTGTCACATGTGACGAGCGTGAGACAGTGTAGTGTCCTGGAGTGAATACTCCAGTTGAAACCAATGTATGTCTGGCGGTGACCACAGTGATATTGTCACATGTGACGAGCGTGCGGCATTGTAGTGTCCAGGAGTGAATACTCCAGTTGAAACCAATGTATGTCTGGCGGTGACCACAGTGATATTGTCACATGTGACGAGCGTGAGACAGTGTAGTGTCCTGGAGTGAATACTCCAGTTGAAACCAATGTATGTCTGGCTGTGACCACAGTGATATTGTCACATGTGACGAGCGTGACACAGTGTAGTGTCCTGGAGTGAATACTCCAGTTGAAACTAATGTATGTCTGGCGGTGACCACAGTGATATTGTCACATGTGACGAGCGTGAGACAGTGTTGTGTCCTGGAGTGAATACTCCAGTTGAAACCAATGTATGTCTGGCGGTGACCACAGTGATATTGTCACATGTGACGAGCGTGACACAGTGTAGTGTCCCGGAGTGAATACTCCAGTTGAAACCAATGTATGTCTGGCGGTGGTCACAGTGATATTGTCACATGTGACGAGCGTGAGACAGTGTAGTGTCCTGGAGTGAATACTCCAGTTGAAACCAATGTCTGGCGGTGACCGCAGTGATATTGTCACATGTGACGAGCGTGAGACAGTGTAGTGTCCTGGAGTGTATACTCCAGTGTAAACCAATGTATGTCTGGCGGTGACCACAGTGATATTGTCACATGTAACGAGCTTGTGAAAGTGTAGTGTCCTGGAATGAATACTGCAGCTGAAACAAATGTATGTCTGGCGGTGACCACAGTGATATTGTCACATGTGACGAGCGTGACACAGTGTAGTGTCCTGGAGTGAATACTCCAGTTGAAACCAATGTAAGTCTGGCGGTGACCACAGTGATATTGTCACATGTGACGAGCGTGAGACAGTGTGGTGTCCTGGAGTGAATACTCCATTGAAACCAATGTATGTCTGGCGGTGACCACAGTGATATTGTCACATGTGACGAGCGTGACACAGTGTAGTGTCCTGGAGTGAATACTCCAGTTGAAACCAATATACGTCTGGCGGTGATCACAGTGATATTGTCACATGTGACGAGCGTGTGACAGTGTGGTGTCCTGGAGTGAATACTCCAGTTGAAACCAATGTATGTCTGGCGGTGACCACAGTGATATTATCACATGTGACGAGCGTGAGGCAGTGTAGTGTCCTGGAGTGAATACTCCAGTTGAAACCAATGTATGTCTGGCTGTGACCACATTGATATTGTCACATGTGACGGGCGTGAGGCAGTGTAGTGTCCTGGAGTGAATACTCCAGTTGAAACCAATGAACGTCTGGCAGTGACCACAGTGATATTGTCATATGTGACGAGCGTGAGACAGTGTAGTGTCCTGGAGTGAATACTCCAGTTGAAACCAATGTATGTCTGGCGGTGACCACAGTGATATTGTCACATATGACGAGCGTGTGACAGTGTAGTGTCCTGGAGTGTATACTCCACTTGAAACCAATGTATGTCTGGCGGTGACCACAGTGATATTGTCACATGTGACGAGTGTGTGACAGTGTGGTGTCCCGGAGTGAATACTGCCAGTTGAAACCAATGTATGTCTGGCGGTGACCACAGTGATATTGTCACATGTGACGAGCGTGTGACAGTGTGGTGTCCTGGAGTGAATACTCCACTTGAAACCAATGTATGTCTGGCGGTGACCACAGTGATATTGTCACATGTAACGAGCGTGTGACAGTGTAGTGTCCTGGAGTGAATACTCCACTTGAAACCAATGTATGTCTGGCGGTGACCACAGTGATATTGTCACATGTGACGGGCGTGTGACAGTGTGGTGTCCTGGAGTGAATACTCCCAGTTGAAACCAATGTATGTCTGGCGGTGACCACAGTGATAGTGTCACATGTGACGAGCGTGAGACAGTGTAGTGTCCTGGAGTGAATACTCCAGTTGAAACCAATGTATGTCTGGCGGTGACCACAGTGATATTGTCACATGTGACGAGCGTGAGGCAGTGTAGTGTCCTGGAGTGAATACTCCAGTGGAAACCAATGTATGTCTGGCGGTGACCACAGTGATATTGTCACATGTGACGAGCGTGAGACAGTGTAGTGTCCTGGAGTGAATACTCCAGTTGAAACCAATGTATGTCTGGCAGTGACCACAGTGATATTGTCACATGTGACGAGCGAGAGACAGTGTAGTGTCCTGGAGTGAATACTCCAGTTGAAACCAATGTATGTCTAGCGGTGACCACAGTTATATTGTCACATGTGACGAGCGTGAGACAGTGTAGTGTCCTGGAGTGAATACTCCAGTTGAAACCAATGTATATCTGGCGGTGACCACAGTGATATTGTCACATGTGACGAGCGTGACACAGTGTAGTGTCCTGGAGTGAATACTCCAGTTGAAACCAAAGTACGTCTGGCGGTGGTCACAGTGTAATTGTCACATGTGACGAGCGTGACACAGTGTAGTGTCCTGGAGTGAATACTCCAGTTGAAACCAATGTATGTCTGGCGGTGACCACAGTGATATTGTCTCATGTGACGAGCGTGAGACAGTGTAGTGTCCTGGAGTGTATACTCCAGTTGAAACCAAATTATGTCTGGCGGTGACCACAGTGATATTGTCACATGTAACGAGCGTGTGACAGTGTAGTGTCCTGGAGTGAATACTGCAGCTGAAACCAATGTATGTCTGGCGGTGACCACAGTGATATTGTCACATGTGACGAGCGTGACACAGTGTAGTGTCCTGGAGTGAATACTCCAGTTGAAACCAATGTATGTCTGGCGGTGACCACAGTGATATTGTCACATGTGACGTGCGTGTGACAGTGTGGTGTCCTGGAGTGAATACTCCAGTTGAAACCAATGTATGTCTGGCGGTGACCACAGTGATATTGTCACATGTGACGAGCGTGAGACAGTGTAGTGTCCTGGAGTGAATATTCCAGTTGCAACCAATGTATGTTTGACGGTGACCACAGTGACATGTCACATGTGACGAGGTGAGACGGTGTAGTGTCCTGGAGTGAATATTCCAGTTGAAACCAATGTATGTGTGGCGGTGACCACAGTGATATTGTCACATGTGACGAGCGTGAGACAGTGTAGTGTCCTGGAGTGAATACTCCAGTTGAAACCAATGTATGTCTGGCGGTGACCACAGTGATATTGTCACATATGACGAGCGTGTGACAGTGTAGTGTCCCGGAGTGAATACTCCAGTTGAAACCAATGTATGTCTGGCGGTGACCACAGTGATATTGTCACATGTGACGAGCGTGTGACAGTGTGGTGTCCTGGAGTGAATACTCCACTTGAAACCAATGTATGTCTGGCGGTGACCACAGTGATATTGTCACATGTAACGAGTGTGTGACAGTGTAGTGTCCTGGAGTGAATACTCCACTTGAAACCAATGTATGTCTGGCGGTGACCACAGTGATATTGTCACATGTGACGAGCGTGTGACAGTGTGGTGTCCTGGAGTGAATACTGCCAGTTGAAACCAATGTATGTCTGGCGGTGACCACAGTGATAGTGTCACATGTGACGAGCGTGAGACAGTGTAGTGTCCTGGAGTGAATACTCCAGTTGAAACCAATGTATGTCTGGCGGTGACCACAGTGATATTGTCACATGTGACGAGCGTGACACAGTGTAGTGTCCCGGAGTGAATACTCCAGTTGAAACCAATGTATGTCTGGCGGTGACCACAGTGATATTGTCACATGTGACGAGCGTGAGACAGTGTAGTGTCCTGGAGTGAATGCTCCAGTTGAAACCTATGTATGTCTGGCTGTGAGCACAGTGATATTGTCACATGTGACGAGCGTGAGACAGTGTAGTGTCCTGGAGTGAATACTCCAGTTGAAACCAATGTATGTCTGGCGGTGACCACAGTGGTATTGTCACATGTGACGAGCGTGAGGCAGTGTAGTGTCCTGGAGTGAATACTCCAGTTGAAACCAATGTATGTCTGGCTGTGACCACAGTGATATTGTCACATGTGACGAGCGTGAGACAGTGTAGTGTCCTGGAGTGAATACTCCAGTTGAAACCAATGTATGTCTAGCGGTGACCACAGTTATATTGTCACATGTGACGAGCGTGAGACAGTGTAGTGTCCTGGAGTGAATACTCCAGTTGAAACCAATGTATATTTGGCGGTGACCACAGTGATATTGTCACATGTGACGAGCGTGACACAGTGTAGTGTCCTGGAGTGAATACTCCAGTTGAAACCAATGTATGTCTGGCGGTGACCACAGTGATATTGTCTCATGTGACGAGCGTCAGACATTGTAGTGTCCTGGAGTGTATACTCCAGTTGAAACCAAATTATGTCTGGCGGTGACCACAGTGATATTGTCACATGTAACGAGCGTGTGACAGTGTAGTGTCCTGGAGTGAATACTGCAGCTGAAACCAATGTATGTCTGGCGGTGACCACAGTGATATTGTCACATGTGACGAGCGTGACACAGTGTAGTGTCCTGGAGTGAATACTCCTGTTGAAACCAATGTATGATCTGGCGGTGACCACAGTGATATTGTCACATGTGACGTGCGTATGACAGTGTGGTGTCCTGGAGTGAATACTCCAGTTGAAACCAATGTATGTCTGGCGGTGACCACAGTGATATTGTCACATGCGACGAGCGTGAGACAGTGTAGTGTCCTGGAGTGAATATTCCAGTTGAAAACAATGTATGTGTGGCGGTGACCACAGTGATATTGTCACATGTGACGAGCGTGAGACAGTGTAGTGTCCCTGAGTGAATACTCCAGTGGAAACCAAAGTATGTCTGGCGGTGACCACAGTGACATTATCACATGTGACGAGGTGAGACAGTGTAGTGTCCCTGAGTGAATACTCCAGTTGAAACCAATGTATGTCTGGCGGTGACCAGAGTGATATTGTCACATGTGACGAGCGTGAGACAGTGTAGAGTCCCGGAGTGAATACTCCAGTTGAAACCAATGTATGTGTGGCGGTGACCATAGTGACATGTCACATGTGACGAGGTGAGACAGTATAGTGTCCCGGAGTGAATACTCCAGTTGAAACTAATGTATATCTGGCGGTGACCACACTGACATGGCACATGTGACGAGGCGAGATAGTGTAGTGTCCTGGAATGAATACTCCTGTTGAAACCAATGTATGTGTGGCGGTGACCACACTGACATGTCACATGTGACTAAGTGGGACAGTGTAGTGTCCTGGAGTGAATACTCCAGTTGAAACCAATGTATGTGTGGCGGTGACCACAGTCACATTGTCACATGTGACGAGCGTGAGACAGTGTAGTGTCCTGGAGTGAATACTGCAGCTGAAACCAATGTATGTGTGGCGGTGACCACAGTAATATTGTCACATGTGACAAGCGTGAGACAGTGTAGTGTCCCGGAGTGAATACTCCAGTTGAAACCAATGTATGTGTGGCGGTGACCACAGTGATATTGTCACATGTGACGAGCGTGAGACAGTGTAGTGTCCTGGAGTGAATACTCCAGTTGAAACCGATGTATGTCTGGCTGTGAGCACAGTGATATTGTCACATGTGTCGAGCGTGAGACAGTGTAGTGTCCTGGAGTGAATACTCCAGTTGAAACCAATGTATGTCTGGCGGTGACCACAGTGATATTGTCACATGTGACGAGCGTGCGGCATTGTAGTGTCCTGGAGAGAATACTCCAGTTGAAACCAATGTATGTCTGGCGGTGACAACAGTGATATTGTCACATGTGACGAGCGTGAGACAGTGTAGTGTCCTGGAGTGAATACTCCAGTTGAAACCAATGTATGTCTGGCTGTGACCACAGTGATATTGTCACATGTGACGAGCGTGACACAGTGTAGTGTCCTGGAGTGAATACTCCAGTTGAAACTAATGTATGTCTGGCGGTGACGACAGTGATATTGTCACATGTGACGAGCGTGAGACAGTGTAGTGTCCTGGAGTGAATACTCCAGTTGAAACCAATGTATGTCTGGCGGTGACCCCAGTGATATTGTCACATGTGACGAGCGTGACACAGTGTAGTGTCCCGCAGTGAATACTCCAGTTGAAACCAATGTATGTCTGGCGGTGGTCACAGTGATATTGTCACATGTGACGAGCGTGAGACAGTGTAGTGTCCTGGAGTGAATACTCCAGTTGAAACCAATGTCTGGCGGTGACCGCAGTGATATTGTCACATGTGACGAGCGTGAGACAGTGTAGTGTCCTGGAGTGTATACTCCAGTGTAAACCAATGTATGTCTGGCGGTGACCACAGTGATATTGTCACATGTAACGAGCTTGTGAAAGTGTAGTGTCCTGGAATGAATACTGCAGCTGAAACCAATGTATGTCTGGCGGTGACCACAGTGATATTGTCACATGTGACGAGCGTGACACAGTGTAGTGTCCTGGAGTGAATACTCCAGTTGAAACCAATGTAAGTCTGGCGGTGACCACAGTGATATTGTCACATGTGACGAGCGTGAGACAGTGTGTATCCTGGAGTGAATACTCCAGTTGAAACCAATGTATGTCTGGCGGTGACCACAGTGATATTGTCACATGTGACGAGCGTGACACAGTGTAGTGTCCTGGAGTGAATACTCCAGTTGAAACCAATATATGTCTGGCGGTGATCACAGTAATATTGTCACATGTGACGAGCGTGTGACAGTGTGGTGTCCTGGAGTGAATACTCCAGTTGAAACCAATGTATGTCTGGCGGTGACCACAGTGATATTATCACATGTGACGAGCGTGAGGCAGTGTAGTGTCCTGGAGTGAATACTCCAGTTGAAACCAATGTATGTCTGGCGGTGACCACAGTGATATTGTCACATGTGACGAGCGTGAGACAGTGTAGTGTCCTGGAGTGAATACTCCAGTTGAAACCAATGTATGTCTGGCTGTGACCACAGTGATAATGTCACATGTGACGAGCGTGAGACAGTGTAGTGTCCTGGAGTGAATACTCTAGTTGAAACCAATGTATGTCTAGCGTTGACCACAGTTATATTGTCACATGTGACGAGCGTGAGTCAGTGTAGTGTCCTGGAGTGAATACTCCAGTTGAAACCAATGTATATCTGGCGGTGACCACAGTGATATTGTCACATGTGACGAGCGTGACACAGTGTAGTGTCCTGGAGTGAATACTCCAGTTGAAACCAAAGTATGTCTGGCGGTGGTCACAGTGTAATTGTCACATGTGACGAGCGTGACACAGTGTAGTGTCCTGGAGTGAATACTCCAGTTGAAACCAATGTATGTCTGGCGGTGACCACAGTGATATTGTCTCATGTGACGAGCGTGAGACAGTGTAGTGTCCTGGAGTGTATACTCCAGTTGAAACCAAATTATGTCTGGCGGTGACCACAGTGATATTGTCACATGTAACGAGCGTGTGACAGTGTAGTGTCCTGGAGTGAATACTGCAGCTGAAACCAATGTATGTCTGGCGGTGACCACAGTGATATTGTCACATGTGACGAGCGTGACACAGTGTAGTGTCCTGGAGTGAATACTCCAGTTGAAACCAATGTATGTCTGGCGGTGACCACAGTGATATTGTCACATGTGACGTGCGTGTGACAGTGTGGTGTCCTGGAGTGAATACTCCAGTTGAAACCAATGTATGTCTGGCGGTGACCACAGTGATATTGTCACATGTGACGAGCGTGAGACAGTGTAGTGTCCTGGAGTGAATATTCCAGTTGCAACCAATGTATGTGTGACGGTGACCACAGTGACATGTCACATGTGACGAGGTGAGACAGTGTAGTGTCCTGGAGTGAATATTCCAGTTGAAACCAATGTATGTGTGGCGGTGACCACAGTGATATTGTCACATGTGACGAGCGTGAGACAGTGTAGTGTCCTGGAGTGAATACTCCAGTTGAAACCAATGTATGTCTGGCGGTGACCACAGTGACATTGTCACATATGACGAGCGTGTGACAGTGTAGTGTCCCGGAGTGAATACTCCAGTTGAAACCAATGTATGTCTGGCGGTGACCACAGTGATATTGTCACATGTGACGAGCGTGTGACAGTGTGGTGTCCTGGAGTGAATACTCCACTTGAAACCAATGTATGTCTGGCGGTGACCACAGTGATATTGTCACATGTAACGAGCGTGTGACACTGTAGTGTCCTGGAGTGAATACTCCACTTGAAACCAATGTATGTCTGGCGGTGACCACAGTGATATTGTCACATGTGACGAGCGTGTGACAGTGTGGTGTCCTGGAGTGAATACTCCCAGTTGAAACCAATGTATGTCTGGCGGTGACCACAGTGATAGTGTCACATGTGACGAGCGTGAGACAGTGTAGTGTCCTGGAGTGAATACTCCAGTTGAAACCAATGTATGTCTGGCGGTGACCACAGTGATATTGACACATGTGACGAGCGTGACACAGTGTAGTGTCCCGGAGTGAATACTCCAGTTGAAACCAATGTATGTCTGGCGGTGACCACAGTGATATTGTCACATGTGACGAGCGTGAGACAGTGTAGTGTCCTGGAGTGAATGCTCCAGTTGAAACCAATGTATGTCTGGCTGTGAGCACAGTGATATTGTCACATGTGACGAGCGTGAGACAGTGTAGTGTCCTGGAGTGAATACTCCAGTTGAAACCAATGTATGTCTGGCGGTGACCACAGTGATATTGTCACATGTGACGAGCGTGAGGCAGTGTAGTGTCCTGGAGTGAATACTCCAGTTGAAACCAATGTATGTCTGGCTGTGACCACAGTGATATTGTCACATGTGACGAGCGTGAGACAGTGTAGTGTCCTGGAGTGAATACTCCAGTTGAAACCAATGTATGTCTAGCGGTGACCACAGTTATATTGTCACATGTGACGAGCGTGAGACAGTGTAGTGTCCTGGAGTGAATACTGCACCTGAAACCAATATATGTCTGGCGGTGACCACAGTGATATTGTCACATGTGACGAGCGTGAGACAGTGTAGTGTCCTGGAGTGAATATTCCAGTTGCAACCAATGTATGTGTGACGGTGACCACAGTGACATGTCACATGTGACGAGGTGAGACAGTGTAGTGTCCTGGAGTGAATATTCCAGTTGAAACCAATGTATGTGTGGCGGTGACCACAGTGATATTGTCACATGTGACGAGCGTGAGACAGTGTAGTGTCCCTGAGTGAATACTCCAGTGGAAACCAAAGTATGTCTGGCGGTGACCACAGTGACATTATCACATGTGACGAGGTGAGACAGTGTAGTGTCCCTGAGTGAATACTCCAGTTGAAACCAATGTATGTCTGGCGGTGACCAGAGTGATATTGTCACATGTGACGAGCGTGAGACAGTGTAGTGTCCCGGAGTGAATACTCCAGTTGAAACCAATGTATGTGTGGCGGTGACCATAGTGACATGTCACATGTGACGAGGTGAGACAGTATAGTGTCCCGGAGTGAATACTCCAGTTGAAACTAATGTATATCTGGCGGTGACCACACTGACATGTCACATGTGACGAGGCGAGATAGTGTAGTGTCCTGGAATGAATACTCCTGTTGAAACCAATGTATGTGTGGCGGTGACCACACTGACATGTCACATGTGACTAAGTGGGACAGTGTAGTGTCCTGGAGTGAATACTCCAGTTGAAACCAATGGTGACGAGCGTGACACAGTGTAGTGTCCTGGAGTGAATACTCCAGTTGAAACCAATGTATGTCTGGCGGTGACCACAGTGATATTGTCTCATGTGACGAGCGTCAGACATTGTAGTGTCCTGGAGTGTATACTCCAGTTGAAACCAAATTATGTCTGGCGGTGACCACAGTGATATTGTCACATGTAACGAGCGTGTGACAGTGTAGTGTCCTGGAGTGAATACTGCACCTGAAACCAATATATGTCTGGCGGTGACCACAGTGATATTGTCACATGTGACGAGCGTGAGACAGTGTAGTGTCCTGGAGTGAATATTCCAGTTGCAACCAATGTATGTGTGACGGTGACCACAGTGACATGTCACATGTGACGAGGTGAGACAGTGTAGTGTCCTGGAGTGAATATTCCAGTTGAAACCAATGTATGTGTGGCGGTGACCACAGTGATATTGTCACATGTGACGAGCGTGAGACAGTGTAGTGTCCCTGAGTGAATACTCCAGTGGAAACCAAAGTATGTCTGGCGGTGACCACAGTGACATTATCACATGTGACGAGGTGAGACAGTGTAGTGTCCCTGAGTGAATACTCCAGTTGAAACCAATGTATGTCTGGCGGTGACCAGAGTGATATTGTCACATGTGACGAGCGTGAGACAGTGTAGTGTCCCGGAGTGAATACTCCAGTTGAAACCAATGTATGTGTGGCGGTGACCATAGTGACATGTCACATGTGACGAGGTGAGACAGTATAGTGTCCCGGAGTGAATACTCCAGTTGAAACTAATGTATATCTGGCGGTGACCACACTGACATGTCACATGTGACGAGGCGAGATAGTGTAGTGTCCTGGAATGAATACTCCTGTTGAAACCAATGTATGTGTGGCGGTGACCACACTGACATGTTACATGTGACTAAGTGGGACAGTGTGGTGTCCTGGAGTGAATACTCCAGTTGAAACCAATGTATATCTGGCGGTGACCACAGTGATATTGTCACATGTGACGAGCGTATCA
Source organism: Hymenopus coronatus (assembly GCA_030762935.1). Lineage (NCBI taxonomy): Eukaryota > Metazoa > Arthropoda > Insecta > Mantodea > Hymenopodidae > Hymenopus > Hymenopus coronatus. The sequence continues at coordinate 2,434,058 of CM060888.1, read as the reverse complement.
CAGTGTAGTGTCCTGGAGTGAATACTCCAGTTGAAACCAAAGTATGTCTGGCGGTGGTCACAGTGTAATTGTCACATGTGACGAGCGTGACACAGTGTAGTGTCCTGGAGTGAATACTCCAGTTGAAACCAATGTATGTGTGGCGGTGACAACATTGACATGTCAAATGTGACGAGGTGAGACAGTGTAGTGTCCTGGAGTGAATACTGCAGTTGAAACCAATGTATGTGTGGCGGTGACCACAGTCACATTGTCACATGTGACGAGCGTGAGACAGTGTAGTGTCCTGGAGTGAATACTCCAGTTGAAACCAATGTATGTGTGGCGGTGACCACAGTCACATTGTCACATGTGACAAGCGTGAGACAGTGTAGTGCCCCGGAGTGAATACTCCAGTTGAAACCAATGTATGTGTGGCGGTGACCACAGTGATATTGTCACATGTGACGAGCGTGAGACAGTGTAGTGTCCTGGAGTGAATACTCCAGTTGAAACCGATGTATGTCTGGCTGTGAGCACAGTGATATTGTCACATGTGACGAGCGTGAGACAGTGTAGTGTCCTGGAGAGAATACTCCAGTTGAAACCAATGTATGTCTGGCGGTGACCACAGTGATATTGTCACATGTGACGAGCGTGCGGCATTGTAGTGTCCTGGAGTGAATACTCCAGTTGAAACCAATGTATGTCTGGCGGTGACCACAGTGATATTGTCACATGTGACGAGCGTGAGACAGTGTAGTGTCCTGGAGTGAATACTCCAGTTGAAACCAATGTATGTTTGGCTGTGACCACAGTGATATTGTCACATGTGACGAGCGTGACACAGTGTAGTGTCCTGGAGTGAATACTCCAGTTGAAACTAATGTATGTCTGGCGGTGACCACAGTGATATTGTCACATGTGACGAGCGTGAGACAGTGTAGTGTCCTGGAGTGAATACTCCAGTTGAAACCAATGTATGTCTGGCGGTGACCACAGTGATATTGTCACATGTGACGAGCGTGACACAGTGTAGTGTCTCGGAGTGAATACTCCAGTTGAAACCAATGTATGTCTGGCGGTGGTCACAGTGATATTGTCACATGTGACGAGCGTGAGACAGTGTAGTGTCCTGGAGTGAATACTCCAGTTGAAACCAATGTCTGGCGGTGACCGCAGTGATATTGTCACATGTGACGAGCGTGAGACAGTGTAGTGTCCTGGAGTGTATACTCCAGTTGAAACCAATGTATGTCTGGCGGTGACCACAGTGATATTGTCACATGTAACGAGCTTGTGAAAGTGTAGTGTCCTGGAATGAATACTGCAGCTGAAACCAATGTATGTTTGGCGGTGACCACAGTGATATTGTCACATGTGACGAGCGTGACACAGTGTAGTGTCCTGGAGTGAATACTCCAGTTTAAACCAATGTAAGTCTGGCGGTGACCACAGTGATATTGTCACATGTGACGAGCGTGAGACAGTGTGGTGTCCTGGAGTGAATACTCCATTGAAACCAATGTATGTCTGGCGGTGACCACAGTGATATTGTCACATGTGACGAGCGTGAGACAGTGTAGTGTCCTGGAGTGAATACTCCAGTTGAAACCAATATATGTCTGGCGGTGATCACAGTGGTATTGTCACATGTGACGAGCGTGTGACAGTGTGGTGTCCTGGAGTGAATACTCCAGTTGAAACCAATGTATGTCTGGCGGTGACCACAGTGATATTATCACATGTGACGAGCGTGAGGCAGTGTAGTGTCCTGGAGTGAATACTCCAGTTGAAACCAATGTATGTCTGGCTGTGACCACAGTGATATTGTCACATGTGACGGGCGTGAGGCAGTCTAGTGTCCTGGAGTGAATACTCCAGTTAAAACCAATGAACGTCTGGCGGTGACCACAGTGATATTGTCATATGTGACGAGCGTGAGACAGTGTAGTGTCCTGGAGTGAATACTCCAGTTGAAACCAATGTATGTCTGGCGGTGACCACAGTGATATTGTCACATATGACGAGCGTGTGACAGTGTAGTGTCCTGGAGTGAATACTCCAGTTGAAACCAATGTATGTCTGGCGGTGACCACAGTGATATTGTCACATGTGACGAGTGTGTGACAGTGTGGTGTCCCGGAGTGAATACTCCAGTTGAAACCAATGTATGTCTGGCGGTGACCACAGTGATATTGTCACATGTGACGAGCGTGTGACAGTGTGGTGTCCTGGAGTGAATACTCCACTTGAAACCAATGTATGTCTGGCGGTGACCACAGTGATATTGTCACATGTAACGAGCGTGTGACAGTGTAGTGTCCTGGAGTGAATACTCCACTTGAAACCAATGTATGTCTGGCGGTGACCACAGTGATATTGTCACATGTGACGGGCGTGTGACAGTGTGGTGTCCTGGAGTGAATACTCCCAGTTGAAACCAATGTATGTCTGGCGGTGACCACAGTGATAGTGTCACATGTGACGAGCGTGAGACAGTGTAGTGTCCTGGAGTGAATACTCCAGTTGAAACCAATGTATGTCTGGCGGTGACCACAGTGATATTGTCACATGTGACGAGCGTGACACAGTGTAGTGTCCCGGAGTGAATACTCTAGTTGAAACCAATGTATGTCTGGCGGTGACCACAGTGATATTGTCACATGTGACGAGCGTGAGACAGTGTAGTGTCCTGGAGTGAATGCTCCAGTTGAAACCAATGTAAGTCTGGCTGTGAGCACAGTGATATTGTCACATGTGACGAGCGTGAGACAGTGTAGTGTCCTGGAGTGAATACTCCAGTTGAAACCAATGTATGTCTGGCGGTGACCACAGTGATATTGTCACATGTGACGAGCGTGAGGCAGTGTAGTGTCCTGGAGTGAATACTCCAGTTGAAACCAATGTATGTCTGGCGGTGACCACAGTGATATTGTCACATGTGACGAGCGTGAGACAGTGTAGTGTCCTGGAGTGAATACTCCAGTTGAAACCAATGTATGTCTGGCTGTGACCACAGTGATATTGTCACATGTGACGAGCGTGAGACAGTGTAGTATCCTGGAGTGAATACTCCAGTTGAAACCAATGTATGTCTAGCGGTGACCACAGTTATATTGTCTCATGTGACGAGCGTGAGACAGTGTAGTGTCCTGGAGTGTATACTCCAGTTGAAACCAAATTATATCTGGCGGTGACCACAGTGATATTGTCACATGTAACGAGCGTGTGACAGTGTAGTGTCCTGGAGTGAATACTGCAGCTGAAACCAATGTATGTCTGGCGGTGACCATAGTGATATTGTCACATGTGACGAGCGTGACACAGTGTAGTGTCCTGGAGTGAATACTCCAGTAGAAACCAATGTATGTCTGGCGGTGACCACAGTGATATTGTCACATGTGACGTGCGTGTGACAGTGTGGTGTCCTGGAGTGAATACTCCAGTTGAAACCAATGTATGTCTGGCGGTGACCACAGTGATATTGTCACATGTGACGAGCGTGAGACAGTGTAGTGTCCTGGAGTGAATATTCCAGTTGCAACCAATGTATGTGTGACGGTGACCACAGTGACATGTCACATGTGACGAGGTGAGACAGTGTAGTGGCCTGGAGTGAATATTCCAGTTGAAACCAATGTATGTGTGGCGGTGACCACAGTGATATTGTCACATGTGACGAGCGTGAGACAGTGTAGTGTCCCTGAGTGAATACTCCAGTGGAAACCAAAGTATGTCTGGCGGTGACCACAGTGACATTATCACATGTGACGAGGTGAGACAGTGTAGTGTCCCTGAGTGAATACTCCAGTTGAAACCAATGTATGTCTGGCGGTGACCAGAGTGATATTGTCACATGTGACGAGCGTGAGACAGTGTAGTGTCCCGGAGTGAATACTCCAGTTGAAACCAATGTATGTGTGGCGGTGACCATAGTGACATGTCACATGTGACGAGGTGAGACAGTATAGTGTCCCGGAGTGAATACTCCAGTTGAAACTAATGTATATCTGGCGGTGACCACACTGACATGTCACATGTGACGAGGCGAGATAGTGTAGTGTCCTGGAATGAATACTCCTGTTGAAACCAATGTATGTGTGGCGGTGACCACACTGACATGTCACATGTGACTAAGTGGGACAGTGTAGTGTCCTGGAGTGAATACTCCAGTTGAAACCAATGTATGTGTGGCGGTGACCACAGTCACATTGTCACATGTGACGAGCGTGAGACAGTGTAGTGTCCTGGAGTGAATACTGCAGCTGAAACCAATGCATGTCTGGCGGTGACCACAGTCACATTGTCACATGTGACGAGCGTGAGACAGTGTAGTGTCCCGGAGTGAATACTCCAGTTGAAACCAATGTATGTGTGGCGGTGACAACATTGACATGCCAAATGTGACGAGGTGAGACAGTGTAGTGTCCTGGAGTGAATACTGCAGTTGAAACCAATGTATGTGTGGCGGTGACCACAGTCACATTGTCACATGTGACGAGCGTGAGACAGTGTAGTGTCCTGGAGTGAATACTCCAGTTGAAACCAATGTATGTGTGGCGGTGACCACAGTCACATTGTCACATGTGAAAAGCGTGAGACAGTGTAGTGTCCCGGAGTGAATACTCCAGTTGAAACCAATGTATGTGTGGCGGTGACAACATTGACATGTCAAATGTGACGAGGTGAGACAGTGTAGTGTCCTGGAGTGAATACTCTAGCTGAAACCAATGTATGTCTGGCGTTGACCAGAGTGATATTGTCACATGTGACTGGTGAGACATTGTAGTGTCTAGAGTGAATACTCCAGTTGAAATCAATGTATGTGTGGTGGTGACAACATTGACATGTCACATGTGACGAGCGTAAGACAGTGCAGTGTCCTGGAGTGAATACTCCAGTTGAAACCAATATATGTCTGGCGGTGACAACATTGACATGTCACATGTGACGAGGTGAGACAGTGTAGTGTCCTAGAGTGAATGCTCCAGTTGAAACCAATGTATGTGTGGTGGTGACTACATTGACATGTCACATGTGACGAGGTGAGTAAGTGTAGTGTCCTGGAGTGAATACTCCAGTTGAAACCAATGTATGTCTGGTTGTGACCACAGTGATATTGTCACATGTGACGAGCGTGAGACAGTGTAGTGTCCTGGAGTGAATACTCCACTTGAAACCAATGTATGTCTGGCGGTGACCACAGTAATATTGTCACATGTGACAAGCGTGAGACAGTGTAGTGTCCTGGAGTGAATACTCCAGTTGAAACCGATGTATGTCTGGCTGTGAGCACAGTGATATTGTCACATGTGACGAGCGTGAGACAGTGTAGTGTCCTGGAGTGAATACTCCAGTTGAAACCAATGTATGTCTGGCGGTGACCACAGTGATATTGTCACATGTGACGAGCGTGAGGCATTGTAGTGTCCTGGAGTGAATACTCCAGTTGAAACCAATGTATGTCTGGCGGTGACCACAGTGATATTGTCACATGTGACGAGCGTGAGACAGTGTAGTGTCCTGGAGTGAATACTCCAGTTGAAACCAATGTATGTCTGGCTGTGACCACAGTGATATTGTCACATGTGACGAGCGTGACAAAGTGTAGTGTCCTGGAGTGAATACTCCAGTTGAAACTAATGTATGTCTGGCGGTGACCACAGTGATATTGTCACATGTGACGAGCGTGAGACAGTGTAGTGTCCCGGAGTGAATACTCCAGTTGAAACCAATGTATGTCTGGCGCTGACCACAGTGATATTGTCACATGTGACGAGCGTGACACAGTGTAGTGTCCCGGAGTGAATACTCCAGTTGAAACCAATGTATGTCTTTCGGTGGTCACAGTGATATTGTCACATGTGACGAGCGTGAGACAGTGTAGTGTCCTGGAGTGAATACTCCAGTTGAAACCAATGTCTGGCGGTGACCGCAGTGATATTGTCACATGTGACGAGCGTGAGACAGTGTAGTGTCCTGGAGTGTATACTCCAGTTGAAACCAATGTATGTCTGGCGGTGACCACAGTGATATTGTCACATGTAACGAGCTTGTGAAAGTGTAGTGTCCTGGAGTGAATACTGCAGCTGAAACCAATGTATGTCTGGCGGTGACCACAGTGATATTGTCACATGTGACGAGCGTGACACAGTGTAGTGTCCTGGAGTGAATACTCCAGTTGAAACCAATGTAAGTCTGGCGGTGACCACAGTGTTATTGTCACATGTGACGAGCGTGAGACAGTGTGGTGTCCTGGAGTGAATACTCCATTGAAACCAATGTATGTCTGGCGGTGACCACAGTGATATTGTCACATGTGACGAGCGTGACACAGTGTAGTGTCCTGGAGTGAATACTCCACTTGAAACCAATGTATGTGTGGTGGTGACTACATTGACATGTCACATGTGACGAGGTGAGTAAGTGTAGTGTCCTGGAGTGAATACTGCAGCTGAAACCAATGCATGTCTGGCGGTGACCACAGTGATATTGTCACATGTGACGAGCATGTGACAGTGTAGTGTCCTGGAGTGAATACTCCACTTGAAACCAATGTATGTGTGGTGGTGACTACATTGACATGTCATATGTGACGAGGTGAGTAAGTGTAGTGTCCTGGAGTGAATACTGCAGCTGAAACCAATGCATGTCTGGCGGTGACCAAAGTGACATGTTACATGAGACGAGCGTGTGACAGTGTAGTGTCCCGGAGTGAATACTCCAGTTGAAACCAATGTATGTCTGGTTGTGACCACAGTGATATTGTCACATGTGACGAGCGTGAGACAGTGTAGTGTCCTGGAGTGAATACTCCACTTGAAACCAATGTATGTCTGGCGGTGACCACAGTGATATTGTCACATGTGACGAGCGTGAGACAGTGTAGTGTCCTGGAGTGAATACTCCAGTTGAAACCAATGTATGTCTGGCGGTGACCACAGTGATATTGTCACATATGACGAGCGTGTGACAGTGTAGTGTCCTGGAGTGAATACTCCAGTTGAAACCAATGTATGTCTGGCGGTGACCACAGTGATATTGTCACATGTGACGCGTGTGTGACAGTGTGGTGTCCCGGAGTGAATACTCCAGTTGAAACCAATGTATGTCTGGCGGTGACCACAGTGATATTGTCACATGTGACGAGCGTGTGACAGTGTGGTGTCCTGGAGTGAATACTCCACTTGAAACCAATGTATGTCTGGCGGTGACCACAGTGATATTGTCACATGTAACGAGCGTGTGACAGTGTAGTGTCCTGGAGTGAATACTCCACTTGAAACCAATGTATGTCTGGCGATGACCACAGTGATATTGTCACATGTGACGAGCGTGTGACAGTGTGGTGTCCTGGAATGAATACTCCCAGTTGAAACCAATGTATGTCTGGCGGTGACCACAGTGATAGTGTCACATGTGACGAGCGTGAGACAGTGTAGTGTCCTGGAGTGAATACTCCAGTTGAAACCAATGTATGTCTGGCGGTGACCACAGTGATATTGTCACATGTGACGAGCGTGACACAGTGTAGTGTCCCGGAGTGAATACTCCAGTTGAAACCAATGTATGTCTGGCGGTGACCACAGTGATATTGTCACATGTGACGAGCGTGAGACAGTGTAGTGTCCTGGAGTGAATGCTCCAGTTGAAACCAATGTATGTCTGGCTGTGAGCTCAGTGATATTGTCACATGTGACGAGCGTGAGACAGTGTAGTGTCCTGGAGTGAATACTCCAGTTGAAACCAATGTATGTCTGGCGGTGACCACAGTGATATTGTCACATGTGACGAACGTGAAGCAGTGTAGTGACCTGGAGTGAATACTCCAGTTGAAACCAATGTATGTCTGGCGGTGACCACAGTGATATTGTCACATGTGACGAGCGTGAGACAGTGTAGTGTCCTGGAGTGAATACTCCAGTTGAAACCAATGTATGTCTGGCTGTGACCACAGTGATATTGTCACATGTGACGAGCGTGAGACAGTGTAGTGTCCTGGAGTGAATACTCCAGTTGAAACCAATGTATGTCTAGCGGTGACCACAGTTATATTGTCACATGTGACGAGCGTGAGAAAGTGTAGTGTCCTGGAGTGAATACTCCAGTTGAAACCAATGTATATCTGGCGGTGACCACAGTGATATTGTCACATGTGACGAGCGTGACACATTGTAGTGTCCTGGAGTGAATACTCCAGTTGAAACCAATGTATGTCTGGCGGTGACCACAGTGATATTGTCACATGTGACGAGCGTGACACAGTGTAGTGTCCTGGAGTGAATACTCCAGTTGAAACCAATGTATGTCTGGCGGTGACCACAGTGATATTGTCTCATGTGACGAGCGTGAGACAGTGTAGTGTCCTGGAGTGTATACTCCAGTTGCAACCAAATTATGTCTGTCGGTGACCACAGTGATATTGTCACATGTAACGAGCGTGTGACAGTGTAGTGTCCTGGAATGAATACTCCAGTTGAAACCAATGTATGTCTGGCGGTGACCACAGTGATATTGTCACATGTGACGAGCGTGAGACAGTGTAGTGTCCTGGAGTGAATACTCCAGTGAAACCAATGTATGTCTGGCGGTGACCACAGTGATATTGTCACATGTGACGTGGTGAGACATTGTAGTGTCTAGAGTGAATACTCCAGTTGAAATCAATGTATGTGTGGTGGTGACAACATTGACATGTCACATGTGACGAGCGTAAGACAGTGCAGTGTCCTGGAGTGAATACTCCAGTTGAAACCAATATATGTCTGGCGGTGACAACATTGACATGTCACATGTGACGAGGTGAGACAGTGTAGTGTCCTAGAGTGAATGCTCCAGTTGAAACCAATGTATGTGTGGTGGTGACTACATTGACATGTCACATGTGACGAGGTGAGTAAGTGTAGTGTCCTGGAGTGAATACTGCAGCTGAAACCAATGCATGTGTGGCGGTGACCCGAGTGACATGTTACATGAGACGAGCGTGTGACAGTGTAGTGTCCCGGAGTGAATACTCCAGTTGAAACCAATGTATGTCTGGTTGTGACCACAGTGATATTGTCACATGTGACGAGCGTGAGACAGTGTAGTGTCCTGGAGTGAATACTCCACTTGAAACCAATGTATGTCTGGCGGTGACCACAGTGATATTGTCACATGTGACGAGCGTGAGACAGTGTAGTGTCCTGGAGTGAATACTCCAGTTGAAACCAATGTATGTCTGGCTGTGACCACAGTGATATTTTCAAATGTGACGAGCGTGAGACAGTGTAGTGTCCTAAAGTGAATACTCCAGTTGAAACCAATGTATGTCTGGCTATAACCACAGTGATAGTGTCACATGTGACGAGCCTGAGACAGTGTAGTGTCCTGGAGTGAATACTCCAGTTGAAACCAATGTATGTCTGGCGGGGACCACAGTGATATTGTCACATGTGACGAGCGTGACACAGTGTAGTGTCCCGGAGTGAATACTCCAGTTGAAACCAATGTATGTCTGGCGGTGACCACAGTGATATTGTCACATGTGACGAGCGTGAGACAGTGTAGTGTCCTGGAGTGAATACTCCAGTTGAAACCGATGTATGTCTGGCTGTGAGCACAGTGATATTCTCACATGTGACGAGCGTGAGACAGTGTAGTGTCCTAGAGTGAATACTCCAGTTGAAACCAATGTATGTCTGGCGGTGACCACAGTGATATTGTCACATGTGACGAGCGTGAGGCATTGTAGTGTCCTGGAGTGAATACTCCAGTTGAAACCAATGTATGTCTGGCGGTGACCACAGTGATATTGTCACATGTGACGAGCGTGAGACAGTGTAGTGTCCTGGAGTGAATACTCCAGTTGAAACCAATGTATGTCTGGCTGTGTCCACAGTGATATTGTCACATGTGACGAGCGTGACACAGTGTAGTGTCCTGGAGTGAATACTCCAGTTGAAACTAATGTATGTCTGGCGGTGACCACTGTGATATTGTCACATGTGACGAGCGTGAGACAGTGTAGTGTCCTGGAGTGAATACTCCAGTTGAAACCAATGTATGTCTGGCGGTGACCACAGTGATATTGTCATATGTGACGAGCGTGACACAGTGTAGTGTCCCGGAGTGAATACTCCAGTTGAAACCAATGTATGTCTGGCGGTGGTCACAGTGATATTGTCACATGTGACGAGCGTGAGACAGTGTAGTGTCCTGGAGTGAATACTCTAGTTGAAACCAATGACTGGCGGTGACCGCAGTGATATTGTCACATGTGACGAGCGTGAGACAGTGTAGTGTCCTGGAGTGTATATTCCAGTTGAAACCAATGTATGTCTGGCGGTGACCACAGTGATATTGTCACATGTAACGAGCTTGTGAAAGTGTAGTGTCCTGGAGTGAATACTGCAGCTGAAACCAATGTATGTCTGGCGGTGACCACAGTGATATTGTCACATGTGACGAGCGTGACACAGTGTAGTGTCCTGGAGTGAATACTCCAGTTGAAACCAATGTAAGTCTGGCGGTGACCACAGTGCTATTGTCACATGTGACGAGCGTGAGACAGTGTGGTGTCCTGGAGTGAATACTCCATTGAAACCAATGTATGTCTGGCGGTGACCACAGTGATATTGTCACATGTGACGAGCGTGACACAGTGTAGTGTCCTGGAGTGAATACTCCAGTTGAAACCAATGTATGTCTGGCGGTGACCACAGTGATATTATCACATGTGACGAGCGTGAGGCAGTGTAGTGTCCTGGAGTGAATACTCCAGTTGAAACCAATGTATGTCTGGCTGTGACCACAGTGATATTGTCACATGTGACGGGCGTGAGGCAGTGTAGTGTCCTGGAGTGAATACTCCAGTTGAAACCAATGTACGTCTGGCGGTGACCACAGTGATATTGTCACATGTGACGAGCGTGTGACAGTGTAGTGTCCTGGAGTGAATACTCCACTTGAAACCAATGTATGTGTGGTGGTGACTACATTGACATGTCACATGTGACGAGGTGAGTAAGTGTAGTGTCCTGGAGTGAATACTGCAGCTGAAACCAATGCATGTCTGGCAGTGACCAGAGTGACATGTTACATGAGACGAGCGTGTGACAGTGTAGTGTCCCGGAGTGAATACTCCAGTTGAAACCAATGTATGTCTGGTTGTGACCACAGTGATATTGTCACATGTGACGAGCGTGAGACAGTGTAGTGTCCTGGAGTGAATACTCCACTTGAAACCAATGTATGTCTGGCGGTGACCACAGTGATATTGTCACATGTGACGAGCGTGAGACAGTGTAGTGTCCTGGAGTGAATACTCCAGTTGAAACCAATGTATGTCTGGCGGTGACCACAGTGATATTGTCACATATGACGAGCGTGTGACAGTGTAGTGTCCTGGAGTGAATACTCCAGTTGAAACCAATGTATGTCTGGCGGTGACCACAGTGATATTGTCACATGTGACGCGTGTGTGACAGTGTGGTGTCCCGGAGTGAATACTCCAGTTGAAACCAATGTATGTCTGGCGGTGACCACAGTGATATTGTCACATGTGACGAGCGTGTGACAGTGTGGTGTCCTGGAGTGAATACTCCACTTGAAACCAATGTATGTCTGGCGGTGACCACAGTGATATTGTCACATGTAACGAGCGTGTGACAGTGTAGTGTCCTGGAGTGAATACTCCACTTGAAACCAATGTATGTCTGGCGATGACCACAGTGATATTGTCACATGTGACGAGCGTGTGACAGTGTGGTGTCCTGGAATGAATACTCCCAGTTGAAACCAATGTATGACTGGCGGTGACCACAGTGATAGTGTCACATGTGACGAGCGTGAGACAGTGTAGTGTCCTGGAGTGAATACTCCAGTTGAAACCAATGTATGTCTGGCGGTGACCACAGTGATATTGTCACATGTGACGAGCGTGAGACAGTGTAGTGTCCTGGAGTGAATACTCCAGTTGAAACCAATGTATATCTGGCGGTGACCACAGTGATATTTTCACATGTGACGAGCGTGACACATTGTAGTGTCCTGGAGTGAATACTCCAGTTGAAACCAATGTATTTCTGGCAGTGGTCACAGTGATATTGTCACATGTGACGAGCGTGACACAGTGTAGTGTCCTGGAGTGAATACTCCAGTTGAAACCAATGTATGTCTGGCGGTGACCACAGTGATATTGTCTCATGTGACGAGCGTGAGACAGTGTAGTGTCCTGGAGTGTATACTCCAGTTGCAACCAAATTATGTCTGGCGGTGACCACAGTGATATTGTCACATGTAACGAGCGTGTGACAGTGTAGTGTCCTGGAGTGAATACTGCAGCTGAAATCAATGTATGTCTGGCGGTGACCACAGTGATATTGTCACATGTGACGAGCGTGAGACAGTGTAGTGTCCTGGAGTGAATACTCCACTTGAAACCAATGACCAATGTATGTCTGGCTGTGACCACAGTGATATTGTCACATGTGACGGGCGTGAGGCAGTGTAGTGTCCTGGAGTGAATACTCCAGTTGAAACCAATGTATGTCTGGCGGTGACCACAGTGATATTGTCACATGTGACGTGGTGAAACATTGTAGTGTCTAGAGTGAATACTCCAGTTGAAATCAATGTATGTGTGGTGGTGACAACATTGACATGTCACATGTGACGAGCGTAAGACAGTGCAGTGTCCTGGAGTGAATACTCCAGTTGAAACCAATATATGTCTGGCGGTGACAACATTGACATGTCACATGTGACGAGGTGAGACAGTGTGGTGTCCTAGAGTGAATGCTCCAGTTGAAACCAATGTATGTGTGGTGGTGACTACATTGACATGTCACATGTGACGAGGTGAGTAAGTGTAGTGTCCTGGAGTGAATACTGCAGCTGAAACCAATGCATGTGTGGCGGTGACCTGAGTGACATGTTACATGAGACGAGCGTGTGACAGTGTAGTGTCCCGGAGTGAATACTCCAGTTGAAACCAATGTATGTCTGGTTGTGACCACAGTGATATTGTCACATGTGACGAGCGTGAGACAGTGTAGTGTCCTGGAGTGAATACTCCACTTGAAACCAATGTATGTCTGGCGGTGACCACAGTGATATTGTCACATGTGACGAGCGTGAGACAGTGTAGTGTCCTGGAGTGAATACTCCAGTTGAAACCAATGTATGTCTGGCTGTGACCACAGTGATATTTTCAAATGTGACGAGCGTGAGACAGTGTAGTGTCCTGGAGTGAATACTCCAGTTGAAACCAATGTATGTCTGGCTGTGACCACAGTGATAGTGTCACATGTGACGAGCCTGAGACAGTGTAGTGTCCTGGAGTGAATACTCCAGTTGAAACCAATGTATGTCTGGCGGGGACCACAGTGATATTGTCACATGTGACGAGCGTGACACAGTGTAGTGTCCCGGAGTGAATACTCCAGTTGAAACCAATGTATGTCTGGCGGTGACCACAGTGATATTGTCACATGTGACGAGCGTGAGACAGTGTAGTGTCCTGGAGTGAATACTCCAGTTGAAACCGATGTATGTCTGGCTGTGAGCACAGTGATATTGTCACATGTGACGAGCGTGAGACAGTGTAGTGTCCTAGAGTGAATACTCCAGTTTAAACCAATGTATGTCTGGCGGTGACCACAGTGATATTGTCACATGTGACGAGCGTGAGGCATTGTAGTGTCCTGGAGTGAATACTCCAGTTGAAACCAATGTATGTCTGGCGGTGACCACAGTGATATTGTCACAAGTGACGAGCGTGAGACAGTGTAGTGTCCTGCAGTGAATACTCCAGTTGAAACCAATGTATGTCTGGCTGTGACCACAGTGATATTGTCACATGTGACGAGCGTGACACAGTGTAGTGTCCTGGAGTGAATACTCCAGTTGAAACTAATGTATGTCTGGCGGTGACCACAGTGATATTGTCACATGTGACGAGCGTGAGACAGTGTAGTGTCCTGGAGTGAATACTCCAGTTGAAACCAATGTATGTCTGGCGGTGACCACAGTGATATTGTCATATGTGACGAGCGTGACACAGTGTAGTGTCCCGGAGTGAATACTCCAGTTGAAACCAATGTATGTCTGGCGGTGGTCACAGTGATATTGTCACATATGACGAGCGTGAGACAGTGTAGTGTCCTGGAGTGAATACTCCAGTTGAAACCAATGTCTGGCGGTGACCGCAGTGATATTGTCACATGTGACGAGCGTGAGACAGTGTAGTGTCCTGGAGTGTATACTCCAGTTGAAACCAATGTATGTCTGGCGGTGACCACAGTGATATTGTCACATGTAACGAGCTTGTGAAAGTGTAGTGTCCTGGAGTGAATACTGCAGCTGAAACCAATGTAGGTCTGGCGGTGACCACAGTGATATTGTCACATGTGACGAGCGTGACACAGTGTAGTGTCCTGGAGTGAATACACCAGTTGAAACCAATGTAAGTCTGGCGGTGACCACAGTGTTATTGTCACATGTGACGAGCGTGAGACAGTGTGGTGTCCTGGAGTGAATACTCCCGTTGAAACCAATGTATGTCTGGCGGTGACCACAGTGATATTATCACATGTGACGAGCGTGAGGCAGTGTAGTGTCCTGGAGTGAATACTCCAGTTGAAACCAATGTATGTCTGGCTGTGACCACAGTGATATTGTCACATGTGACGGGCGTGAGGCAGTGTAGTGTCCTGGAGTGAATACTCCAGTTGAAACCAATGTACGTCTGGCGGTGACCACAGTGATATTGTCACATGTGACGAGCGTGTGACAGTGTAGTGTCCTGGAGTGAATACTCCACTTGAAACCAATGTATGTGTGGTGGTGACTACATTGACATGTCACATGTGACGAGGTGAGTAAGTGTAGTGTCCTGGAGTGAATACTGCAGCTGAAACCAATGCATGTCTGGCGGTGACCAGAGTGACATGTTACATGAGACGAGCGTGTGACAGTGTAGTGTCCCGGAGTGAATACTCCAGTTGAAACCAATGTATGTCTGGTTGTGACCACAGTGATATTGTCACATGTGAGGAGCGTGAGACAGTGTGGTGTCCTGGAGTGAATACTCCACTTGAAACCAATGTATGTCTGGCGGTGACCACAGTGATATTGTCACATGTAACGAGCGTGTGACAGTGTAGTGTCCTGGAGTGAATACTCCACTTGAAACCAATGTATGTCTGGCGATGACCACAGTGATATTGTCACATGTGACGAGCGTGTGACAGTGTGGTGTCCTGGAATGAATACTCCAGTTGAAACCAATGTATGTCTGGCGGTGACCACAGTGATATTGTCACATGTGACGAGCGTGACACAGTGTAGTGTCCCGGAGTGAATACTCCAGTTGAAACCAATGTATGTCTGGCGGTGACCACAGTGATATTGTCACATGTGACGAGCGTGAGACAGTGTAGTGTCCTGGAGTGAATGCTCCAGTTGAAACCAATGTATGTCTGGCTGTGAGCACAGTGATATTGTCACATGTGACGAGCGTGAGACAGTGTAGTGTCCTGGAGTGAATACTCCAGTTGAAACCAATGTATGTCTGGCGGTGACCACAGTGATATTGTCACATGTGACGAGCGTGAAGCAGTGTAGTGTCTTGGAGTGAATACTCCAGTTGAAACCAATGTATGTCTGGCGGTGACCACAGTGATATTGTCACATGTAACGAGCGTGAGACAGTGTAGTGTCCTGGAGTGAATACTGCAGTTGAAACCAATGTATGTCTGGCGGTGACCACAGTGATATTGTCACATGTGACGAGCGTGAGACAGTGTAGTGTCCTGGAGTGAATACTCCAGTTGAAACCAATGTATGTCTGGCTGTGACCACAGTGATATTGTCACATGTGACGAGCGTGAGACAGTGTAGTGTCCTGGAGTGAATACTCCAGCTGAAACCAATGTATGTCTGGCGGTGACCACAGTTATATTGTCACATGTGACGAGCGTGAGACAGTGTAGTGTCCTGGAGTGAATACTCCAGTTGAAACCAATGTATATCTGGCAGTGACCACAGTGATATTGTCACATGTGACGAGCGTGAGACATTGTAGTGTCCTGGAGTGAATACTCCAGTTGAAACCAATGTATGTCTGGCGGTGGTCACAGTGATATTGTCACATGTGACGAGCGTGACACAGTGTAGTGTCCTGGAGTGAATACTCCAGTTGAAACCAATGTATGTCTGGCGGTGACCACAGTGATATTGTCTCATGTGACGAGCGTGAGACAGTGTAGTGTCCTGGAGTGTATACTCCAGTTGCAACCAAATTATGTCTGGCGGTGACCACAGTGATATTGTCACATGTAACGAGCGTGTGACAGTGTAGTGTCCTGGAGTGAATACTGCAGCTGAAATCAATGTATGTCTGGCGGTGACCACAGTGATATTGTCACATGTGAGGAGCGTGAGACAGTGTAGTGTCCTGGAGTGAATACTGCAGTTGAAACCAATGTATGTCTGGCGGTGAACACAGTGATATTGTCACATGTGACGAGCGTGACACAGTGTAGTGTCCTGGAGTGAAAACTCCAGTTGAAACCAATGTATGTCTGGCGGTGACCACAGTGATATTGTCACATGTGACGTGCGTGTGACAGTGTGGTGTCCTGGAGTGAATACTCCAGTTGAAACCAATGTATGTCTGGCGCTGACCACAGTGATATTGTCATATGTGACGAGCGTGTGACAGTGTAGTGTCCTGGATGGAATACTCCAGTTGAAACCAATATATGTCTGGCGGTGACCACAGTGATATTGTCACATGTGACGAGCGTGTGACAGTGTGGTGTCCTGGAGTGAATACTCCAGTTGAAACCAATGTATGTCTGGAGGTGACCACAGTGATATTGTCACATGTGACGAGCGTGAGACAGTGTAGTGTCCTGGAGTGAATACTCCACTTGAAACCAATGTATGTCTGGCTGTGACCACAGTGATATTGTCACATGTGACGGGCGTGAGGCAGTGTAGTGTCCTGGAGTGAATACTCCAGTTGAAACCAATGTATGTCTGGCGGTGACCACAGTGATATTGTCACATGTGACGAGCGTGTGACAGTGTAGTGTCCTGGAGTGAATACTCCACTTGAAACCAATGTATGTCTGGCGGTGACCACAGTGATATTGTCACAGGTGACGAGCGTGAGATAGTGTGGTGTCCTGGAGTGAATACTCCACTTGAAACCAATGTATGTCTGGCGGTGACCTTAGTGATATTGTCAAATGTGACGAGCGTGTGACAGTGTGGTGTCCTGGAGTGAATACTCCAGTTGAAACCAATGTATGTCTGGCGGTGACCACAGTGATATTGTCACATGTGACGAGCGTGAGGCAGTGTAGTGTCCTGGAGTGAATACTCCAGTTGAAACCAATGTATGTCTGGCGGTGACCACAGTGATATTGTCACATGTGACGAGCGTGAGACAGTGTAGTGTCCTGGAGTGAATACTCCAGTTGAAACCAATGTATGTCTGGCTGTGACCACAGTGATATTGTCACATGTGACGAGCGTGAGACAGTGTAGTGTCCTGGAGTGAATACTCCAGTTGAAACCAATGTATGTCAAGCGGTGACCACAGTTATATTGTCACATGTGACGAGCGTGAGACAGTGTAGTGTCCTGGAGTGAATACTCCAGTTGAAACCAATGTATATCTGGCGGTGACCACAGTGATATTGTCACATGTGACGAGCGTGACACAGTGTAGTGTCCTGGAGTGAATACTGCAGTTGAAACCAATGTATGTCTGGCGGTGACCACAGTGATATTGTCACATGTGACGAGCGTGACACAGTGTAGTGTCCTGGAGTGAATACTGCAGTTGAAACCAATGTATGTCTGGCGGTGACCACAGTGATAGTGTCACATGTGACGAGCGTGAGACAGTATAGTGTCCTGGACTGAATACTCCAGTTGAAACCAATGTATGTCTGGCGGTGACCACAGTGATATTGTCACATGTGACGAGCGTGACACAGTGTAGTGTCCCGGAGTGAATACTCCAGTTGAAACCAATGTATGTCTGGCGGTGACCACAGTGATATTGTCACATGTGACGAGCGTGAGACAGTGTAGTGTCCTGGAGTGAATGCTCCAGTTGAAACCAATGTATGTCTGGCTGTGAGCACAGTGATATTGTCACATGTGACGAGCGTGAGACAGTGTAGTGTCCTGGAGTGAATACTCCAGTTGAAACCAATGTATGTCTGGCGGTGACCACAGTGATATTGTCACATGTGACGAGCGTGAGGCAGTGTAGTGTCCTGGAGTGAATACTCCAGTTGAAACCAATGTATGTCTGGCTGTGACCACAGTGATATTGTCACATGTGACGAGCGTGAGACAGTGTAGTGTCCTGGAGTGAATACTCCAGTTGAAACCAATGTATGTCTAGCGGTGACCACAGTTATATTGTCACATGTGACGAGCGTGAGACAGTGTAGTGTCCTGGAGTGAATACTCCAGTTGAAACCAATGTATATCTGGCGGTGACCACAGTGATATTGTCACATGTGACGAGCGTGACACAGTGTAGTGTCCTGGAGTGAATACTCCAGTTGAAACCAATGTATGTCTGGCGGTGGTCACAGTGTAATTGTCACATGTGACGAGCGTGACACAGTGTAGTGTCCTGGAGTGAATACTCCAGTTGAAACCAATGTATGTCTGGCGGTGACCACAGTGATATTGTCTCATGTGACGAGCGTCAGACATTGTAGTGACCTGGAGTGTATACTCCAGTTGAAACCAAATTATGTCTGGCGGTGACCACAGTGATATTGTCACATGTAACGAGCGTGTGACAGTGTAGTGTCCTGGAGTGAATACTGCACCTGAAACCAATGTATGTCTGGCGGTGACCACAGTGATATTGTCACATGTGACGAGCGTGACACAGTGTAGTGTCCTGGAGTGAATACTCCAGTTGAAACCAATGTATGATCTGGCGGTGACCACAGTGATATTGTCACATGTGACGTGCGTGTGACAGTGTGGTGTCCTGGAGTGAATACTCCAGTTGAAACCAATGTATGTCTGGCGGTGACCACAGTGATAATGTCACATGTGACGAGCGTGAGACAGTGTAGTGTCCTGGAGTGAATATTCCAGTTGCAACCAATGTATGTGTGACGGTGACCACAGTGACATGTCACATGTGACGAGGTGAGACAGTGTAGTGTCCTGGAGTGAATATTCCAGTTGAAACCAATGTATGTGTGGCGGTGACCACAGTGATATTGTCACATGTGACGAGCGTGAGACAGTGTAGTGTCCCTGAGTGAATACTCCAGTGGATACCAAAGTATGTCTGGCGGTGACCACAGTGACATTATCACATGTGACGAGGTGAGACAGTGTAGTGTCCCTGAGTGAATACTCCAGTTGAAACCAATGTATGTCTGGCGGTGACCAGAGTGATATTGTCACATGTGACGAGCGTGAGACAGTGTAGTGTCCAGGAGTGAATACTCCAGTTGAAACCAATGTATGTGTGGCGGTGACCATAGTGACATGTCACATGTGACGAGGTGAGACAGTATAGTGTCCCGGAGTGAATACTCCAGTTGAAACTAATGTATATCTGGCGGTGACCACACTGACATGTCACATGTGACGAGGCGAGATAGTGTAATTCCTGGAATGAATACTCCTGTTGAAACCAATGTATGTGTGGCGGTGACCACACTGACATGTCACATGTGACTAAGTGGGACAGTGTAGTGTCCTGGAGTGAATACTCCAGTTGAAACCAATGTATATCTGGCGGTGACCACAGTGATATTGTCACATGTGACGAGCGTGACACAGTGTAGTGTCCTGGAGTGAATACTCCAGTTGAAACCAAAGTATGTCTGGCGGTGGTCACAGTGTAATTGTCACATGTGACGAGCGTGACACAGTGTAGTGTCCTGGAGTGAATACTCCAGTTGAAACCAATGTATGTGTGGCGTTGACAACATTGACATGTCAAATGTGACGAGGTGAGACAGTGTAGTGTCCTGGAGTGAATACTGCAGTTGAAACCAATGTATGTGTGGCGGTGACCACAGTCACATTGTCACATGTGACGAGCGTGAGACAGTGTAGTGTCCTGGAGTGAATACTCCAGTTGAAACCAATGTATGTGTGGCGGTGACCACAGTCACATTGTCACATGTGACAAGCGTGAGACAGTGTAGTGTCCCGGAGTGAATACTCCAGTTGAAACCAATGTATGTGTGGCGGTGACCACAGTGATATTGTCACATGTGACGAGCGAGAGACAGTGTAGTGTCCTGGAGTGAATACTCCAGTTGAAACCGATGTATGTCTGGCTGTGAGCACAGTGATATTGTCACATGTGACGAGCGTGAGACAGTGTAGTGTCCTGGAGTGAATACTCCAGTTGAAACCAATGTATGTCTGGCGGTGACCACAGTGATATTGTCACATGTGACGAGCGTGCGGCATTGTAGTGTCCTGGAGTGAATACTCCAGTTGAAACCAATGTATGTCTGGCGGTGACCACAGTGATATTGTCACATGTGACGAGCGTGAGACAGTGTAGTGTCCTGGAGTGAATACTCCAGTTGAAACCAATGTATGTGTGGCTGTGACCACAGTGATATTGTCACATGTGACGAGCGTGACACAGTGTAGTGTCCTGGAGTGAATACTCCAGTTGAAACTAATGTATGTCTGGCGGTGACCACAGTGATATTGTCACATGTGACGAGCGTGAGACAGTATAGTGTCCTGGAGTGAGTACTCCAGTTGAAACCAATGTATGTCTGGCGGTGACCACAGTGATATTGTCACATGTGACGAGCGTGACACAGTGTAGTGTCTCGGAGTGAATACTCCAGTTGAAACCAATGTATGTCTGGCGGTGGTCACGGTGATATTGTCACATGTGACGAGCGTGAGACAGTGTAGTGTCCTGGAGTGAATACTCCAGTTGAAACCAATGTCTGGCGGTGACCGCAGTGATATTGTCACATGTGACGAGCGTGAGACAGTGTAGTGTCCTGGAGTGTATACTCCAGTTGAAACCAATGTATGTCTGGCGGTGACCACAGTGATATTGTCACATGTAACGAGCTTGTGAAAGTGAAGTGTCCTGGAATGAATACTGCAGCTGAAACCAATGTATGTCTGGCGGTGACCACAGTGATATTGTCACATGTGACGAGCGTGACACAGTGTAGTGTCCTGGAGTGAATACTCCAGTTGAAACCAATGTAAGTCTGGCGGTGACCACAGTGATATTGTCACATGTGACGAGCGTGAGACAGTGTGGTGTCCTGGAGTGAATACTCCATTGAAACCAATGTATGTCTGGCGGTGACCACAGTGATATTGTCACATGTGACGAGCGTGAGACAGTGTAGTGTCCTGGAGTGAATACTCCAGTTGAAACCAATATATGTCTGGCGGTGATCACAGTGGTATTGTCACATTTGACGAGCGTGTGACAGTGTGGTGTCCTGGAGTGAATACTCCAGTTGAAACCAATGTATGTCTGGCGGTGACCACAGTGATATTATCACATGTGACGAGCGTGAGGCAGTGTAGTGTCCTGGAGTGAATACTCCAGTTGAAACCAATGTATGTCTGGCTGTGACCACAGTGATATTGTCACATGTGACGGGCGTGAGGCAGTGTAGTGTCCTGGAGTGAATACTCCAGTTAAAACCAATGAACGTCTGGCGGTGACCACAGTGATATTGTCATATGTGACGAGCGTGAGACAGTGTAGTGTCCTGGAGTGAATACTCC
The DNA here is from genome assembly GCA_030762935.1 of Hymenopus coronatus. Taxonomy (NCBI): domain Eukaryota; kingdom Metazoa; phylum Arthropoda; class Insecta; order Mantodea; family Hymenopodidae; genus Hymenopus; species Hymenopus coronatus. The sequence continues at coordinate 2,412,302 of CM060888.1, read as the reverse complement.
AGTTGAAACCAATGTATGTCTGGCGGTGACCACAGTGATATTGTCACATATGACGAGCGTGTGACAGTGTAGTGTCCTGGAGTGAATACTCCACTTGAAACCAATGTATGTCTGGCGGTGACCACAGTGATATTGTCACATGTGACGAGTGTGTGACAGTGTGGTGTCCCGGAGTGAATACTCCAGTTGAAACCAATGTATGTCTGGCGGTGACCACAGTGATATTGTCACATGTGACGAGCGTGTGACAGTGTGGTGTCCTGGAGTGAATACTCCACTTGAAACCAATGTATGTCTGGCGGTGACCACAGTGATATTGTCACATGTAACGAGCGTGTGACAGTGTAGTGTCCTGGAGTGAATACTCCACTTGAAACCAATGTATGTCTGGCGGTGACCACAGTGATATTGTCACATGTGACGGGCGTGTGACAGTGTGGTGTCCTGGAGTGAATACTCCCAGTTGAAACCAATGTATGTCTGGCGGTGACCACAGTGATAGTGTCACATGTGACGAGCGTGAGACAGTGTAGTGTCCTGGAGTGAATATTCCAGTTGAAACCAATGTATGTCTGGCGGTGACCACAGTGATATTGTCACATGTGACGAGCGTGACACAGTGTAGTGTCCCGGAGTGAATACTCTAGTTGAAACCAATGTATGTCTGGCGGTGACCACAGTGATATTGTCACATGTGACGAGCGTGAGACAGTGTAGTGTCCTGGAGTGAATGCTCCAGTTGAAACCAATGTAAGTCTGGCTGTGAGCACAGTGATATTGTCACATGTGACGAGCGTGAGACAGTGTAGTGTCCTGGAGTGAATACTCCAGTTGAAACCAATGTATGTCTGGTTGTGACCACAGTGATATTGTCACATGTGACGAGCGTGAGACAGTGTAGTGTCCTGGAGTGAATACTCCACTTGAAACCAATGTATGTCTGGCGGTGACCACAGTGATATTGTCACATGTGACGAGCGTGAGACAGTGTAGTGTCCTGGAGTGAATACTCCAGTTGAAACCAATGTATGTCTGGCTGTGACCACAGTGATATTTTCAAATGTGACGAGCGTGAGACAGTGTAGTGTCCTGGAGTGAATACTCCAGTTGAAACCAATGTATGTCTGGCTGTGACCACAGTGATAGTGTCACATGTGACGAGCCTGAGACAGTGTAGTGTCCTGGAGTGAATACTCCAGTTGAAAACAATGTATGTCTGGCGGGGACCACAGTGATATTGTCACATGTGACGAGCGTGACACAGTGTAGTGTCCCGGAGTGAATACTCCAGTTGAAACCAATGTATGTCTGGCGGTGACCACAGTGATATTGTCACATGTGACGAGCGTGAGACAGTGTAGTGTCCTGGAGTGAATACTCCAGTTGAAACCGATGTATGTCTGGCTGTGAGCACAGTGATATTGTCAAATGTGACGAGCGTGAGACAGTGTAGTGTCCTAGAGTGAATACTCCAGTTGAAACCAATGTATGTCTGGCGGTGACCACAGTGATATTGTCACATGTGACGAGCGTGAGGCATTGTAGTGTCCTGGAGTGAATACTCCAGTTGAAACCAATGTATGTTTGGCGGTGACCACAGTGATATTGTCACAAGTGACGAGCGTGAGACAGTGTAGTGTCCTGGAGTGAATACTCCAGTTGAAACCAATGTATGTCTGGCTGTGACCACAGTGATATTGTCACATGTGACGAGCGTGACACAGTGTAGTGTCCTGGAGTGAATACTCCAGTTGAAACTAATGTATGTCTGGCGGTGACCACAGTGATATTGTCACATGTGACGAGCGTGAGACAGTGTAGTGTCCTGGAGTGAATACTCCAGTTGAAACCAATGTATGTCTGGCGGTGACCACAGTGATATTGTCATATGTGACGAGCGTGACACAGTGTAGTGTCCTGGAGTGAATACTCCAGTTGAAACTAATGTATGTCTGGCGGTGACCACAGTGATATTGTCACATGTGACGAGCGTGACACAGTGTAGTGTCCTGGAGTGAATACTCCAGTTGAAACCAATGTATGTCTGGCGGTGACCACAGTGATATTGTCTCATGTGACGAGCGTGAGACAGTGTAGTGTCCTGGAGTGTATACTCCAGTTGCAACCAAATTATGTCTGGCGGTGACCACAGTGATATTGTCACATGTAACGAGCGTGTGACAGTGTAGTGTCCTGGAGTGAATACTGCAGCTGAAATCAATGTATGTCTGGCGGTGACCACAGTGATATTGTCACATGTGACGAGCGTGAGACAGTGTAGTGTCCTGGAGTGAATACTCCACTTGAAACCAATGTATGTCTGGCTGTGACCACAGTGATATTGTCACATGTGACGGGCGTGAGGCAGTGTAGTGTCCTGGAGTGAATACTCCAGTTGAAACCAATGTATGTCTGGCGGTGACCACAGTGATATTGTCACATGTGACGTGGTGAGACATTGTAGTGTCTAGAGTGAATACTCCAGTTGAAATCAATGTATGTGTGGTGGTGACAACATTGACATGTCACATGTGACGAGCGTAAGACAGTGCAGTGTCCTGGAGTGAATACTCCAGTTGAAACCAATATATGTCTGGCGGTGACAACATTGACATGTCACATGTGACGAGGTGAGACAGTGTAGTGTCCTAGAGTGAATGCTCCAGTTGAAACCAATGTATGTGTGGTGGTGACTACATTGACATGTCACATGTGACGAGGTGAGTAAGTGTAGTGTCCTGGAGTGAATACTGCAGCTGAAACCAATGCATGTGTGGCGGTGACCTGAGTGACATGTTACATGAGACGAGCGTGTGACAGTGTAGTGTCCCGGAGTGAATACTCCAGTTGAAACCAATGTATGTCTGGTTGTGACCACAGTGATATTGTCACATGTGACGAGCGTGAGACAGTGTAGTGTCCTGGAGTGAATACTCCACTTGAAACCAATGTATGTCTGGCGGTGACCACAGTGATATTGTCACATGTGACGAGCGTGAGACAGTGTAGTGTCCTGGAGTGAATACTCCAGTTGAAACCAATGTATGTCTGGCTGTGACCACAGTGATATTTTCAAATGTGACGAGCGTGAGACAGTGTAGTGTCCTGGAGTGAATACTCCAGTTGAAACCAATGTATGTCTGGCTGTGACCACAGTGATAGTGTCACATGTGACGAGCCTGAGACAGTGTAGTGTCCTGGAGGGAATACTCCAGTTGAAAACAATGTATGTCTGGCGGGGACCACAGTGATATTGTCACATGTGACGAGCGTGACACAGTGTAGTGTCCCGGAGTGAATACTCCAGTTGAAACCAATGTATGTCTGGCGGTGACCACAGTGATATTGTCACATGTGACGAGCGTGAGACAGTGTAGTGTCCTGGAGTGAATACTCCAGTTGAAACCGATGTATGTCTGGCTGTGAGCACAGTGATATTGTCACATGTGACGAGCGTGAGACAGTGTAGCGTCCTAGAGTGAATACTGCAGTTGAAACCAATGTATGTCTGGCGGTGACCACAGTGATATTGTCACATGTGACGAGCGTGAGGCATTGTAGTGTCCTGGAGTGAATACTCCAGTTGAAACCAATGTATGTCTGGCGGTGACCACAGTGATATTGTCACAAGTGACGAGCGTGAGACAGTGTAGTGTCCTGGAGTGAATACTCCAGTTGAAACCAATGTATGTCTGGCTGTGACCACAGTGATATTGTCACATGTGACGAGCGTGACACAGTGTAGTGTCCTGGAGTGAATACTCCAGTTGAAACTAATGTATGTCTGGCGGTGACCACAGTGATATTGTCACATGTGACGAGCGTGAGACAGTGTAGTGTCCTGGAGTGAATACTCCAGTTGAAACCAATGTATGTCTGGCGGTGACCACAGTGATATTGTCATATGTGACGAGCGTGACACAGTGTAGTGTCCCGGAGTGAATACTCCAGTTGAAACCAATGTATGTCTGGCGGTGGTCACAGTGATATTGTCACATATGACGAGCGTGAGACAGTGTAGTGTCCTGGAGTGAATACTCCAGTTGAAACCAATGTCTGGCGGTGACCGCAGTGATATTGTCACATGTGACGAGCGTGAGACAGTGTAGTGTCCTGGAGTGTATACTCCAGTTGAAACCAATGTATGTCTGGCGGTGACCACAGTGATATTGTCACATGTAACGAGCTTGTGAAAGTGTAGTGTCCTGGAGTGAATATTGCAGCTGAAACCAATGTAGGTCTGGCGGTGACCACAGTGATATTGTCACATGTGACGAGCGTGACACAGTGTAGTGTCCTGGAGTGAATACACCAGTTGAAACCAATGTAAGTCTGGCGGTGACCACACTGTTATTGTCACATGTGACGAGCGTGAGACAGTGTGGTGTCCTGGAGTGATTACTCCATTGAAACCAATGTATGTCTGGCGGTGACCACAGTGATATTGTCACATGTGACGAGCGTGACACAGTGTAGTGTCCTGGAGTGAATACTCCAGTTGAAACCAATGTATGTCTGGCGGTGACCACAGTGATATTATCACATGTGACGAGCGTGAGGCAGTGTAGTGTCCTGGAGTGAATACTCCAGTTGAAACCAATGTACGTCTGGCGGTGACCACAGTGATATTGTCACATGTGACGAGCGTGTGACAGTGTAGTGTCCTGGAGTGAATACTCCACTTGAAACCAATGTATGTGTGGTGGTGACTACATTGACATGTCACATGTGACGAGGTGAGTAAGTGTAGTGTCCTGGAGTGAATACTGCAGCTGAAACCAATGCATGTCTGGCGGTGACCAGAGTGACATGTTACATGAGACGAGCGTGTGACAGTGTAGTGTCCCGGAGTGAATACTCCAGTTGAAACCAATGTATGTCTGGTTGTGACCACAGTGATATTGTCACATGTGACGAGCGTGAGACAGTGTAGTGTCCTGGAGTGAATACTCCACTTGAAACCAATGTATGTCTGGCGGTGACCACAGTGATATTGTCACATGTGACGAGCGTGAGACAGTGTAGTGTCCTGGAGTGAATACTCCAGTTGAAACCAATGTATGTCTGGCGGTGACCACAGTGATATTGTCACATATGACGAGCGTGTGACAGTGTAGTATCCTGGAGTGAATACTCCAGTTGAAACCAATGTATGTCTGGCGGTGACCACAGTGATATTGTCACATGTGACGCGTGTGTGACAGTGTGGTGTCCCGGAGTGAATACTCCAGTTGAAACCAATGTATGTCTGGCGGTGACCACAGTGATATTGTCACATGTGACGAGCGTGTGACAGTGTGGTGTCCTGGAGTGAATACTCCACTTGAAACCAATGTATGTCTGGCGGTGACCACAGTGATATTGTCACATGTAACGAGCGTGTGACAGTGTAGTGTCCTGGAGTGAATACTCCACTTGAAACCAATGTATGTCTGGCGATGACCACAGTGATATTGTCACATGTGACGAGCGTGTGACAGTGTGGTGTCCTGGAATGAATACTCCAGTTGAAACCAATGTATGTCTGGCGGTGACCACAGTGATATTGTCACATGTGACGAGCGTGAGACAGTGTAGTGTCCTGGAGTGAATACTCCAGTTGAAACCAATGTATGTCTGGCTGTGACCACAGTGATATTGTCACATGTGACGAGCGTGAGACAGTGTAGTGTCCTGGAGTGAATACTCCAGCTGAAACCAATGTATGTCTGTCGGTGACCACAGTTATATTGTCACATGTGACGAGCGTGAGACAGTGTAGTGTCCTGGAGTGAATACTCCAGTTGAAACCAATGTATATCTGGCAGTGACCACAGTGATATTGTCACATGTGACGAGCGTGAGACATTGTAGTTTCCTGGAGTGAATACTCCAGTTGAAACCAATGTATGTCTGGCGGTGGTCACAGTGATATTGTCACATGTGACGAGCGTGACACAGTGTAGTGTCCTGGAGTGAATACTCCAGTTGAAACCAATGTATGTCTGGCGGTGACCACAGTGATATTGTCTCATGTGACGAGCGTGAGACAGTGTAGTGTCCTGGAGTGTATACTCCAGTTGCAACCAAATTATGTCTGGCGGTGACCACAGTGATATTGTCACATGTAACGAGCGTGTGACAGTGTAGTGTCCTGGACTGAATACTGCAGCTGAAATCAATGTATGTCTGGCGGTGACCACAGTGATATTGTCACATGTGACGAGCGTGAGACAGTGTAGTGTCCTGGAGTGAATACTGCAGTTGAAACCAATGTATGTCTGGCGGTGACCACAGTGATATTGTCACATGTGACGAGCGTGACACAGTGTAGTGTCCTGGAGTGAATACTCCAGTTGAAACCAATGTAAGTCTGGCGGTGACCACAGTGATATTGTCACATGTGACGTGCGTGTGACAGTGTGGTGTCCTGGAGTGAATACTCCAGTTGAAACCAATGTATGTCTGGCGGTGACCACAGTGATATTGTCATATGTGACGAGCGTGTGACAGTGTAGTGTCCTGGATGGAATACTCCAGTTGAAACCAATATATGTCTGGCGGTGACCACAGTGATATTGTCACATGTGACGAGCGTGTGACAGTGTGGTGTCCTGGAGTGAATACTCCAGTTGAAACCAATGTATGTCTGGAGGTGACCACAGTGATATTGTCACATGTGACGAGCGTGAGACAGTGTAGTGTCCTGGAGTGAATACTCCACTTGAAACCAATGTATGTCTGGCTGTGACCACAGTGATATTGTCACATGTGACGGGCGTGCGGCAGTGTAGTGTCCTGGAGTGAATACTCCAGTTGAAACCAATGTATGTCTGGCGGTGACCACAGTGATATTGTCACATGTGACGAGCGTGTGACAGTGTAGTGTCCTGGAGTGAATACTCCACTTGAAACCAATGTATGTCTGGCGGTGACCACAGTGATATTGTCACAGGTGACGAGCGTGAGATAGTGTGGTGTCCTGGAGTGAATACTCCACTTGAAACCAATGTATGTCTGGCGGTGACCTTAGTGATATTGTCAAATGTGACGAGCGTGTGACAGTGTGGTGTCCTGGAGTGAATACTCCAGTTGAAACCAATGTATGTCTGGCGGTGACCACAGTGATATTGTCACATGTGACGAGCGTGAGGCAGTGTAGTGTCCTGGAGTGAATACTCCAGTTGAAACCAATGTATGTCTGGCGGTGACCACAGTGATATTGTCACATGTGACGAGCGTGAGACAGTGTAGTGTCCTGGAGTGAATACTCCAGTTGAAACCAATGTATGTCTGGCTGTGACCACAGTGATATTGTCACATGTGACGAGCGTGAGACAGTGTAGTGTCCTGGAGTGAATACTGCAGTTGAAACCAATGTATGTCTGGCGGTGACCACAGTGATATTGTCACATGTGACGAGCGTGACACAGTGTAGTGTCCTGGAGTGAATACTGCAGTTGAAACCAATGTATGTCTGGCGGTGGTCACAGTGATATTGTCACATGTGACGAGCGTGACACAGTGTAGTGTCCTGGGGTGAATACTCCAGTTGAAACCAATGTATGTCTGGCGGTGACCACAGTGATATTGTCTCATGTGACGAGCGTGAGACAGTGTAGTGTCCTGGAGTGTATACTCCAGTTGAAACCAAATTATGTCTGGCGGTGACCACAGTGATATTGTCACATGTAACGAGCGTGTGACAGTGTAGTGTCCTGGAGTGAATACTGCAGCTGAAACCAATGTGTGTCTGGCGGTGACCACAGTGATATTGTCACATGTGACGAGCGTGACAGAGTGTAGTGTCCTGGAGTGAATACTCCAGTTGAAACCAATGTATGTCTGGCGGTGACCACAGTGATATTGTCACATGTGACGTGCGTGTGACAGTGTAATGTCCTGGAGTGAATACTCCAGTTGAAACCAATGTATGTCTGGCGGTGACCACAGTGATATTGTCACATGTGACGAGCGTGACACAGTGTAGTGTCCTGGATGGAATACTCCAGTTGAAACCAATATATGTCTGGCGGTGACCACAGTGATTTTGTCACATGTGACGAGCGTGTGACAGTGTGGTGTCCTGGAGTGAATACTGCAGTTGAAACCAATGTATGTCTGGCGGTGACCACAGTGATATTGTCACATGTGACGAGCGTGAGACAGTGTAGTGTCCTGGAGTGAATACTCCAGTTGAAACCAATGTATGTCTGGATGTGACCACAGTGATATTGTCACATGTGACGGGCGTGAGGCAGTGTAGTGTCCTGGAGTGAATACTCCAGTTGAAACCAATGTATGTCTGGCGGTGACCAGAGTGATATTGTCACATGTGACGAGCGTGTGACAGTGTAGTGTCCTGGAGTGAATACTCCACTTGAAACCAATGTATGTCTGGCGGTGACCACAGTGATATTGTCACAGGTGACGAGCGTGAGACAGTGTGGTGTCCTGGAGTGAATACTCCAGTTGAAACCAATGTATGTCTGGCTGTGACCACAGTGATATTGTCACATGTGACGAGCGTGTGACAGTGTGGTGTCCTGGAGTGAATACTCCACTTGAAACCAATGTATGTCTGGCGGTGACCTTAATGATATTGTCACATGTGACGAGCGTGTGACTGTGTGGTGTCTTTGAGTGAATACTGCAGTTGAAACCAATGTATGTCTGGCGGTGACCACAGTGATATTGTCACATGTGACGAGCGTGAGACAGTGTAGTGTCCTGGAGTGAATACTCCAGTTGAAACCAATGTATGTCTGGCGGTGACCACAGTGATATTGTCACATGTGACGAGCGTGAGACAGTGTAGTGTCCTGGAGTGAATACTCCACTTGAAACCAATGTATGTCTGGCGGTGACCACAGTGATATTGTCACATGTGACGAGCGTGAGACAGTGTAGTGTCCTGGAGTGAATACTGCAGTTGAAACCAATGTATGTCTGGCGTTGACCACAGTGATATTGTCACATGTGACGAGCGTGTGACAGTGTGGTGTCCTGGAGTGAATACTCCACTTGAAACCAATGTATGTCTGGCGGTGACCACAGTGATATTGTCACATGTGACGAGCGTGAGACAGTGTTGTGTCCTGGAGTGAATACTGCAGTTGAAACCAATGTATGTCTGGCGGTGACCACAGTGATATTGTCACATGTGACGAGCGTGTGACAGTGTGGTGTCCCGGAGTGAATACTCCAGTTGAAACCAATGTATGTCTGGCGGTGACCACAGTGATAGTGTCACATGTGACGAGCGTGACACAGTGTAGTAGCCCGAAGTGAATACTCCAGTTGAAACCAATGTATGTCTGGCGGTGACCACAGTGATATTGTCACATGTGACGAGCGTGAGACAGTGTGGTGTCCTGGAGTGAATACTGCAGTTGAAACCAATGTATGTCTGGCGGTGACCACAGTGATATTGTCACATGTGACGAGCGTGTGACAGTGTGGTGTCCCGGAGTGAATACTGCAGTTGAAACCAATGTATGTCTGGCGGTGACCACAGTGATATTGTCACATGTGACGAGCGTGAGACAGTGTGGTGTCCCGGAGTGAATACTCCAGTTGAAACCAATGTATGTCTGGCGGTGACCACAGTGATATTGTCACATGTGACGAGCGTGTGACAGTGTGGTGTCCCGGAGTGAATACTCCACTTGAAACCAATGTATGTCTGGCGGTGACCACAGTGATATTGTCACATGTGACGAGCGTGTGACAGTGTGGTGTCCCGGAGTGAAACAATCCTAAAACACAGGTGATGCGTCTTGTCGCTACGTATAGACGAAGCTGTTGCTGAAGAGCGCTCACTCACTTCACCACGAGTGAGTGAGTGTTGGTCTTGCTACTCTCTACCAGTAACTAGGGCAGTATTGTAACCAAAACCCAACACACTGCAATTTCCATCAACAAGCAAACCTCGCTATTTATACTGCAGCAACATTAAACTATCCTTTAATATTTATTTTTTTAATTTCCCTAAGAATATTTCTCGAATATTATATTTATTGTATATTTTGAAGATATTTACGTCACAAATAAAATGTGTATCTAGAATTTTCTGGGATTAACTTCTAAAACCTCTTTATTCGGTACGAGTTTTTTTTTTTTTTTTCTGAATTTTGCTTTAGCGATACACAAATATACAGTTCACAAAATACAAATCATGTCCTGTACTTTTTTTCCTTGTTATTGTTTTTAGTTATAAAATACTTAAACTTCTCTGATACGGGAACTTGTCAACTCATGACCACGCACAGAAACTGATTTCAACCATATAGCAACCAGCATTTAAAACAGTTCACTATAACTTTAGCCTAGTACGTTCCCTTATTTCGCTTCTACTTACAAGGAAGCAAGTAATAACGCTACTCCTGTCATACTCACATCCATTACGGACTGCCTCAGCAAGCTGTCTTCTCACCCGGAGGTCGCGGGTTCGATTCCCGGGTGTGGCGGGGAACTGCTCTTTAAGCAGAATGACTCCCTAACCGCCAGAGAGCCTGGAAGTATGAATGAGGCAGCGAGGAAAATAAAACGATATAAACCCAACGTAAAGAACCTACAGACAGCGAGTTGTTTCTAAAGCAAAGCCCCCGATATGACCTTGGATGTTAAAGGGGGCTATACAAATGAAACTATAAAAAAAAAATCTGATGTGTTCTATTTACTTCATGATAATCGAGAAAAAAAATGGCAGAAATAGTCTTATTACTTGCTTCCTTGTATGTAGAAGGGAAATAAGGTGTAGCATAGGTTAAAGTGATAGTCAAAAGCTGGTTGCTAATTGACTGAAGTTCCTTTGTTTGTATGGACAGAGTTGACTAATTCCTGTATGAGAAAAATATAAGTTTTTCAAAGCTGAAACCAAAAACAAGGAATATCTAAAAAACTATCAACTCCACGAAAAAATGTATCTAACATAAATTGTGTGTTTTCACGTGCTCTACATTTTTTGTGTGGTAAGTTTTTGACCATCTCTTACGGTCTACCAGCTACACAAAATGCCATAAAATTGATCCAGAATAAAGTAGTCTCCGGAGGCTATTTCCGGAAAATTGAAGATATACTTTTTATTTATCAGGTAAATATATTTACTATACGATATTTTAATCAAAATCATTAGAGCCATTTTTGAGAAAATCAGAATGTTCTAAAAAAAGTTCCATGTAAGGGTAATATATAAATAGCAAGTTTTGTACTCAACGGTCTTCTCGTTTTTGAGCTATGCTGTCCACAGACTCACACACATGGACGTTTTTCTGAAAACGCTCTTTTTTTTATTCAGAGGGACCCAAAACATACATTTCTGGTGAAATCTTGGTATTGAATTGTTGGGTACAATATGCATATAGTACGTGTATAGAAAGTAGAAGTGTTCTGGTTGTGTTTTGTTCAAATGTTTACTTTTATTTTCAGTACACGTAGATACTTTGTACATAGAAGGTAGAGACGGTGTTGTATTCCACCGGAAATTCATCTTTTGAGGACCCCTGAATCGCAAAAAGATCTGCCCGATAACTCACAAATGATAAGTCCATTAAATACCAAACTTAATATTTCAGTATCTTCCAAGAACGTTTTTCGGGCAAATCTCAACCAAATTTTATTTTACACGGAACAGTTTTTGAAATTTTTAATTTTTTCAAAAATGGCTTAAGGATTTTGATTAAAATGTCGTATATTAAAGATATTTGTATGACAAATAAAATGTATATTTTGAATTTTCTGGCAATATTTTCTGAGGACCTCTTTATTCTCAATGAGCTTTGTATAACTGTAAGAACTAGACAAAGACGTTATGTCATGTTGTTCCTTTCAATTTCATAATGTGCACATTTCTTAAACGGTAAGGCCATATTTCATACCTCATTTGTTTTACTCCTAGTCATGCACAAAAAACCAAATTTCAATGACAATCGCAGAGGAACATGTTTTAAAAGAATCTGTTGTTTTACACTCACATGACTTTCTCTAGCTGTTCTACAAACAAACTTCTTACAAAAGATTATTCTTCTTTCTACACAATGCTAATCGAGATAAACATTAGCAGAATGTTCTTATTACTCAGTTCCTTATAAGTAGAAGGGAACTAAAGGAATGTGCTATGTTAAAGTGATAGTCAACATTTTAAAAGCTGTCGTTATGCGATTGTCATTGCAAATCGCTTCTTTGCTTGGCCAGCAGTAGAACAAAAGAAACATGGGCGAATTTCTGTCTGAGAGAAGTATAGGTATTTTAAAATTGAAACCAATGTATCTGAAACGGCTACTTCCACAACAAAAATGTATATTTAACATAAATTGCCAGTTTTAACGAGAATCTACATTTTTTGTGTATTAAGTTTTTGTGTATCTCATTCGGTTTGACAGTTATACAAAAGTTAATCCAGGATGAAGAGGTCTTCAGAGGCTGTTCCCAGAAAATGTTATTTCTCATGTAAATATCTGTAAGATATGGTATACCATTTTTGAGAGAATCTAAATTTTCGAAAATTTTTCTCTATAAAGACCATGCGGTGAGTTTTTTTGTTGAAAATGTTCGTGTCTTAAGTATAAAGTTTGGTATTTAACCGAGTATTCGTTTATTCGTTCACACACACAGAGCTTTTTTTTTTTTTTTTTTTTTTTTAAAATGGGGTTTTTGTATACAGGGGACCGTAAAATATGTATTTTCAGTGAAGTATTGGAACAGTATTGTTGGGTGAGATATCTTTTGAACTTATAATGTTACATGCGAAATGCGGTTATATTTAAGTTCAGTGTCTTCCAATTAACATTTTCAGGAAAATGCTTCAAATCAAAGTTACCTTGATATACAATTTTCGAGGATTACCATTTTATATAAAATAAGATGTATTGTAAGGTCTTTACATGGAAAATAAAATATATGTGTGGGAATAGTCTTTGAAGAGCTCTTCATTCTGGATGAATTTCGTACAACTGGCAAACTTTAAGCGATAGACAGAAAATGTAGAGCATGTTAAAACACACAATTTATGTCAAATACACATTTTGTGGAATTGGCCGTGTCTGATATATTTCTTGTTTCTGGTTATACTTATTCATCCCCCCCCCCATTCTGGTGATAAAATGGAACATAGGTTAAAGTAATTACATAACGAACAGCTGTTAAAACTTTGATTATCGCTTTAGCCTGTATTTCTTGTTTCTGGTTATACTTATTCATCCCCCCCCCATTCTGATGATAAAATGGAACATAGGTTAAAGTAATTACATAACGAACAGCTGTTAAAACTTTGATTATCGCTTTAGCCTGTATTTCTTGTTTCTGGTTATACTTATTCATCCCCCCCATTCTGATGATAAAATGGAACATAGGTTAAAGTAATTACATAACGAACAGCTGTTAAAACTTTGATTATCACTTTAGCCTGTATTTCTTGTTTCTGGTTATACTTATTCATCCCCCACCCCATTCTGATGATAAAATGGAACATAGGTTAAAGTAATTAGAATAACGAACAGCTGTTAAAACGTTGATTATCACTTTAGCTTGTATTTCTTGTTTACTTATAAGACGAACTCTGCTGGTGTTTGTATCAATTAGCAGGGAAAAGGCTGGGAGAGCAAGAACATAACTCATGGTGTTTATCTTGTTGCTAATAGCTGGGAGTTGTGCTCCAGACGGGAGACTAGAGGTCAGGTCAGAAAGGTATCTGATGCCTGCGACCTCCCGTCACCACCTCCCTGTCTGTGTTCCTGCCTGCAAACACTTGCTCTACACGTACCATGTGTGTTGTATTGCACCAAAAATTCCATACCGAGATTTCACCGCAATTGTTTTGGGACCTCCAAAACAAAATTATAAAAAGGTCCATGTTACTGTGTGTGTCTGTGGGCTGCTTAGCTCAAAAACGAAAGGTCCGTTAAATATCAAACTTCATATTTTAGTTGAGAATCTTCCAAGGATGCGATATGAAGATTTTCAAGAAAATCCCCCCCCAAACTACCCTCTACATGGAAAATTTTGATTTTCTCAAAAATGACTCCCACGATTTTTATTAAAATACATTGTGTTTAAAATATTTATATAACAAACGAAATGTATATGTTCAATTTTCTGGGAATGGCCTCTGAAGACCTCTTCATTCTGGATGACTTTTGTATAACTGGTAAACCCTAAGCTTACTGCACAAAAAATGTGGATCTCATTAAAACACACAATTTATGTTATAATGTTTAGCGTTTTCAAGATATTCCGGACTATTGGTTGCAATTTTAAGCCACTTATAGTTTTCTGAAACGGGAAGATATCTCGTTTCTCGTTTGTTTACTCCTGGCAAGCAAAGAAATTGGAATTTCAACTTTTTCAGATAGCGACCGGATTTTAACCTGTACATTCTCCTTTTTGAATTCTAGTTACAAGGAAGCTAGCTATAAGACAATTTCTGATAATGTTTATCTCGATTAGCTGGAACTGTATAGCTTACCAACAATAATTTGTTGCCGAGATGTAGAGGAAGTCATGTGAATGGAACACATCAACATTTTTAGGCAGTTGTTGCTAAAAGTGGATATCTCTTCTACCAGATGTGAGTTAAAGTCACTCGGTGTTATTATAACAACTCTGTGTCCACGGCCTCATTCAAGTGGACTGAAAGCTCGTATCGATCCTTGCAGTCTGCTGAACCAGACGGAGTTATACAAGCAGCGCAGAGAGCAAAATTACAACTGCTCCGTTCTGTACGAGTAAGTCGTCATGTTGTCAGCACTGCTGCTAAGCAAGGAAACAACTCAATATTGCACACAATTAATTATGAACTCCGTGAAATAGGTAAAACAATGTTTCATAATTCTAAATATTGAGAAAAATAGTGAATGGCACAATGTTAAATTGTAAAAATTGTAGTTTCCTACTCACAATATAAAACATCATTTTTACCACTTGCATTATAAATAACTATTGATTTATCATAGTTTAAAGTGAAGTTAGCGTAAGCGTAAAATAGCAAGTCTTACCTTTATGCACTAGCGTGACAAAAAAAATGTGTTCCATTCACATGGTTTTCTCTGTTACTCAAACAGCTTTACTTACAACCTTCCTTCTTCTCTCTGCATCTTGCATTAGCAGAAATAGTCTTATTACCAGCTCCTTGTAAGTAGAAGGGAAATAAGAAAATGCACAAGCTAAAGCGATAGTCTCATCCTTCAAAAGCCGGTGCTATGAGAAACAACTGAAGTTCAATTTGCTTTGCATGGTCTGCAGTAAAACGAGAGATTAGAAACGAAACGTCACTTACCGTTTGAGAAAAGTCTCAGTAGTTTAAAAATTAAACGAATAACAAGGAATATCTCCACAACAAAAACACAAAGGACATAAATTGTGTGTTTTGATGAGATCTACAATTTTTGTCTATCTCTTACGGTTTAGAAGTTAAGCAAAATTCATCCAGAATAAAGTTGTCTTCCGAGGCTATTCCCGGAAATTTCAAGATATACACTTTATTTGGGATGTAAATAACTTTATTATACGGCATTTTAATCGAAATCGTTAGAGTCATTTTTAAGAAAACTAACATTTTCAAAAATGTTTCCATGTAAATGGTAGTTTTTGGTGGGGTATTCTCTTGAAAATAGTCGTTTCGTATCCTTGGAAGATACTAAACCTAAATACCAGGTTTAGTATTAAACGGTATTTTCGTTTTTGAGCTATGCTGTCCACAGACACACGTGGACCTTTCTCTAAAAATATTTTTTTTTCGCACTCAGGGGACCCCAAAACATATATTTCCGGTAAAATCTCGACATCAAATTTTTGGGTGGAAGCAAATACCTTCTCTAGGTCGTGAGTTCGACTCTCGCTTAGGGTCATTTACCCTGAAAAGGTTTTCCATTTTCCTGAGGAGACGAATGTTGAGTAACTTTAAGCTCCATGGACCTTAAGATCATTTGAACATCATTTCACCAATTTCATTCATCATCCGATATGACCAACCAAGTTAAAGGACTTTAAGCTAAAAAAAACAAAAAAAGAAACAACCTTCTCTATCCATTATGTATATTGTACATACGGGCTAGAGGAAGTAAAAACCTGTATTACATAAATCATGTGTTTAACGAGATGTACACTTTTTGTGTAGCTCTTACCGTTATGTAAAATTCTACACAATTCATCCAGAATAAAGAGATCCTTTTTACAAGAAGCTTTTTTACTTTCTCATCACGTACTATGGACATAGTGTATAGAGAAGGTATTGTAATGCACCCAAAAATTCGATACCGAGATTTCACCGCAAATATATGTTTTGGCTCCCCCTCAAACCAAAAAGAGCATTTTTGGAAAAAGGTCCGTATGTGTGTGTGTTTGTGGACAGCACAGGTCAAAAACGAAAAGTCCGTAAAGTACCAACTTGGTATTTAAGTTTGGTATCTTCCAAGGATGCGATACGAAGGTTTTCAAACCAAAAAATAAATAAATAAAAAAAACAAACTACATTTTACATGGAACTTTTTCGAACATTTTATTTCTCTAAAAAATCACTTATATTTAAGATATTTACATGCCAAATAAAATGTATATATTGAATTTTCGTGAAATAGCCTCTAAAGACATTTTTATTCTTCCGAATTTGAAGAAAAAGTCCCCGCCTCACAATTTCCTTTACATGGAACATGGAACATTTTAGGAATATTTTGATTTTCTGAAAAATGTAAATAAAAATGTTGTTTAAAATATTATATTGGAAGGATAATTTTATGACAAACGAAATTTATATGTTGAATTTTCTGGAATAGCTTCTGAAGACCTCTTCATTCTGGACGACTTTTGTATAACTGACTGTAAGAGATAGACAAACACGTAGAGCTCCTTGAAACACACAGTTTATGTCCTATACATTTTTGTACAGGTAAACACTTCCGAGTTATTCGTTTCAATTTCGAACTATTAACATTTTTCTCAGATGCAAGGTCCTCTTTCTTTTCATCTCTCCTTTGTGTACTCCTGATACACAAAGAGAACAACATTTCAATTGTTTCATATAGCGGCCAGCTTTTAAAACATTTGACTATCATTTTAACCTATGGTACTCCCTTATTTTGCTTCTACTTACAAGGAAGCAAGTAATAAGACTATTTCTGTTATTTTTTTTTCTATTAGCATGAAGTAAATAGAAGCATAAGGTTTTTAACATTAATTTGTAGTAAAAGTCAGGGTTTTAAAATAAGGAAGTAAAGAATACATTGCTTATATCATTTCGTAATTTATTGGTATAATTTTCAATATACCATACTAACATAAGGAATCTGATGTGTTCCATTCACATGACTTTCTCTACATCTCTGTAACAAATTATTGTTGAAAAGCTTATGCTTCTATTTACTTCATGCTAATACCGAAAAAATAACAGAAATAGTCTTATTACTTGCTTCCTTCTAAGTAGAAGCGAAATAAGGGAGTACCATAGGTTAAAGTGATAGTCAAAAGCTGGTTGCTATGTGACTGAAGTTCCTTTGTTTGTATGGACAGCAGTTGACAAATTTTCCTGTATGAGAAAAGTATGTTTCTTAAAGCTGAAACCAAAAACAAGGAATATCTCAAAAAACGATCACCTCCACGAAAGAAAGTGTATATGACGTAAATTGTGTGTTTTAACGTGCTCTACATTTTTTGTGCGGCAAATTTTGTTTATCTCTCACGGTTTAGCAGATATGCAAAATTCCTTAAAAGTCATCGAGAATAAACCAGTCTTCAGAGGCTACTCCCAAAAAATTCAAAATATACATTTTATTACACAGGTAAATATCATTAATAAACGGTATTTTAATAAAAATCGTTAGAGCCATTTTTTACAAAAATCCAAATTTCGAAAAAAGTTTCATGTAAAGGGTAGTTGGGTGTGTGGGGATTTTCTTGAAACTATTCGTGTCGCATCCCGGGAAGACACTAAACTTAAATACCAAGTTTGGTATTTTACGGACTTTTCGTTGTAAGCTATGCGGTCCACAGATACACACACGGATGTTTTTCTAAAAATGCATTCTTTGAATTCATTGGTCTCAAAACATGTATTTCCGGTTAAATCTTGGTATAGAATTTATGGGAGGAATAAAATATCTTCTCTATACACATTGTACATCGTAAATTACGGGTTAGAGGAAGTAGAGATCTGATGTGTACCATTCACATGACTTTCTCTACATCTCTGCAACAAATTATTGTTAAAAAGCTTATGCTTCTATTTACTTCATGCTAATCGAGAAACGTTAGCAGAAGTAGCCTTATAATTTGCTTCCTTGTAAGTAGGAGCGAAATGAGAGGGTACCATAGCTAAAATGATAGCCAAAAGCTGGTTGCTATGTGACTGAAGTTCCTTTGTTTGTATGGGTAGGAGTTAACAAATTCCTGTATGAGAAAAGTATGTTTTTCAAAGCAGAAACGAAAAACCAAGGATATCTTAAAAATGAACAACTCCACGAAAATAATGTGTATGACATAAATTGTGTGTTTTAACGTACTCTACATTTTTCATGCAGTAAGTTTTGGTCCATCTCTTACGGTTTAGCAGTTGTGCACAAGTAAAATTCATCCAGAATAAAGTAGGCTTCAGAGGCCATTCCCAGAAAATTCAATATATACATTTTATTTGTCAGGTAAATATCTTTAATATACGATATTTTAATCAAAATCGTCAGAGCCATTTTTAAGAAAATAAAAATTTTCGAAAATTTTTCTATGTAAAGGGTAGTTTGAGGTGAAGGGATTTTTCTCAAAATCTTCGTGTCGCATCCCTGAAAGATACTAAACTTGAATACCAAGTTTGGTATTTTACTGACTTTTCGTTTTTGAGTTATTGTGTTCACAGACCCACGTACACACAAACGGGCCTTTTTCTGAAAATACTTTTTTTTTTTTGATACAGGGTGCCCTAAAACATATTTCCGGTGAAATTTCGGTATAGAAATTTTGGGTGGAGTGCAATACCTTCTCTATCCCTATGTACATTGTACATACGGGGCTAGAGAAAGTAAAAAAAAAAAAGAAATCTATACTCCAGCTAAACAATTAATTACCCAGATCTTTGGCAATCGTGTCATCAGTAGATACTTTCCAACAAAGTGGCCCCCACGTTCTCCAGATTTCAATCCATCTGGATGGAGTTTTGCTGACAACAACTGAAATAGGACAGGTAGCTGTTGGGGTTCGAGTCCGGTAGCAGCAGACGGAGACGAGGCAGGCTGGCCACGTCTGTAACATGTCATGCATGCACTCTGACACTCTCCAGAACACTCTGAGCCATTAGTGAACACGTCTTCTTGTCTCAGGCCTCATGACGTCATGCCGGCTCACTCCCCTCACATTTTTGTGCTTTAAAAACAATCTGTCCTTTGCAAATTTTACATTTCTCGAGTCTTAGCATCATAAAACATATGTGGGCCACCTAACACTACCAACATTTAAAAGTTAAAAACGCCACAATTACCAACTTAGTGTAATTTTTACTTTCTCTACACGTACTATGTACATAGTGTATAGAGGAGGTATTCTATTGCACCCAAAAATTCAATACCGGGATTTCACCGGAAATTTATGATTTGGAACCCGCTGAATCTCCCCCCCCAAAAAGCAAACACATTTTTGCAAAAAGTCCTTGTGTGTGTTTCTGTTTGTGATTGTGTGTGTGTTTGTGTTTGTGTGTGTGTTTGCGTTTGTGTTTGTATGTGTGTTTGTGTTTGTGGGGTGTTTGTGTTTGTGTGTGTTTGTGTTTATGTGTGTTTGTGTTTGTGTGTGTGTTTGTGTTTGTGTGTGTGTTTGTGATTGTGTGTTTGTGTTTGTGCTTGTGTGTCTGTTTTTGTTTGTGTCTGTGTTTGTGTGTGTGTTGTGATTGTGTTTGTGTTTGTGCTTGTGTGTGTGTCTGTTTTTGTTTGTGTCTGTGTTTGTGTGTGTTTGTGTTTATGTTTGTGTTTGTGTTTGTGTGTGTATTTATGTTTGTGTTTGTGTGTGTGTCTATGTGTGTGTCTGTGTGTATGTCTGTGTGTGTGTTTATGTGTGTGTCTGTGTGTGCGTCTGTGTCTGTGTGTGTCTGTGTGTGTGACTGTGTGTGTCTGTGTCTGTGTGTGTCTGTGTGTCTATGTGTGTCTGTGTGTCTATGTGTGTCTGTGTGTCTATGTGTGTCTGTGTGAGTCTGTGTGTGTCTGTGTGTGTGACTATGTGTGTCTGTGTGTGTGTCTGTGTGTGTCTATGTGTGTGTCTATGTGTGTCTGTGTGTGTGACTATGTGTGTCTGTGTGTGTCTATGTGTGTGTCTGTGTGTCTGTGTCTGTGTGTGTCTGTGTCTGTGTGTGTCTGTGTGCGTGTCTGTGTGTGTCTGTGTGTGTCTGTAGGTGTCTGTGTATGTCTGTGTGTGTCTGTGTGTGTCTGTATCTGTGTCTGTGTGTGTTTGTGTGTGTTTATGTTTGTGTTTGTGTGTGTGTTTGTGTGTGTCTGAGTGTGTGTCTGTGTGTGTTTGTGTGTGTGATTATGTTTATGCTTGTGTTTGTGTGTGTTTGTGTTTGAGTGTGTGTGTTTGTGTTTTTGTGTGTGTGTCTGTGTGTGTCTGTTTGTTTCTGTGTGTTTGTCTGTGTGTGTCTGTTTGTATGTGTCTGTGTGTGTTTCTGAGTGTGTCTGTGTGTGTTTCTGTGTGTATCTGTGTGTGTCTGTGTCTGTGTTTGTGTGCGTCTGTGTGTGTTTCTGTGTGTGTTTCTGTGTGTGTCTGTGTGTGTCTGTGTGTATGTGTCTGTGTGTGACTGTGTGTGTTTGTGTGTGTCTGTGTGTGAGAGTGTCTGTGTGTGTCTGTGTCTGTGTTGTGTGTCTGTGTGCGTCTTTGTCTGTGTGTGTTTGTGTGTGTCTTTGTCTGTATCATTGTGTGTCTGTGTGCGTCTGTGTGTGTCTGTGTGTGTCTGTGTGTGTCTGTGCGTGTCTGTGTACGTCTGTGTCTGTGTGTGTCTGTCTGTGTCGATGTATGTTTGCATGTGACTGTGTGTTTCTGTGTCTGTGTGTCTGTGTGTATGTCTGTGTCTGTGTGAGTGCCTGTGTGTCTGTGTGTGTTTGTCTGTGTGTGTCTGTGTTTGTCTGTGTGTGTCTGTGTGTGTCTGTGTGTGTCTTTGTGTGTCTGTGTGTCTGTGTCTGTGTGTATGACTGTGTGTGTCTGTGTCTCTGTCTATGTGTGTCTGTGTGTGTCTGTGTTTACTGTGTGTATGACTGTGTGTGTCTGTGTGTCTGTGTGTGTCTGTGTGTGTCTTTGTGTGTCTGTGTGTCTGTGGCTGTGTGTGTCTGTGTGTGTCTGTGTGTGTCTGTGTGTGTCTGTGTGTGTGTTTGAGAGTGTGTCTCTGTGTGTGTCTACGTGTGTGTATGTGTGTGTGACTGTGTGTGTGACTGTGTGTGTGTCTGTGTGTGTCTGTGTTTGTCTGTGTGTGTCTGTGTGTGTTTGTGTGTGTCTGTGTGTCTGTTTCTGTGTGTGTCTGTGTGTGTCTGTGTGTGTCTGTGTGTGTATGTGGCTGTGTGTGTCTGTGTCTGTGTGTGTGTCTGTGTGCGTGTCTGTGTGTGTCTGTGTCTGTGTGTGTCTGTGTGTGTCTGTGTGTCTGTGTGTGTGAGTGTGTCTGTTTGTGTTTGAGTGTGTGTCTTTTTGTTTGTGTCTGTGTGTTTGTGTCTGTGTGTGTCTTGTGTGTCTGTGTCTGTGTTAGTCTGTGTGTGTTTGTGTGTGTCTGTGTATGTGTCTTTGTGCGTCTGTGTGCTCGTCTGTGTTTGTCTGTGTCTGTCTGTGTCGATGTGTGTTTGTGTGTGACTGTGTGTGTCTGTGTGTGTCTGTGTGTGTATATGTGTGTGTGGTTGTGTGTGTATGTGTGTGTCTGTGTGTGTGTTTGAGTGTGTGTGTCTGTGTGTGCGTGTGTCTGTGTGTGCGCGTGTCTGTGTGTGCGTGTGTCTCTGTGTGTCTGTGTGTGTCTTTGTGTGTCTTTGTGTGTTTCTGTGTGTCTGTGTGTGTGTTTGTGTGTCTGTGTGTGTTTGTGTGTGTCTATGTGTGTATTTGTGTGTGTGTTTGTGTGTGTGTCTGTGTGTGTCTGTTTGTGTCTCTGTGTGTTTGTGTATGTCTTTGTGTGTCTGTGTGTGTTTGTGTGTGTCTATGTGTGTATTTGTGTGTGTGTGTTTGTGTGTGTGTCTGTGTGTGTGTCTGTTTGTGTCTCTGTGTGTTTGTGTATGTCTTTGTGTGTCTGTGTGTGTTTCTGTGTGTCTGTGTGTGTCTTCGTGTGTCTGTGTGTGTCTCTGTGTGTCTGTGTGTGTTTCTGTGTGTCTGTGTGTGTCTGTGTATGTCTTTGTGTGTCTGTGTGTGTTTCTGTGTGTCTGTGTGTGTCTCTGTGTGTCTGTGTGTGTTTCTGTGTGTCTGTGTGTGTCTGTGTATGTCTTTGTGTGTCTGTGTGTGTTTCTGTGTGTCTGTGTGTGTCTGTGTATGTCTTTGTGTGTCTGTGTGTGTTTCTGTGTGTCTGTGTGTGTCTCTGTGTGTCTGTGTGTGTTTCTGTGTGTCTGTGTGTGTCTGTGTATGTCTTTGTGTGTCTGTGTGTGTTTCTGTGTGTCTGTGTGTGTCTTCGTGTGTCTGTGTGTGTCTCTGTGTGTATCTGCTTGTGGTTGTGTGTCTGTGGCAGCATAGCTCAAAATCGAAAGGTCCATTAAAGACGAAACTTTGTATTTAAGTTCTGTATCTTTCAAGGATGCGACACGAAGATTTTCAAGCACGTCCAATTAACCTTTACAAGGAAAAAGTTTCAAAGATTTTGATTTTCTCAAAAATGGCTGTAACGATTTTGATTAAAATATCGTACATCAAACATATGTAAATGTTCATGTTCCTGGAAATCACCTCTTTGTTTTGCGCTGGTACACTGTAAGACACAGACCAACACAAAAATGTAGAGCACGTACATAGTGTATAGAGAACGTATTGCATTACACCCTAAAATTCGACACCGAGATTTCGCCGGAAATACATGTTTTGAGGCCCATGAATCCTAAAAAGAGGTAGTTTTGCAAAAACGTCCGGAGGTGTGCCTGTAGACAGCATAGCTCAAAAACGAAAAGATCATTTAATACCAAATTTGCCATTTAAGTTTGGTATCTTTCAAGGATGCGAAACGAAGGTTTTCAAGGAAATCCCCCCACCCAAAATTACCCTTCACATGGAATAATTTCGAAAATTTTGATTTCATTAAAGATAGCTCTAACGATTTTTAATACAATTTCTTATATTTAAGAACCTTACATGCCAAATAAAATGTGTATCTTGAGTTTTGTGGGAAGTCTCTAAAGACCTCTTTATTCTGGATGAATTTTATTGAATTTTGTAAAACTGGTAAACCGTAGAAGATGCACAAAAACTTACTACACAAAAAATGTAGAGCACGTTGAAACACACAATTTATGTTATATAAGGTTTTTTCGACGAGTTGATCCTTTTTGAGATATTTCTTGTTATTGAGTTATTTCAACTTTTTTCATACGGAAACTTGTCATCTCCTGGCCACGCAACAAAAGGATTTCAATCCCATAGTAACCACATTTTAAAACACATGACTATCATTTAACGTAGTGTATTCCCTTCTACTTACAAGGAAGCAAGTAATAAGACAAATTCTGTTAATGTTTATCTTAATTAGCATCAAGTAGATAGACGAATAACTTACTAACAATAATTCGTTACAGAGAGAATATCATGTGAATGGAATACGTCAGATATTTTTACGTATTTTAATGCTAAAATTGTATAAAACGTTGCATGTAGCTATTATTTGAAAATTCTCCAACTTGGTACTTGAAGTTATTGTGTGGGCTCACATGATTTTCTCTACCCGCTTCATATTATGTTCAGCGAGATAAATGTTTACATTACACACTTCATTATACTTGCAATTGAGATTAAAGCGATAGTCAAATGTTTAACCTCTTGCGATTCATTCACAAAACTTTCTGCACCTATTCTTATAAAAGCTTATTGTTCTATCTACTTGATACTAATCATCATTTGTGCAGCTTCCTAACTTAATCTTTAGAGGGCATCTCAGTCGCAGGAAGACAAATGACCAGCATCACATGTGTCCTGGTTCGTGACACACATTACAAATGCATTTAGGTCTCGGGTTCTATTCCCGCCAGCTGTCCACAGGGTAATGTTGAGCAACCCACAGGGCTCCCTTTCCATTTCTGGCTTTAATTCCCTTCCTTTTGATGCTTCGGTGGTGCGGACCAAACCTACTGGCAAAACTAGCTAATCAACCCCATTGAAAAACTAACAAACCTTTTTAAAAACCAGTAAACAATACTTATTAAAAAACTAGAAAACCTTACCTATTGAAAAACTAGTAAACCAAACTCATTGAAAAACTAGTAAACCAAACCTATTGAAAAACTAGTAAACCAAACCTATTGAAAAACTAGTAAACCAAACCTATTGAAAAACTAACAAACCTATTGAAAAACCAGTACACAAACAATATTAAAAAACTAGGAAACTTAACTTATTTAAAAAAACTAGTAAACCAAACCTATTGAAAAAACTGGCTAAACAAACCTATTGAAAAACTAGTAAACCAAAACAATTCAAAACACTAACTAAACATACCTATTGAAAAACTCTTAAGCAAACCTATTGGAAAAAAGCAAACTAAACAACCCTTTTGAACAACTCTTAAGCTAAAGCTATTGAAAAAACTAGATAAAAAAACCTCTTGATAAACTCTTAAACGAAACCTTTTGAAAAAACCAGCTACACAAACCTATTGAAAAACTAGTAAACCAAAACAATTGAAAACACTAACTAAACAAACCTAATGAAAAACTAGTAAACAAAACCTATTGAAAAAACTAATTAAACAAACCTATTGAAAAACTCTTAAACCAAACCTATTCAGCAACCTAACTAAACAAACCTATTGAAAAACCATTAAATCAAACATATTGAAGAAGTAACTCAACAAACCTATTGAAAAGCAAGTAAACCAAACTTATTGAAAAACTGTTAAACCAAACCTATTAAAAACTAGTAAACCAAACCTATTGAAAAACTAGTAAAAAAACTTATTGAAAAACTAGCTAAACAAACCTATTGAAAAACTAATAAACCAAACCTATTGATAAACTTGCTACACAAACCTATTGAAAAACTAGAAAACCAAACATATTGATAAACTAGATAAACAAACCTATCGAAAATCTAGTACACCAAAGCTATTGAAAAATTAGCTAAACAAACCTATTGAAAAATAGTAAACCAAACCTATTGATAAACTAGCTACACAAACCAATAGCTAAGCCAGCTACACAGACCTTTTGAAAAACTAGCCAAACAAACCTATTGATAAGCTAGTTAAACAAACCTATTGAAAAACTAGTAAACCAAACATATTGAAAAACTAGCTAAACAAACCTAATGAAAAACTAGTAAAACAAACCTATTGAAAACCTAGTTAAACAAACCTTTTGATAAACTAGCTACACAAACATTTCGAAAAACTAGTAAAACAAACCTATTGATAAACTAGCTCAACAAACCTAGTGAAGAGCAAGTAAACCAAACATATTGAAAAACTGGTAAAACAAACATATTGAAAAATTAGCTACACAAACCTGTTGATAAACTAGTAAACCAAACCTATTCAAAAACTAGCTCAACAAACCTTTTGATAAACTAGCTACACAAACATTTTGAAAAACTATTAAAACAAACATATTGATAAATTAGCTCAACCAATCTATTGAAAAACAAGTAAACCAAACATATTGAAGAACTGGTAAAACAACCATATTGAAAAATTATCTAATCAAACCTATTGATAAACTAGTAAACCAAACCTATTGAAAAACTAGCTGCACAAACCTGTTTATAAACTAGCTACATAAGCCTATTGAAAAACTAGATAAACAAACTTATTGATAAACTAGTAAGCCAAACCTATTGAAAAACTAGCTAAGCTTTCCTATTGATAAACAGGCTAAAAAAACCTACTGAAAAACTACCAATGCAAAACTATTAAAAACTAGTGAAGCAAACCTATTGACGAACTAGGATACAAAATTATTAATAACTAGCTACACAAACCTATTGAAAAACTATCTAACAAACCTATTGATAAACTAGCTAAAAATCTATTGAAAAACCAGTAAACCAGACGTATTGAAAAACTAGCTAAACAAACCTATTAAAATACAGGCTGGAGAATAATCCGCGCTTGTGGGCCGTGGTCTACTGAACTCCTCCTTCTTCTTCCCAGACGTTTCATCTGCGACTACGGCAGACATCTTCGGTGGTAGCGGTGAGGTCGAAGTGCTCTAGTGGACGTTTCTACTGCCACCGAAGATGTCTGCCGTAGTCGCAGATGAAACGTCTGGGAAGAAGGAGGAGCCCAGTAGACCAAAGCCCACAAGCCTGGATTATACTCCAGCCAGTATTGACACCGACCGTGAAATCCTAAGAATTTCGATAAACCTATTAAAATCGGGAAAACCAAACCTATTGAAAAACTAGCTAAACTAACCTATTGAACAAGTAAATCAAAGTTATTGAAAATCTAGCTAAACAAACTTATTAAAAAAATAGTAAACCAAACATATAGAAACCTAGCTAAACAAAACCTAATAAAAAACTAGTAAACCAAAGCTATTGAAAACTAGCTAAGCAAACTTATTGAAAAACTAGTAAACCAAACGTACTGAAAAACAAGTAAACCAAACCTATTGAAAAACTAGTAAAAAGCCCTATGAAAATCTAGCTAAACATGCCTATTGCAAAACTACTAAACCAAATCCATTGAAAAACTGGTAAACAAAACATGTTGAAAAATAGTCAAACAAACCTATTGAAAAACTAGTAAACCAAACCAATTGAGAAGCTACCTACACAAACCTATTGAAAAATAAGTAAAAAAAAAAAAACATTGAAAAACCAGTTAAACAAATCTTTTGAACAACTAGTAAACCAAACCTATTGAAAAACTAGGTAAATAAACCTATTGAAAAACTAGTAAGCCAAACCTATTGAAACATTAGAAAACCAAACCTATTGAAAAACAAGGTAAACAAACATATTGAAAAACTAGTAAACCAAACCTATTGAAAACTTGCTAAACAAACCTATTGTAAAATTAGCTAAACAACCCTATTGAAAAACTATTAAAACCAAACCTATTGAAAAACTAGCTAAACAAAGTTAGGATAAACTAGCTACACAAACCTCTTGAAAAACTAGGTAAACATACCTACTGAAGAACTACTAAACCAAACCTATTGAAAAACTAGTAAACCAAACCTATCGATAAACTACCTACGCAAACCAAACCTATTGAGAAATTAGCCACACAAATCTATTGATAAAATAGCTAATCATACCTATTGAAGAACTAGTAATTCAAACCCATTGATAAACTAGCTACATAAACCTATTGATAAACTAGCTACATAAACCTATTCATATACTCGCTACACAAACCTATTGAAAAACTAGTAATCCAAAACATTTAAAAAACTAGTAAACCAAACATATTGATAAACGAGTAAGCCAAACCTAATGATAAAGTAGTTCGACAAACCTACTGATTTATCAGCTATACAAACCTATTGAAAAACTAGTAAAAAACCTATTAAAAACTAGTAAGCCAAACCTATTGAAAAACAAGTAAACCCAACCTATTGAAAAAATAGCCAACCAAACCTATTGAAAAACTAGTAAACCAAACCTATTGAAAAAACTAGCTACACAAATCTATTGCAAAACCAGTAAACAAAACATATTGAAAAACTAGTAAATCAAACCTATTGAAAAACTAGTACAACCAACCTATTCAAAAACCTAGCTAAACAAACCTATTGAAAAAATATTAAACCAAACCTATTGAAAAAACCAGCTAAACAAACCTATTGAAAGGCTAGTAAACTAAACCTATTTATAACACTAAGTAAACAAACCTACTGAAAAACAAGTAAACCAAACCTAATTAAAAGACTAACTAAACTAAGCTATTGAAAAACTAAAAGTCCAAAACTATTGAAAACACCAGTTAAAAACAAACCTATTGTAAAACTCTTAAGCAAAACCTACTCAAAAAACTAACTAAACAAGCGTATTGAAAAACTCTCAAAACAAACCTATTGAAAAAATTAAATAATGAACCCTATTGAAAAACTTTTAACTAAACCTATTGAAAAAACCACCTAAATAAACGTACTGAAGAACTCTTAAACCAAACCTTTTGAAAAAACCAGCTAAACAAACCATTTGAAAAACTATTAAACTAAACCTAATGAAAACACTAACTAAAGAACCCTATTGAAAAATTAGTAAACTAAACCCATTGAAAAAACAAACTAACAAAACCTATTGAAAAACTCTTAAAACAAACCTATTGAGAAAACTAACTAAACAACTCCATTGAAAAACTCTTGAACTAAACCTATTGAAAAAAACAAACTAAACAAACCTTTTGAAAAACTAGTAAACCAAGCGTATTGAAAAAGTGGTGAACCAAACCTATTCAAAACCTAGTAAACCATACCTATTGAAATACTAGTAAACCAAACCAATTGAAAAACTACGTAAAGAAACCTATTGAAATACCAGTAAACCAAATATGTATATAAACTAGCTACACAAACCTTCTGAAAAACTGGAAACCAAACCTATTGATAAACTAGCTAATCAAACCTATTAAAAACTAGTACACGTAACCTATTGATAAAACTAGCTAAACAAACCTATTGATAAACTATCTACACAAGCCTATTGAAAAATTTGCTAAACAAACCCATTGATAAGCTAGCTAAGCAAACCTATTGAAAAACTACTAAACCAAACCTATTGATAAATTAGCTAAACAACCCTTTTGATAAACTAGCCACACAAACCTATGGAAAACCTAGTATAACAAACCTATTGATAAACTATCTAACCAAACCTATTGAAAAGCCAGCTAAACAAACCTACTGAAATCTAGCTCCACAAACCTATTTATAAACTAGTAAAACAAACGTATTTAAAAACTGGTAAACCAAACCTATTGAAAATTTTGCAAAATAAACATATTGAAAAACTATTAAACCAAAACTATTGAAAAACTAATCAAACAAACCTATTAAAAACTAGATACACAAACCTATTGATATACTAGTAAACCAAAACTGTTGAAAAACTAGCTACACAAACCTATTGATGAACTATCTACATACACCGATTGAAAAATTAGCTAATACAACTTATTGAAAAACCAGTAAACCAAAAATATTGAAAAACAAGCTAAAATATCATATTGATAACTTAGTTAAAAAGAACCACCTGAAAAAATACTAAACCAAACTTCTTACAAACTAGTAAACCAAACATATTGAAAAACTAGCTAACACAAACCTATGCAAAATTAGCTACACAAAACTATTGATAAACTAGCTTAACAAACCAATTGAAAAACTAGCTCAACAAATCCATTGAAAAACTAGCTATCCAAATCTATTGAAAAACTAGCTAAACAAACACATTGATATATTAGCTACACAACCTACTGAAAAACTAGTAAACCTAACCAACTGAAAAGCTAGCTAAACAAAGCTATTGACAAACTAGCTAAACAAACATATTGATAAACTAGCTAAACCAACGAATTGATACACTAACTAAACAAACCCATTGAAATACTAGTAAACCAAACCTATTGAAAAACAGGTTACACAAACATATTTAAAAACTAGCCGTACAAAACATTTGAAAAACAGTAAACAAACATACTGAAAAACTAGCTAAACAAACCGATTGATATACAAGCTACACAAAACATATTTAAAAATTTGGCTACACAATCTACTGATTAACTGGTTGAACAAATCGATTGATAAACTACCTACACTAACTTGTTGATAAACTAGCAAAACAACCCTATTGATAAACTAATTACACAAATCTATTGATAAACTAGTAAACCAAGCCTATTGATAAACTACCTACACAAACTTAAGTAAAAAGTATTAAACCAAACCTATTGAAAAACTAACTATACATACCTATTGAAAAACTAGTAAACCAAACCAATTGAAACTTTGCTAAACAAAACCCATTGAAAAACTAGTAAATCAAACTTATTGAAAAACTAGTATACCAAACCAATTGAAAAACTAGCTAAACAATCCTATTGAAAAACTAGCTAAATAAATCCATTGAAAACTACCTATCCAAATCTATTGAAAATCTAGCCAAACAAACATATTCATATATTAGCTACTCAAACCTATTGAAAATCTAGTAAACCTAACCTATTGAGAAGCTAGCTTAACATAGCTATTGAAAAACAAGATACACAAACCTATTGACAAAATAGCTAAACAAACATGTTGATAAACTAGTTACACAAACCTATTGAAAAACCAGTAAACCTAATCTATTGGAAAGGTAGCTAAACAAAACTATTCACAAACTAGCTACATTAACCTATTGACAAACTAGCTAAACCAACGCATTGATACACTAGCTAAACAAATCCATTGAAAAACAGGCCACACAAACCTATTTAAAATGTAGCTGCAAAAAGCTTATGAAAACTTCTGAAAAATTAGCTAAACAAACCTATTGAAATACTAGCTACACGAAACCTATTGATAAACTAGCTACACAAGCATATTGATTAACTGCCTATACAAACCTATTGATAAACTAGCTAAACAAACCGATTGATAAACTAGCTAAACAAACCTATTGATAAACTAGTAAACCAAACCTATTGATAAACTAGCTAAACAAACCGATTGATAAACTAGCTAAGCAAACGTATTGATAAAGCAGCTACGCAAACCTATTGATAACCTAGCTGCACAAACCTATTGATAAACTAGCTACACAACCGTATTGATTACCTGGCTAAACAAATCTATTGATAAACTAGCTAAACAAACCTATAGATCAACTAGCTAAACAAACCGATTGATATACTAGCTAAACAAACCTATTGATAAACTAGCTAGGCAAACCTATTGATAAACTAGCTACACTAACCTGTTGATAAACTAGCAAAACAAACTTATTGATGAACTAATTACGCAAATCTATTGATAAAATAGTAAACCAAACCTATTGGTAAATTAGCTAAACACACCTATTGATAAACCAGCTAAACAATCCTATTAATAAACTAGCTACTCAAACCTATTGATTAACTGGCTAAATAAATCTATTGATAAACTAGCAAAACAAACCAATTGATAAATTAATTACACCTACCTGTTGATAAACGAGTAAACCAAACCTTTCATAAACCAGCTACACAATTTAATTGATAAACTAGCTACACAAAGCTAATGATTAACTGGCTAAATAAACCTATTGATAAACTAGCTACACCAACCTGGTGTAAACTTACAAAAGAAACCTATTGATATACTAATTACACAAATCTATTGATAAACTAGTAAACAAAACTTATTGACAAACTAGCTAAACAAACCTTTTGAGAAATTAGCTACACAAATCTATTGAAAGACTAGTAAACATAACCTATTGATTCACTAGCTACACAAACCTATTGAGAGGATAGTAAACCAAACCTATTGATAAAATAGGTATAGAAATCTTTTGATAAACTAGTAAACAA
Source organism: Hymenopus coronatus (assembly GCA_030762935.1). Lineage (NCBI taxonomy): Eukaryota > Metazoa > Arthropoda > Insecta > Mantodea > Hymenopodidae > Hymenopus > Hymenopus coronatus. The sequence continues at coordinate 2,380,705 of CM060888.1, read as the reverse complement.
AACTTATTGATAAGCTAGCTAAGCAAACCATATGATAAATTAGCTAAACAAATCTATGGATAAACTAGCTAAACAAACCTATTGATAAACTAGCTAATCAAACCTATTGATATACTGCTACACAAAACCTACTGAAAAACCAGCTACATAACCGTACTGATTACCTGGTTAAAGAAATCTATTGATTAACTAGCTACACTAACCTGTTGATAAACTAGCAAAACAAACCAATTTATAAACTAATTACACAAATCTATTGATAAACTGGTAAACCAATCCTATTGATAAACTATCTAAAAAAACCTTTTGAGAAATTAGCCTCACGAACCTATAGAAAGACTAGTAAACAAAACCTATTGATACACTAGGTCTACAAACCTATTGATAAGCTAGTAAACCAAACCTATTGATAAAATAGCTATAAAAATCTATTGATAAACTAGTAAAAAAATTATTGATAAACTAGCCAAATAAACCTTATGACAAATTAGCTAAAAAACACTATTCATAAACGGGCTAAACAAACTTATTGATACACCAGCCACACAAACCTATTGAAAACCTAGCTATACAAATCTATTGATAAACTAGCTAAAAACCTATTGATAAACTAGCTACACAAACCTATTGAAAAACTAAAATGGCAAACTTATTGATAAACTAGCTAAATAAACCTTTTGATTAATTAGCTAAAAAAAAACCTATTGAAAAACCAGTAAACCAAAGGTATTGAAAAACCAGCTAAACACACCTACTACAAATTGGTACACCAAAACTTTTCAACAACTAGCTAAACTAACTTATTAAAATCCTAGTAAACCAATTCTATAGAAAAACTAGCTGAACATACCTATTGGAAAACTACGAAACCAAACCTATTGAAACCTTGTTAAACATAACCCATTGAAATTCTAGTAAACCAATCCTGTTAAAAAACTAGCTAATCATACCCATTGGAAAACTAGTAAACCAAAAGTAATGAAACCTTATTAAAAACCCATTGAAAAACTAGTAAATCAAACCTAGACAAAAACTACTAAACAAAACATATTAAAATAGTGAAACAAACCTATTGTAAAACTAGCAAACCAAACCCATTGAGAAGCTCGCTACACAAACCTATTGAAAAACTAGTAAAACAAACCAATTGAAAAATTAGCTAAACAAACCTATTGAAAAATTAGTAAACCAAACCTATTAATAAACTAGCTAAACCAATGTATGTAAAATAGTAAGCCAAACCTATTGAAAAATTAGTAAACTAAACATTTTGAAAAAGAAGATAAACAAACGTATTGAAAAACTAGAAAATCAAAGCTGTTGAAAACTGGGTAAACAAACCTATTGATAAACTAGCTAAACAACCCTATTGAAAAACTAATAAAACACACCTAATGAAAAAATTGTAAACCAAACCTATTGAAAAACTAGTTGAACAAAGCTACTGATAAACAAGCTACACAAACCTTTTGAAACCTAGGTAAACATACCTATTGAAAAACTACAAAACCAAACCTATTGAAAAACTAGCTACACAAACCTATTGAAAAACTAGGAAACCAAGCCTATTGATAAACTACCTACACAAACCAAACCTATTTAGAAATTAGCTACACAAACCTATTGATATACTAGCTAATCATACCTATTGAAAAATTAGTAATCCAAACTTATTGATAAACCATCTACACAAACCTCTTGATATACTAGCTACACAAACCTATTGAAAAACTGGCTGCACAAACCTATTGAAAAAATTGTGAACCAAAACTTTTGAAAATCCTGTACACCAAACCTATTCATAGCCTAGTAAACCTAACCTATTGATAAAATGGTTACACAAACCTTCTGATAAACCTATTGAGAATCTAGTAAAACCCTATTGAAAAACTAGTAACCCAAACATATTGAAAAACTAGTAAACCAAACATATTGAAAAACTAGTAAGCCAAACCTATTGAAAAACAAATAAACCAAACTTATTGAAAAATTGTTCAACCAAACTTATTGAAAAACTAGTAAACCAAACCTATTGAAAAAAAGGCTACACAAATTTATTTAGAAACAAGCAGCACAAAGTTATTGAAAAACTAGTAAACAATACCTACTGAAAAACTAGCTAAACAAACCAATTGATATACTAGCTACACAATACCTCTTGAAAAATTAGCTACACAACCTATTGATTAACTGGCTAAACAAATTTATTGATAAACTAGCTACACTAACCTGTTTATAAACTACCAACACAAACCTATTGATAAACTAATTACACAAATCAATTGATAAACTAGCAAATCAAACCTATTGATAAAGTAGCTAAAAACTTTTTGAGAAATTAGCTACACAAAGCTATAGAAAGACTAGTAAACAAAGTCTATTGATAAAATAGCTACACAAATCTATTTATAAAATAGTAAACAAAAGCTATTGATAAACTAGTAAACAACACTTATGATAAATTAGCTACACAAACCTATTCATAAATGAGCTAAACCAACCTATTGAAAAACTAGTCAACCACACCTATTGAAAAATTATTAAATCAAACCTATTGAAAAAACTAGCTACACAAACCTATTGCAAAACCATTAAACAAAACAGTTTGAAAAACTTGTAAACCAAACCTATTGAAAAACTAGTAAACCATATATATGAAGAAACTAGCCAAACAAAACCACTGAATAACTAGTAAACCAAATCTATTGAAAAATCAAGCTAAACAAACCAATTGACATCTTGTAAAGCAAACCTATTGTTAACAATAACTAAACAACCCTACTGAAAAACTACTAACCCAAACCTATTGAAAACACTAACTAAACTAAGCTATTGAAAAACTAGTAAACCAAACCTATTTAAAACACTAACTAAACAAACCTACTGAAAAACAAGTCAACCAAACCTAATTAAAGAACTAACTAAACTAAGCTATTGAAAATGTAAAAATCCAAAACTATTGAAAACACTAGATAAAAACAAACCTATTGAAACATTCTTATGCAAAATCCATTGAAAAAACTAACTAAACAACCCAATTGAAAAACTCTTAAACCAATCCTTTTAAAAAAAACTAGCTAAACATATCTATTGAAAAACTAGTAAACTAAACTGAATGAAAACACTAACTAAACAAGCCTATTGAAAAATTAGTATACCAAACCTATTGAAAAAGCTAACTAAACAAACCTATTGAAAAACTCTTAAACTAAACCTATTAAAAAACAAACTAAACAAACCTATTGAAAAATTAGTAAACCAAGCGTATTGAAAAAGTGATGAACCAAACCTATTGAAATACCACTAAACCAAACGTATTGAAGAACTACCTAAAGAACCCTACTGAAAGCTAGTAAACCAAACATATTCATAAACTAGCACTACAAACCTTCTGAAAAACTAGAAAACCAAACCCATTGATGACCAAGCTAAACAAACCTATTAAAAAGTTAGTACTGGAAACCAATTGAAACATTAGCTAAACAAACCTATTGATAGACTAGCTACACAAGCTTATTGAAATCTTGATTAACAAACCTATTTATAAGCTAGCTAAACAAACCTATTGATAAACTATAAAAAACCAAAGCTATTGATAAACTAGCTAAATAAAACTTTTGATAAATTAGCCACACAAACCTATTGAAAACCTAGTATAAAAAACCTATTGATTAATTATCTAAACAAACCTATTGAAAAACTAGCTAACCAAACTTACTGGAAACTAGATACACAAACCTATTGATAAAACTAGTAAACCAAACCTATTGAAAAACTGGAAAACCAAACCTATTGGAAAAATAGCTATATAAACCTGTTGAAAAAATAGCCAAACAAAAATATTGAAAAACTAGATGCACATACCTATTGCTAAACTAGTAAACCAAACCTTATGAAAAACTAGCTACACAAACCTATTGATAAACCAGTTAATCAAACTTATTGAGAAACCAGTAATCCAAACCTATTGAAAAACTACTAAACCAAACCTATTGAAAAACTAGTTACACAAACCTATAGATAAATTAGCTGAACAAACCTATTGAAAAACTACCTAATAAATCCATTGAAAACTAGCTACCTAAATCTATTGTAAAACTAGCTAAATAAACACTTTGATATATTGGCTACACAAACCTACTGAAAAACTGGTAAACATAACCAAATGATAAGCTAGCTAAACAAAGCCATTGACAGACTAGATACACAAACCTATTGACAAATTAGCTAAACAAACATATTGATAAACTAGCTACACAAACCTATTGAAAAACTAGTAAACATAATATATTAAAAAGCTAGCTAAACAAAGATATTGACAAACTAGCTACACAAACCTATTGAAAAACTCCTAATCCAACGTATTGTTACACTAGCTCAACAAACCCATTGAGAAACAGACTACTCAAAAAACCTATTTAAAAACTATCTGCACAAGGCTATTTAAAAATTAGTAAACGATAACTACTGAAAAACTAGCTAAACAAGCTAATTGATATACTAGCTGCACAAAAACTATTGAAAAACTAAATACACAAACCTACTGATTAACTAGCTACACAAACCTATTGATAAACTAGCTACACCAACCTGTTGATAAACTAGCTACACAAACCTGTTGATAAACTAGCTACACAAACCTATTGACACACTAGCTACACAAACTTATTGATAAACTAGCTACACAAACCTATTGATAGAATAGCTACACCTACCTGTTGATAAACTAGCTACACAAACCTGTTGATAAACTAGCTACACAAGCATATTGATAAAATAGCTACACAAACCTATTGATAAACTAGCTACACCAACCTGTTGATAAACTAGCTACACAAACCTGTTGATAAACTAACTACACAAACCTATTGATAAACTAGCTACACAAACCTATTGATAAACTAGCCTTCCCAACCAGTTCATAAACTAGCTAAACCAACCTTTATATAAATTAGCTACACAAACCTATTGATAAACTATCTACACCAACCTGTTGATAAACTAGCTACACAAACCTATTGCTAAACTAGCTACACAAACCTATTGATAAACTAGCTACGCCAACCTGTTGATAAACTAGCTACACAAACCTGTTGATAAACTGGCTACACAAACCTATTGATAAACTAGCTACACAATCCTCTTGATAAACTAGCTACACAAACCTATTGATAAACTAGCTACACAAACCTATTGATAAACTAGCTACACAAACCTATTGATAAACTAGCTACACAAACCTATTGATAAACTAGCTACACCAACCTGTTGATAAACTAGCTACACAAACCTATTGATAAACTAGCTACACCAACCTGTTAATAAAACCAGCTACACCAACCTGTTGATAAATTAGCTCCACCAACCTGTTGATAAACTAGCTACATCAACATGTTGATAAACTAGCTACACCAACCTATTGATAAACCAGCTACACCATTCTGTTGATAAAGTAGCTACACCAACCTGTTGATAAACTAGCTACACGAACTTGTTGATAAACTAGATACACCGACCTGTTGATAAATTAGCTACACTAACCTTTTGATAAACTAGCTACACCAACCTGTTGAGAAACTAGCTACACCAACCTGTTGATAAACTAGCTACACAAACCTATTGATTAGCTGGCGACACCAACCTGTTGATAAACTAGCTACACCAACCTGTTGATAAACTAGCTACACCAACCTGTTGATAAACTAGCTCCACCAACCTGTTCATAAACTAGCTACACCAACTTATTGTTAAACTAGCTACACAAACCTATAGATAAACTAGCTACACCAACCTGTTGACAAACTAGCTACACAAACATATTGACAAACTGCTAATCCAACGTATTGTTACACTAGCTCAACAAACACATTGAAAAACTGCCTACTCAAAAAACCTATTTAAAAAGTAGCTGCACAAAGCTATTTAAAAATTAGTAAACGAAAACTACTGAAAACTAGCTAAACAAGCTAATTGATATACTAGCTGCACAAAAACTATTGAAAAACTAGATAACCAAACCTATTGATAAACTAGCTACACAAACCTATTGATAAACTAGCCACACAAACCTGTTGACAAACTAGCTACACCAACCTGTTGATAAACTAGCTACATAAACCTGTTGATAAACTAGCTACACAAACCTATTGATAAATTATCTACACAAACCTATTGATAAACAATTTACACCAACCTGTTGATAAACTAGCTACACAAACCTGTTGATAAACTAGCTACACAAACCTATTGATAAACTGACTACACAAACCTATTGATAAACTAGCTACACAAACCTGTTGATAAACTAGCTACAAAAACCTATTGACAAAATAGCCACACAAACCTATTGATAAAGTAGCTACACCAACCTGTTGAGAAACTAGCGACACCAACCTGTTGAAAAACTAGCTACACCAACCTGTTGATAAACTATCTACACAAACCTAATGATAAACTAGCTACACCAACCTGTTGATAAACTAGCTACACCAAACTGTTGATAAACTAGCAAAACCAACCTATTGATAAACCATCTACACCAACCTATTGATAAACTAGCTACACAAACCTATTGATAAACTAGCTACACAAACCTATTGATAAATTAGCTACACCAACCTGTTGATAAACTAGCTAAACAAACCTGTTGATAATCTAGCTACACAAACCTATTGATTAACTAGCTACACAATCCTATTGATAAACTAGCTCCACCAACCTGTTGATAAACTAGCTACACCAACCTGTTGATAAACTAGCTACACCAACCTGTTGATAAACTAGTTACACAAACCTAATGATTAACTGGCTACACAAACGTATTGATAAACTAGCTACACAAACCTATTGATAAACTAGCTATACCAACCTGTTAATAAACTAGCTACACAAACCTAATGATTAACTGGCTACACAAAGGTATTGATAAACTAGCTACACAACCTATTGATAAACTAGCTACACCAACCTGCTGATAAACTAGCTACACCAACCTGTTGATAATCTAGCTACACAAACATCTTGATAAACTAGCTACACCAACCTGTTGATAAACTAGCTACACCAACCTGTTGATAAACTAGCTACACCAACCTGTTGATAAACCAGCTACACCAACCTGTTGATAAACTAGCTACACCAACCTGTTGATAAACTAGCTACACCAACCTGTTGATAAACTAGCTACACCAACCTGTTGATAAACTAGCTACACCAACCTGTTGATAAACTAGCTACACCAACCTGCTGATAAACTAGCTACACCAACCTGTTGATAAACCAGCTACACCAACATGTTGATAAACTAGCTACACCAACCTGTTGATAAACCAGCTACACCAACCTGTTGATAAACTAGCTACACCAACCTGTTGATAAACTAGCTACACCAACCTGTTGATAATCTAGCTACACCAACCTGTTAATAAACTAGCTACACCAACCTGTTGATAAACTAGCTACACCAACCTGTTGATAAACTAGCTACACAAACCTATTGATAAACTAGCTACACCAACCTGTTCATAAACTAGCTACAACAACTTATTGTTAAACTAGCTACACAAACCTATTGATAAACTAGCTACACCAAACTTTTGACAAACTAGCGACATATTGACAAACTGCTAATCCAACGTATCGTTACACTAGCTAAACAAACCCATTGAAAAACAGCCTACTCAAAAAACCTATTTAAAAAGTAACGGTACAAAGCTATTTAAAAATTAGTAAGCGAAAACTACTGAAAAACTAGCTAAACAAGCTTATTGATATACTAACTGCACAAAAACTATTGAAAAACTAGCTACACAAACCTATTGATAAACTAGCTACACAAACCTATTGATAAACTAGCTACACCAACCTGTTGATAAACTAGGTACACAAACCTGTTGATAAACCAGGTACACCAACCTGTTGATAAACTAGCTACAAAAACCTGTTGATAAACTAGTTACACAAACCTATTGATAAACTAGCTACACAAACCTATTGATAAACTAGCCACACATACCTATTGATAAACAAGCTACACCAACCTGTTGATAAACTAGCTACACAAACCTGTTGATAAACTAGCTACACAAACCTGTTGATAAACTAACTACACAATCCTATTGATAAACTAGTTACACAAACCTATTGATAAACTAGCTACACAAACCTATTGATAAACAAGCTACACCAACCGGTTGATAAACTAGCCACACAAACCTGTTGATAAACTAGCTACACAAACCTATTTATCAATTAGCTTTACAAACCTATTGATAAACTAGCTACACAAACCAGTTGATAAACCAGCTACATAAACCTAATGATAAACTAGCTACACAAACCTATTGATAAACTAGCTACACAAACCTATTGATAAACTAGCTACACCAACTTTTTGATAAATTAGCTACACAAACCTATTGACAAACTAGAAACACAAACCTATTGATAAACTAGCTACACCAACCTGTTGATAAACTAGCTACACAAACCTATTGATAAACTATCCACACCAACCTGTTGATAAACTAGCTACACAAACCTGTTGAAAAACTAGTTACACCAACCTGTTGATAAACTAGCTACACCAACCTGTTGATAAACTAGCTACACCAACCTTTTAATAAACTAGCTACACCAACCTGTTATTAAACTAGCTACACCAACCTGATGATCAACTAATTACACCAACCTGTTGATAAACTAGCTACACAAACCTATTGATTAACTGGCTAAACAAACGTATTGATATACTAGCTACAACAACCTATTGATAATCTAGCTACACAAACCTATTGATTAACTAGCTAAACAAACGGATTAATAAACTAGCTACACAAACCTATTTATAAACTAGCTACACCAACCTGTTGATAAACCAGCTACACCAACCTGTTGATAAACTAGCTACACAAACCCTCTTGATAAACTAGCTACACTAAGCTGTTGAAAACTAGCTACACCAAAGTGTTGATAAACTAGCTACACCAACCTGTTGATAAACTAGCTACACCAACATATTGATAAACCATCTACACCAACCTATCGATAAACTAGCTACACAAACCTATTGATAAACTGACTACACAAACCTATTGATAAACTAGCTACACAAACCTGTTGATAAACTAGCTACAAAAACCTATTGACAAAATAGCCACACAAACCTATTGATAAAGTAGCTACACCAACCTGTTGAGAAACTAGCGACACCAACCTGTTGAAAAACTAGCTACACCAACCTGTTGATAAACTATCTACACAAACCTAATGATAAACTAGCTACACCAACCTGTTGATAAACTAGCTACACCAAACTGTTGATAAACTAGCAAAACCAACCTATTGATAAACCATCTACACCAACCTATTGATAAACTAGCTACACAAACCTATTGATAAACTAGCTACACAAACCTATTGATAAATTAGCTACACCAACCTGTTGATAAACTAGCTAAACAAACCTGTTGATAATCTAGCTACACAAACCTATTGATTAACTAGCTACACAATCCTATTGATAAACTAGCTCCACCAACCTGTTGATAAACTAGCTACACCAACCTGTTGATAAACTAGCTACACCAACCTGTTGATAAACTAGTTACACAAACCTAATGATTAACTGGCTACACAAACGTATTGATAAACTAGCTACACAAACCTATTGATAAACTAGCTATACCAACCTGTTAATAAACTAGCTACACAAACCTAATGATTAACTGGCTACACAAAGGTATTGATAAACTAGCTACACAACCTATTGATAAACTAGCTACACCAACCTGCTGATAAACTAGCTACACCAACCTGTTGATAATCTAGCTACACAAACATCTTGATAAACTAGCTACACCAACCTGTTGATAAACTAGCTACACCAACCTGTTGATAAACTAGCTACACCAACCTGTTGATAAACCAGCTACACCAACCTGTTGATAAACTAGCTACACCAACCTGTTGATAAACTAGCTACACCAACCTGTTGATAAACTAGCTACACCAACCTGTTGATAAACTAGCTACACCAACCTGTTGATAAACTAGCTACACCAACCTGCTGATAAACTAGCTACACCAACCTGTTGATAAACCAGCTACACCAACATGTTGATAAACTAGCTACACCAACCTGTTGATAAACCAGCTACACCAACCTGTTGATAAACTAGCTACACCAACCTGTTGATAAACTAGCTACACCAACCTGTTGATAATCTAGCTACACCAACCTGTTAATAAACTAGCTACACCAACCTGTTGATAAACTAGCTACACCAACCTGTTGATAAACTAGCTACACAAACCTATTGATAAACTAGCTACACCAACCTGTTCATAAACTAGCTACAACAACTTATTGTTAAACTAGCTACACAAACCTATTGATAAACTAGCTACACCAAACTTTTGACAAACTAGCGACATATTGACAAACTGCTAATCCAACGTATCGTTACACTAGCTAAACAAACCCATTGAAAAACAGCCTACTCAAAAAACCTATTTAAAAAGTAACGGTACAAAGCTATTTAAAAATTAGTAAGCGAAAACTACTGAAAAACTAGCTAAACAAGCTTATTGATATACTAACTGCACAAAAACTATTGAAAAACTAGCTACACAAACCTATTGATAAACTAGCTACACAAACCTATTGATAAACTAGCTACACCAACCTGTTGATAAACTAGGTACACAAACCTGTTGATAAACCAGGTACACCAACCTGTTGATAAACTAGCTACAAAAACCTGTTGATAAACTAGTTACACAAACCTATTGATAAACTAGCTACACAAACCTATTGATAAACTAGCCACACATACCTATTGATAAACAAGCTACACCAACCTGTTGATAAACTAGCTACACAAACCTGTTGATAAACTAGCTACACAAACCTGTTGATAAACTAACTACACAATCCTATTGATAAACTAGTTACACAAACCTATTGATAAACTAGCTACACAAACCTATTGATAAACAAGCTACACCAACCGGTTGATAAACTAGCCACACAAACCTGTTGATAAACTAGCTACACAAACCTATTTATCAATTAGCTTTACAAACCTATTGATAAACTAGCTACACAAACCAGTTGATAAACCAGCTACATAAACCTAATGATAAACTAGCTACACAAACCTATTGATAAACTAGCTACACAAACCTATTGATAAACTAGCTACACCAACTTTTTGATAAATTAGCTACACAAACCTATTGACAAACTAGAAACACAAACCTATTGATAAACTAGCTACACCAACCTGTTGATAAACTAGCTACACAAACCTATTGATAAACTATCCACACCAACCTGTTGATAAACTAGCTACACAAACCTGTTGAAAAACTAGTTACACCAACCTGTTGATAAACTAGCTACACCAACCTGTTGATAAACTAGCTACACCAACCTTTTAATAAACTAGCTACACCAACCTGTTATTAAACTAGCTACACCAACCTGATGATCAACTAATTACACCAACCTGTTGATAAACTAGCTACACAAACCTATTGATTAACTGGCTAAACAAACGTATTGATATACTAGCTACAACAACCTATTGATAATCTAGCTACACAAACCTATTGATTAACTAGCTAAACAAACGGATTAATAAACTAGCTACACAAACCTATTTATAAACTAGCTACACCAACCTGTTGATAAACCAGCTACACCAACCTGTTGATAAACTAGCTACACAAACCCTCTTGATAAACTAGCTACACTAAGCTGTTGAAAACTAGCTACACCAAAGTGTTGATAAACTAGCTACACCAACCTGTTGATAAACTAGCTACACCAACATATTGATAAACCATCTACACCAACCTATCGATAAACTAGCTACACAAACCTATTGATAAACTAGCTACACAAACCTATTGATAAACTAGCTACACCAACCTGTTGATAAACTAGCCTCACAAACCTGTTGATAAACTAGCTACACAGTTCGATTGATATACTAGCTACACAAAACTATTGATAAACTAGCTACACCAACCTGTTGAAGAACTAGCTACACCAACCTGTTGATAAACTAGCTGCACCCACCTGTTGATAAACTAGCTACACCAACATGTTGATAAACTAGCTACACCAACCTGTTGATAAACTAGCTACACCAACCTGTTGATAAACTAGCTACACCAACCTGTTGAGAAACTAGGCACACCAACCTTTTGGAAAACTAGCTAAACCAACCTGTTGATAAACTAGCTACACCAACCTGTTGATAAACTAGCTACACCAACCTGTTGATAAACTAGCTACACCAACCTGTTGATAAACTAGCTACACAAATCTATTGATTAACTGGCTAAACGAACGTATTGATAAACTAGCTACACAAACCTGTTGATAAACTAGCTACACCAAACTGTTGATAAACTAGCTACACAAACCTATTGATTAACTGGCTAAACAAACGTATTGATAAACTAGCTACACCAACCTGTTGATAAACTAGCTACACCAACCTGTTGATAAACTAGCTACACCAACCTTTTGTTAAACTAGCTACACAAACCTATTGATTAACTGGCTAAACAAACGTATTGAAAAACTAGCTACACAAACCTATTGATAAACTAGCTACACCAACCTGTTGATAAACTAGCTACACCAACCTTTTAATAAACTAGCTACACCAACCTGTTATTAAACTAGCTACACCAACCTGATGATCAACTAATTACACCAACCTGTTGATAAACTAGCTACACAAACCTATTGATTAACTGGCTAAACAAACGTATTGATATACTAGCTACAACAACCTATTGATAATCTAGCTACACAAACCTATTGATTAACTAGCTAAACAAACGGATTAATAAACTAGCTACACAAACCTATTTATAAACTAGCTACACCAACCTGTTGATAAACCAGCTACACCAACCTGTTGATAAACTAGCTACACAAACCCTCTTGATAAACTAGCTACACTAAGCTGTTGAAAACTAGCTACACCAAAGTGTTGATAAACTAGCTACACCAACCTGTTGATAAACTAGCTACACCAACATATTGATAAACCATCTACACCAACCTATCGATAAACTAGCTACACAAACCTATTGATAAACTAGCTACACAAACCTATTGATAAACTAGCTACACCAACCTGTTGATAAACTAGCCACACAAACCTGTTGATAAACTAGCTACACAGTTCGATTGATATACTAGCTACACAAAACTATTGATAAACTAGCTACACCAACCTGTTGAAGAACTAGCTACACCAACCTGTTGATAAACTAGCTGCACCCACCTGTTGATAAACTAGCTACACCAACATGTTGATAAACTAGCTACACCAACCTGTTGATAAACTAGCTACACCAACCTGTTGATAAACTAGCTACACCAACCTGTTGAGAAACTAGGCACACCAACCTTTTGGAAAACTAGCTAAACCAACCTGTTGATAAACTAGCTACACCAACCTGTTGATAAACTAGCTACACCAACCTGTTGATAAACTAGCTACACCAACCTGTTGATAAACTAGCTACACAAATCTATTGATTAACTGGCTAAACGAACGTATTGATAAACTAGCTACACAAACCTGTTGATAAACTAGCTACACCAAACTGTTGATAAACTAGCTACACAAACCTATTGATTAACTGGCTAAACAAACGTATTGATAAACTAGCTACACCAACCTGTTGATAAACTAGCTACACCAACCTGTTGATAAACTAGCTACACCAACCTTTTGTTAAACTAGCTACACAAACCTATTGATTAACTGGCTAAACAAACGTATTGAAAAACTAGCTACACAAACCTATTGATAAACTAGCTACACCAACCTGTTGATAAACTAGCTACACCAACCTGTTGATAAACTAGCTACACCAACCTGTTGATAAACTAGCTACACCAACCTGTTAATAAACTAGCTACACCAACCTGTTGATAAATTAGCTACACCAACCTGTTGATAAACTAGCTACACCAACCTGTTGATAAACTAGCTACACCAACCTGTTGATGAACTAGCTACCACAACCTGTTGATAAACTAGCTACACCAAACTGTTGATAAACTAGCTACACAAACCTATTGATTAACTGGCTAAACAAACGCATTGATAAACTAGCTACACAAACGTATTGATAAACTAGCTACACAAACCTATTGATATACTAGCTACACTAACCTTTTGATTAACTGGCTAAACAAACGAATTGATAAATTAGCTACACAAACCTATTGATAAACTAGCTACACCAACCTGTTGATAAACTAGCTACACACACCTATTGATTCACTAGCTACACCAACCTGTTGATTAACTAGCAAAACAAACCTATTGATAAACTAATTACACAAATGTATTGATAAACTAGTAAACCAAACCTATTGATTGACAAGCTAAACAAACCTTTTGAAAAATTAGCTACGTAAACCTATTGAAGGACTGGTGAACAACCTATTGATACACTAGCTACACAAACCTATTGATAAGCTGGTAAACCAAACTTATTGATAAAATAGGTACACAAATCTAATGATAGTCTAGTAAACAAAATCGATTGATAAGCTAGCTGAACAAACCTTATGATAAATTAGGCACACAAAACTATGGGTAAACTAGCTAACCAAAAAATTGATAAAATAGCTAAACAAACCTATTGATAAACTAGCTAAACAAACCTATTGATATAGTAGCAACACAAAACTATTGAAAAACTAGCTTAACAAACCTATTGAAAAATTAGCTACACAAACCTATTGAAAGACTAGTAAACCAAACCTATTGATAAACTAGCTTAACAAACCTATTGAAAATTTAGCTACACAAACCTATTGAAAGACTAGTAAACCAAACCTATTGATACACTAGCTACACAAACCTATTAATAAGCTACTAAACCAAACCTATTGATAAAATAACTACACAAATCTATTGATAAACTAGTAAACAAAACCTATTGATACACTAGTTAAACAAACCTATTGATACACTAGCTAAACAAACCTATTGAAAAACTAGCTATAAACCAAACGATAAACTAGCTAAATAAACCTGTTGATAAACCAACTGCACAAAATTATTGAAAATCTAATAAACCAAACTTACTGATAACCTTGCTAAAATAACCTATTGAAAAACCAGTAAACCAAACGTTTAAAAAAACTTGTTAAACAAATAAATGACAATGTAGTAAACCAAACCTATTGAAAAACTAGCTTAAATAACCTATTAAAACTAGTAAAACGAACCTACTGAAATACTAGCTAACCATACCTATTGAAAAACTGGTAAACCAAACCTATTGAAACCTTGCTAAACAAAACCCATTGTAAAACTAGTAAACCAAGTTTATTAAAAACTGGTTAAACAGACTTATTGAAAAACTAGTAAATAAATCTGTTGAAAAATTAGCCACACAAAACCTGTTGAAAGACTAGGAAATCTAACCTATTGAAAAATTAGTAAACCAAACCTATTGAAAATCTAATAAAACAAACCTATTTTAAAACCAGCTAAACATAGCTATTGAAAAACTACTAAACCAAAACCTATTGAAAAACTAGCTAAAAACCGATTGAAAAAAAGTAAACCAAACCCATTGAAAAACTAGTAAACCAAATCTTATGAAAAGCTAGTTACACAAACCTATTGAAAAACTAGTAAACCAAGCCTAGAGAAAAACTAGGTAAAGAAACCTATTGAAAAATTAGTAAACCAAACATATTTATAAACTATCAACACAAAACTACTGAAAAGCTATTAAATCAAACCTATTGAAAAACTAGCTAAACAAACCTATTGAAAAACTATTAAGCCAAACCTATTGAAAAACTAGTAAACCAAGCAAATTGAAAAACAAGATAAACAAACCTATTGGCAAACTAGTAAACCAAACCTGTTGTAAACTATCTAAACAAACCTATTGAAAAACTAGCTACAGAAACCAATTGAAAAACTAGTAAATCGAAGCAATTGAAAAACTTATAAACTAAACCTATTGGAAAACTAGCTAACAACGCTATTGATAAACTAGCTGCACAAACCAAAGCTACTCAGAAATTAGCCAAACAAACCTAATGATATATACAAGCTAATCACACCTATTGAAAAACTAGTAAAACTAGTAAAACGAACCTATTAATAAGCTAGCCTCACAACAACGTCTAATTTTTAGCTACACAAACTTATTGAAAAACAAGCTACACAACCCTATTGAAAAACATGTAAAAAAAACCTTTGGGAGAACATGTAAACCAAACTTATTGATAACCTAGTACACCGAACCTGTTGATAAAGTATGCATTCAAACCTATTGATAAACCAGCCACACAAACTTTAATGAAAAACTAGTAAACCAAACCTATTGAAAAACAAGTAAACCAAACGTACTGAAAAATTAATTAGCCAAACCTATTGAAAAACTAATCAAATAAACTTATTGAAAAAATAGCAAGACAAAACCTACTGAAAAGCTAGTCAACCAAACCTATTGAAAAACTAGGAAACCTATTTATAAACTAGTAACCAAACCTATAGAAAAACTAGTAAACCCAACCTGCTGAAAAACTAGTAAACCAAACCTATTGA
The DNA here is from genome assembly GCA_030762935.1 of Hymenopus coronatus. NCBI lineage: Eukaryota > Metazoa > Arthropoda > Insecta > Mantodea > Hymenopodidae > Hymenopus > Hymenopus coronatus. The sequence goes on along the minus strand of CM060888.1, from coordinate 2,364,089 downwards.
AAAACCAATAAACCAAACCTATTGAAAAACTAGTAACCAAACCTATTGATTAACAAGTGAACCTAACCTATTGATAAAATATTTAAGCAAGCCTTTTGATAAACTAGCAAACCAAACAATTTGAAAAACCAGTAAACAAAATCTATTGACAAACTATTAAACCAAACCTATTCATAAACAAGGTACTCAAAACTATTGAAAAAGTAGTAAACCAAACCTGTTGATAAACTAGTAAACCAAACCTATCCATAAACTAGATACACAAACCTATTGAAAAAGTAGTAAAACAAACCTGTTGATAAACTAGTAAATCAAACCTATTGATAGACTAATAAATCAAATATGTTAATTAACTAGTAAACCAAACAAATTGATAAACTAGAAAACCAAACCTGTTGATAAACTAGTAAACCAAACCTGTGGATAAACTAGTAAACCAAACCTATTGATAAACTAGTAAACCAAATCTATTGATAAATTAGAAAACCAAATCTTTTGATAAATTAGTAAACCAAAGCTATTCATAGACTAGTAACACAAACCTATTGAAAAAGTAGTAAACCAAACTTATTGATAAACTAGTAAACCAAATCTATTGATAAACTAGTAAACCAAATCTATTGATAAACTAGTAAACCAAACCTATTGATATACTAGTACACCAAACCTATTGATAAATTAGCAAACCAAATCTATTGATAAACAAGTAAACCAAATCTATTAATAAATTAGTAAACCAAATCCATTCATAAACTAGATAAGCAAATCTATTGATAAACTAGTAAACCAAACATATTCATAAGAAAGATACACAAACCTATTGAAAAGTAGTAAACCAAACCTGTTGATAAACTAGTAAACCAAACCTATTCATAAAGAAAATACACTAACCTATTGGAAAAGTAGTAAACCAAACCTGTTCATAAACTAGTGAACCAAACCTATTGATAGACTAGTAAACAAAACATGTTAATTAACTAGTAAACCAAACCTATTGATAAACTAGTAAACCAAACCAGTTGATAAACTAGTAAACCAAACCTATTTGTAAACTAGTAAACCAAATCTATTGATAAACTAGTAAACCAAACCTATTGATAAACTAGTAAACCAAATCTATTGATAAATTAGTAAACCAAATCTATTGAGAAATTAGTAAACCAAACCTATTCATAAACTATTTACACAAACCTATTGATAAACTAGAAACCAAATCTATTGATAAATTGGTAAACCAAAGCTATTCATAAACTAGTAACACAAACATATTGAAAAAGTAGTAAACCAAACCTATTGATAAACTAGTAAACCATACCTATTCATAAACTAGATACTCTAATCTATTGGAAAAATAGTAAACCAAACCTGTTGATAAATGAGTAAACCAAACATATTGATAGACTAGTAAACCAAACATATTAATTTACTAGTAAACCAAATCTATTGACAAATTAGTCAAACAAACCTGTTTTACTAAAGTAAGTAAACCAAACCTGTTGATAAACTAGTAAACCAAACCTGTTGATAAATTAGTAAACCAAACCTATTGATAAACTAGTAAACCAAATCTATTGATAAATTATTAAACCAAATATATTGTAAAACTAGTAAACCAAACCTATTGATAAATTAGCAAACCAAATCTATTGATAAATTATTAAACCAAATTTATTGATAAACTAGTAAAAAATTTTATTGATAAATTAGTAAACCAAACCTATCGATAAACCAGTAAACCAAACCTATTGATAAACTAGTAAACCAAACCTGTTCATAAACTAGTAAACCAAACCTATTGATAGATTAGTAAAGCAAACATGTTGTTAAACTAGTAAACCAAACCTGTTGATAAATTAGTAAACCAAATCTATTGATAAACTAGTAAACCAAATCTATTGATAAATTAGTAAACCAAACCTATTGATAAACTAGTAAACCAAACCTATTGATAAATTAGCAAACCGAATCTATTGATAAATTAGTAAACCAAACCTATTGATAAATTAGTAGACCAAATTTATTGATAAATTAGTAAACCAAACCTATCGATAAACTAGTAAACCAAACCTATTGATAAATTAGTAAACCAAACCTGTTGATAAATTAGTAAACCAAACCTATTGATAAACTAGTAAACCAAACCTGTTGATAAATTAGTAAACCAAACCTATTGATAAACTAGTATACCAAATCTATTGATAAATTAGTAAACCAAACCTATTGATAAACTAGTAAACCAAACCTATTGATAAATTAGCAAAACAAATCTATTGATAAATTAGTAAACCAAACCTATTGATAAACTAGTAAACCAAACCTATTGATAAATTAGTAAACCAAATATATTAATAAATTAGTAAACCAAATATATTCATAAACTAGATACGCAAATCTATTGATAAACTAGTAAACCAAACCTATTCATAAACTAGATACACAAACCTGTTGAAAAAGTAAAAAACCAAACCTGTTGATAAACTAGTAAACCAAACCTATTCATAAACTAGATACACTAACCTATTGGAAAAGTAGTAAACTAAACCTGTTCATAAACTAGTAAACCAAACCTATTGATAGACTAATAAACAAAACATGTTAATTAACTAGTAAACCAAACCTATTGATAGACTAGTAAACCAAACCTGTTGATAAACTAGTAAACCAAACATATTGATAAACTAGTAAAACAAACACATTCATAAACTAGACACACAAACATATTGAAAAAGTAGTAAACCAAACCTGTTAATAAACTTATAAACCAAACCTATTGATAAATTAGTAAACCAAACCTGTTGATAAACTAGTAAACCAAACCTATTGATAAACTAGTAAACCAAATCTATTGTTAAATCAGTAAACCAAACATATTGATAAACTAGTAAACAAAATCTACTGATAAATCAGTAAACAAAACATATTGATAAACTAGTAAACCAAACCTGTTCATAAACTGGATACACAAACCTATTAAAAAGTAGTAAACCAAACCTGTTTATTAACTAGTAAACCAAACCTTTTGACGAACTAGCTACACAAACCTATTGATAAACTTGCTATTCAAACCTGTTGATAAAATAGTAAACCTAACCTAATGAAAAAGTAGTAAACCAAACCTATTGAAAAACTAGTAAACCAAACCTATTGAAAAACTAATAAACCAAACCTATTGAAAAACTAGTAACCAAACCTACTGATGAACTAGTAAACCAAACCATTCGATATACTAATAAAGCAAACCTATTGAAAAGCTAGCTACACAAACCTATTTAAAAACTGGCTAAACAAACCTATTGAAAAACTAATAAACCCAACCTCTTGATAAACTACCTACACAAGCCTATTGAGAAACTAGTAAACCAAACCTTATGAAAAATTAGTATACCAAACCTAATGAAAAACTAAATACATAAACCTGTTGAAGAACTAAATAACCAAACGTATTGATAAACTATCTACACAAAATTATTGAAAGGCTATTAAAACAAACCTACTGCTAAACTAGCTACATAAATCTATTGAAAACTAGCTAAACAAATCCATTGAAAATCGAGTAAACCAAACCTATTGAGAAACTTCCTATGCAAGCTTATTGAAAAACTAGTAAAACAAAACTTTTTAAAAACTAGGTAAACAAACCTATTGAAAAACTAGCTAAACAAACTTTTTCAAAACACTATCTTAATAAACCTATTGAAAAATCTAGCTAAACGAACTTATTCAAAACACTAGCTAAACTAAACCTAGTGAGAAAACTGGCTAAACAAACCTATTGAAAAAACTACATAGCCAAACTCATTGCCTAATCTAATTATTAAATATTCTGAAAAAACTAGCAAATCAAACCTATTGAAAAACTAGCTAAAAACCCTGTTGGAAAATCAAATATCAAAACTTCTAAAAAAACTAGGCAAACAAACATATTGAAAAACTAGATAAACAAACGTATTGAAAAACTAGCTAAACAATCCTATTGAAAAAGCTGCATAACCAAACCCATTGAAAAATCTAACTATCAAAGCTCCTGAAAAAAACTTGCTAAACAAACCTATTGAGAAACTGGCTAAACTAACCTATTGAAAAATCTAACTAGCCAAACCTCTGAAAAAACTAGCCAAACAAACCTATTGAAAAATGTAACTATCAAAACTTCTGAAAAATCTAGCTAAACAAACCTATTGAAAAACTAGCTAAACTAACATGTTGAAAAATCAACTATCATAACTTCTGAAAAAACTAGCTAAACAAACCTACAATCTCTACAATCATATCCTCCCACCTCATCCCTCCCTCCCGGTGACGTAAACTCCTGTACAAAAGTACAATAACGTGAGGTACACTGTCGAGTTCTGTACAGTCATATACTCTCATCTCATCCCTCCCTCCGGGGTGAGAATCTCTTTCGAGTCCTTGACGAGCATATCTTATACGTTGTTTTATTGCAAATTAATAATAATTAGACGATTATGTACGAAAGGTTTAATATTTGATGTATTAATATAAAGTTTAACGTGTTTCCCAATGTCAGTTCGGACGTATGTACTGTGTTCTTGGAGCTAGGAACTTCGCAGTTCCAGAAACTTATTCATGATCCTCAACAACCGAATTCATGATCTTGCGTCTTCTGGGAAAGATCACTTAGCCCTGCACCGCAGTACTATTAGATTGTTTCCCTGTATTGTTACACCTGCGTGAGTTTCACGTGAAACTTCTTCTGGAAGTTTCCTGCGACTTGACTGACAGGTATATAAATGGGAGAAAGAGTTCTGCAAGGAGATCAGTTTCAACAGGGAATGCATGGCGTGCAGCAGTTTCGACGGGAAATGGGTAGCGAGCGGTTGTCGCCGTCACAGCGAATATTGAAAGCAAAGTGTCACATTTATTTGAAAACAATTTTTTATTGGAAGAAACGAAGATTTGTCTTGATGGGTATTAAAGCAGAGTTTCTATAGCAATGCTGATCTCTTTAAGCCGTGAATTGATTTCACTCTCGCTCAATTGATAAAGCACCTATTATATAATATCCCAGAAGCTCTTGTATACTTGCATGTTTGATACCGAACTAAATTTTCCATCCGGAATATTCCATGCAGTAAGTGTTTAAGCTGCTGCGGAAGCCGGACGGCTGCAAATTTGCGTTCCGGTCGTGAGGGGCGTAAACGCTAAATGGGGTGCTCCACGACATTGCACCCTCTCCAATTAACAGTAGAGGATAGGGTTCTGTATTGGAACTAAAATTCTCTTTAGCCAATCAGAATGTGCTCACAACAATTGCCTTTTCTTCCACAGCAGCACTGTCGCATCGTTTTTTGCAACGGAGGCTACTTCCCAGATGAAATTCACTCTCTTATTCCTTTTATTTATTTTGAGGGGGAACAGGAATACAGTTCTGAAGTATAACAGTTGTTGGGAAAAAATGAGATGACAAAACATTCTTTGGCGTTTGGTCGGAATATCCTCACCTCAAAACTGGCAATTTTGTGCTAAGACAATAGTGATATAAAAGAAACTATCCTCTGGAGATATCTGGGCTTCGCAAACGATAGAGGATTGTTTCTGGATATATAAGGGCTTCCCAAATGTTAGAAGATTGTTTCTGGAGATATCAGGCATTCACCAAATGATAGAGGATTGTTTCTGGAGAAATCTGGGCTTCACCAAACGATACAGGATTGTTTCTGGAGATATCAGGGATTCACCAAACGATAGAGGATTGTTTCTGGATATATAAGGGCTTCCCAAATGTTAGAAGATTGTTTCTGGAATTATCAGGGATTCACCAAATGATAGAGGATTGTTTCTGGAGAAATCTGGGCTTCACCAAACGATACAGGATTGTTTCTGGAGATATCAGGGATTCACCAAACGATAGAGGATTGTTTCTGGAGATATCTGGGCTTCGCAAACGATAGAGGATTGTTTCTGGAGATATCAGGGATTCACCAAACGATAGAGGATTGTTTCTGGAGATATCTGGGCATCCCAAAGGATAGAAGAGGGTTTCTGGAGATATCTGGGCTTCGCAAACGATAGAGGATTGTTTCTGGAGATATCTGGGATTCGCAAACGATAGAGGATTGTTTCTGGAAATATCTGGGCTTCGCAAACGATAGAAGATTGTTTCTGGAGATATCTGGGCTTCGCAAACGATAGAGGATTGTTTCTGGAGATATCTGGGCTTCCCAAATGATAGAAGATTGTTTCTGGAGATATCTGGGCTTCGCAAACGATAGAGGATTGTTTCTGGAGATATCTGGGCTTCCCAAATGATAGAACATTGTTCCTGGAGATATCTGGGCTTCCCAAATGATAGAAGATTGTTTCTGGAGATATCTGGGCTACGCAAACGATAGAGAATTGTTTCTGGAGATATCAGGGCTTCCCCAATGATAGAGGATTGTTTCTGGAGATATCTGGCCTTCACCAAACGATACAGGATTGTTTCTGGAGATATCAGGGATTCACCAAATGATAGAAGGTTGTTTCTGGAGATATCAGGGCTTCACTAAACGATACAGGATTGTTTCTGGAGATATCAGGGATTCACCAAATGATAGAAGATAGTTTCTGGAGATATCAGGGATTCACCAAATGATAGAAGATTGTTTCTGGAGATATCTGGGCTTCCCAAATGATAGAAGAATGTTTCTGGAGATATCTGGGATTCACCAAATGATAGAAGCTTGTTTCTGGAGATATCAGGGCTTCCCAAACGCTAGAGGATTGTTTCTGGAGATATCAGGCATTCACCAAATGATAGAAGATTGTTTCTGGAGATATATGGGCTTCCCAAATGACAGAAGATTGTTTCTGGAAATATCTGGGCTTCCCAAATGATACAGGATTGTTTCTGGAGATATCAGGGATTCACCAAACGATATAGGATTGTTTCTGGAGATATCAGGGTTTCACCAAACAAAACAGGATTGTTTCTGTAGATAGCAGGGCTTCACCAAACGATACAGGATTGTTTCTGGAGATATCAGGGCTTCACCAAATAAAACACGTTTGTTTCTGCAGATATCAGGGCTTCACCAAACGATACAGGGTTGTTTCTGGAGTTATCAGGGTTTCACCAAACAAAACAGGATTGTTTCTGGAGATATCAGGGCTTCACCAAACGATACAGGGTTGTTTCTGGAGTTATCAGGGTTTCACCAAACAAAACAGGATTGTTTCTGGAGATAGCAGGGCTTCACAAAAAGATACAGGATTGTTTCTGGAGATATCAGGAATTCATCAAACGATATAGGATTGTTTCTGGAGATATCAGGTTTTCAGCAAATAAAACAGGATTGTGTCTGGTGATATCAGGGTTTCACCAAATAAAACAGGATTGTTTCTGGAGATATCAGGGCTTCACCAAAACCCAATTTAACACTTAAAACTATTGGACACCAATGATACTGAAGTTATGAATATTCAGATTTTCAATTAATATTATTTTTAATATAATAATTGGGGTAATTTAGGGTGAAATTTGTATTATTTTGTCAAATAAATTAATGTTTACACCCTTACGTAAAATTCACCCCCTAATTAAAATTAACGATATAGGATTGTTTCTGGAGATATCAGGGTTTCACCAAACGTTACAGGATTGCTTCTGGAGATATCAGGGATTCACCAAACGATACAGGATTGTATCTAGTGATATCAGGGCTTCATCAAACAAAACAGGATTTTTTCTGGAGATATCAGGGTTTCACCAAACAAAACAGGATTGTTTCAGGAGATATCAGGGCTTCACCAAACGATATAGGATTGTTTCTGGAGATATCAGGGATTCGCCAAACGATATAGGATTGTTTCTGGAGATATCAGGGTTTCACCAAGTAAAACAGGATTGTTTCTGGAGATATCAGGGTTTCACCAAATAAAACAGGATTGTTTCTGAAGATATCAGGGCTTCACCAAAAGATATAGGATTGTTTCTGGAGATATCAGGGTTTCACCGAACGTTACAGGATTGCTTCTGGAGATATGTGGGTTTCAACAAACGGTACAGGAATATATCTAGAGATATCAGGGCCTCATCAAAAAAACAGGATTGTTTCTGGAGATATCAGGGTTTAACCAAACAAAACAGGGTTGTTTCTGTAGATAGCAGGGCTTCACCAAACGATACAGGATTGTTTCTGGAGATATCAGGGCTTCAGCAAATGATACAGGATTGTTTCTGGAGATATCAAGGCTTCACCAAACGATACAGGATTCTTTCTGGAGATTTCAGGGTTTCACCAAATAAAACAGGATTGTTTCTGGAGATATCAGGGCTTCACCAAACGATATTGGATTGTTTCTGGAGATATAAGGGCTTCACCAAACGATTCAGGATTGTATCTAGAGATATCAGGGATTCACCAAAAGATAACGGATTGTTTCTGAAGATATCAAGGCTTCACCAAACGATACAGCATTGTTTCTGGAGATTTCAGGTTTTCACCAAATAAAACAGAATTGTTTCTGAAGATATCAGGGTTTCACCAAACCATTCAATTTTGCTTCTGGAGATATCAATGCTTCACCAAACGATACAGGATTGTATCTAGAGATATCAGGGATTCATCAAACGATATAGGATTGTATCTAGAGATATCAGGGCTTCAACAAACAAAACAGGATTTTTTATGGAGATATCAGGGTTTCAATAAACAAAACAGGATTGTTTCTGGAGATATCAGGGCTTCCCCAAACGATATAGGATTGTTTCTGGAGATATCAGGGCTTCACCAAATGATACAGGATTGTTTCTGGAGATATCAAGGCTTCACCAAACGATACAGGATTGCTTCTGGAGATTTCAGGGTTTCACCAAATAAAACAGGATTGTTTCTGGAGATATCAGGGCTTCACCAAACGATATTGGATTGTTTCTGGATATATCAGGGCTTCACCAAACGATACAGGATTGTATCTAGAGATATATGGGATTCACCAAACGATACAGGATTGTTTCTGGAGATATCAAGGCTTCACCAAACTATACAGGATTGTTTCTGGACATTTCAGGTTTTCACGAAATAAAACAGGATTGTTTCTGGAGATATCAGGGTTTCACCAAACGTTTCAGTATTGCTTGTGGAGATATCAATGCTTCACCAAACGATACAGGATTGTATCTCGAGATATCAAGGAGTCACCAAACGATACAGGACTGTATCTAGAGATATCAGGGCTTCACCAAACAAAACAGGATTGTTTCTGGAGATATCAGGGTTTCACCTAACAAAACAGGATTGTTTCTGGAGATATCAGGGCTTCACTAAACGATATAGGATTGTTTCTGGAGATATCAGGGTTTCACCAATTGTTACAGGATTGTTTCTGGAGATATCAGGGCTTCACCAAACGATACAGGATTGTATCTAGAGATATCAGGGATTCACCAAACGATATAGGATTGTTTCTGGAGATATCAGGGTTTCACCAAACGATTCAGGATTATTTCTGGAGACATCAGGGTTTCACCTTACGATACAGTATTATATCTGCAGATATCAGGGTTTCAACAAACGTTACAGGATTATTTCTGGAGACATCAGGTATTCACCAAATGATACAGGATTGTTTCTGGAGACATCAAGGTTTAACCAAACTTTACAGGACTGTTTCTGGAGTTATCAGGGTTTCTTCAAACGAACAGGATTGTTTCTGGAGACAACAGGGTTTCACCAAACGTTACAGGATTGTTTCTGGAGACATCAGGGTTTCACCAAACGATACAGGATTGTTTCTGGAGATATCAGGGCTTCACCAAACGATACAGGATTGTTTCTGGAGATATCAGGGCTTCACCAAACGTTACAGGGTTGTTTCTGGAAACATCGGGGCTTCACTACACGATACAGGATTGTTTCTGGAGATATCAGGGCTTCACCAAACGATACAGGATTGTTTCTGGAGATATCAGGGCTTCACCAAGCGATACAGGGTTGTTTCTGGAGTTATCAGGGTTTCACCAAACGATACAGGATCGTTTATGGAGTTATCAGGGTTTCACCAAACGATACAGGATTGTTTCTGGAGATATCAGGGCTTCATCATAGGATACAGGATGGTTTGTTGAGATATCAGGGCTTCACCAAACGATACAGGATTGTTTCTGGAGATATCAGGGCTTCACTAAACGATACAGGATTGTTTGTCGAGATATCAGGGCTTCACCAAATGATACAGTATTGTTTCTGGAGATATCACGACTTCACCAAACGATACAGGATTGATTCTGGAGATATCAGAGCTTCACTAAATAATACAGGATTGTTTCTGGAGATATCAAGGTTTCACTAAATGTTTGAGGATTTTTCTGAATAAATTATGGTTGCACCAAATGATGGAGGATTGTTTCTGGAGATAATGGAGGCTCACCAAATGATAGAGGTTTTTTTTCTGAAGATATTAGGGTTTCATCAGATTATAGAGGATTGTTTCTGGAGATATCAGGACTTCACCAAATGTTAGAAGATTGTTTTAGGAGTTACTGTGGTTTCTCCAAAGGATAGAGAATTGTTTCTGGAGATATTGGGGTTTCACCAATTGATAGAGGATTGTTTCTGGAGATGTCAGGATTTCAACAAATGTTAGAAGATTGTTTCTGGCGAAATCAGGATATCACCAAATGATACAGGATTGTTTCTGGAAATATTAGGGTTGCGCCAAATGATAGAGGATTATTTCTGAAGATATCAGAGCTTCGCCAAATGATAGAGGATTGTTTCTGGAAATATGAGAGATTCACTAAATGATAGAGGATTTATTTTGGAGATATTAGAGCTTCACTCAATTGTAGAGGATTGATTCTGGAAATATCAGAGCTTCACCAAATGATAGAGGATGGTTTCTGGAGATATCAGGACTTCACCAAATGTTAGAAGATTCTTTCTGGAGATGATGGGGTTCCCAAATGATAGAAGATTGTTTCTGGAGATATCAGGGCTTCCGAAACGCTAAAGGATTGTTTCTGGAGACATCAGGGTTTCACCAAACGATACATGATTGTTTCTGGAGATATCAGGACTCACCAAACGATACAGGGTTGTTTCTGGAGTTATCAGGGTTTCACCAAACAAAACAGGATTGTTTCTGGAGATAGCAGGGCTTCACCAAATGATACAGGATTGTTCCTGGAGATATTAGGATTTAACCAAATAAAACAGGATTGTTTCCGGAGATATCAGGGTTTCACCAAATAAAACAGGATTGTTTCTAGAGATATCAGGGCTTCACCAAACGATACAGGGTTGTTTCTGGAGTTATCAGGGTTTCACGAAACAAAACAGGATTGTTTCTGGAGATAGCAGGGCTTCACCAAATGATACAGGATTGTTTCTGGAGATATCTCGACTTCACCAAACGATACAGGATTGATTCTGGAGATATCAGAGCTTCACTAAATGATACAGGATTGTTTCTGGAGATATCAGGGATTCACCAAATGAAAGAAGATTTTTCTCGGAATTATCAGAGCTTCACCAAAAGATACAGGATTTTTTCTGGTGATATCAAGGTTTCACTAAATGAAAGAGGATTTTTCTGAAGATATTATGGTTGCACCAAATGATGGAAGATTGTTTCTGGAGATAATGGAGGTGCACCAAATGATAGAGGTTTTTTTCTGAAGATATTAGGATTTCGCCAGATTATTGAGGATTGTTTCTGGAGACATCAGAATTTTACTAAACGATACATGATTGTTTCTGGAGATATCAGGGATTCACCAAACGATACAGGATTGTATCTAGAGATAACAGGGATTCACTAAACGATACAGGATTGTATCTAGAGATATCAAGGATTCACCAAACGATACCGGCTTGTTTCTGGAGATATCAGGGTTTCACCAAGCGCTACAGGATTATTTATGGAGACATCAGGGTTTCACCAAACGACACAGGATTGTTTCTGGAGATATCAGGGATTCACCAAATGATACAGGATTGTTTCTGGAGACATCAGGTTTTCACCAAACGATATAGGATTGTTTCTACATACATCAGGATTTCACCAAACGTTACAGGATTGTTTCTGGAGATATCAGGGCTTCATCAAACGGTACAGGATTGTTTCTGGAGATATCAGGGTTTAACAAACAAAGCAGGATTGTTTCTGGAGATATCAGGGTTTCAACAAACAAAACAGGATTGTTTCTGGAGATATCACGGCTTCATCAAACGATATACGATTGATTCTGGAGATATCAGAGCTTCTCCAAATGATAGAGGATGGTTTCTGGAGAAATCTGGGCTTACCTAATGATAGAAGAATGTTTCTGGAGATATCAGGGATTCAACAAATGATAGAAGATTGTTTCTGGAGATATCTGGGCCTCTCAAATGATAGAAGATTGTTTCTGGAGATACCTGGGCTCCCTAAACGCTAGAGGATTGTTTCTGGAGACATCAGGGATTCACTAAATGATAGAGGATTGTTTCTGGAGATATCAGGGATTCGCCAAACGATACATGATTGTTTTTGGAGATATCAGGGATTCGCCAAATGATACAGGATTGTTTCTGGAGATATCAGCGATTCACCAAATGATAGAGGATTGTTTCTGGAGATATCAGGGCTTCACCAAACGATACAGGATTGTTTCTAAAGATATCAGGGCTTCACCAAACAAAACTGGACTGTTTCTGGAGATATCAGGGTTTCACCAAACAAAACAGTTTTGTTTCTGGAGATATCAGGGTTTCACCAAACAAAACAGGATTGTTTCTGGAGATAATAGGGCTTCACCAAACGATACAGGATTGTTTCTGGAGATATCAGGGCTTCACCAAATGATACATGATTGTTTCTGTAGATATCAGGGCTTCATCAAACAAAACAGGATTGTTTCTTGAGATATCAGGGCTTCACCAAACGATACAAGGTTCTTTCTGGATATATCAGGGTTTCACCAAATAAAACAGGATTGTTTCTAGAGATATCACGACTTTACCAAACTATACAGGATTGATTCTGGAGATATCAGAGCTTCACTAAATAATACAGGATTGTTTCTGGAGATATCAAGGTATCACTAAATGATAGAGGATTTTTCTGAATATATATATTCTGAAAATTTCAGAGCTTCACCAAATGATAGAGGATGGTTTCTGGAGATATCGGGAATTCACCAAATGTTAGAAGATTCTTTCTGGAGATAATGGGGTTCCCAAATGATAGAAGATTGTTTCTGGAGACATCTGGGTTTCACCAAACGTTACAGGACTGTTTCTGGAGTTATCATGGTTTCTTCAAACGAACAGGATTGTGTCTGGAGACAACAGGGTTTCACCAAACGTTACAGGATTGTTTCTAGAGACATCAGGGTTTCACCAAACGATACAGGATTGTTTCTGGAGATATCAGGGCTTCACCAAACGATACATGATTGTTTCTGGAGATATCAGGGCTTCACCAAACGTTACAGGGTTGTTTCTGGAGATATCAGGGCTTCACTAAACGATACAGGATTGTTTCTGGAGATATCAGGGATTCACCAAACGATACAGGATTGTTTCTGGAGATATCAGGGCTTCACCAAACGATACAGGAATGTTCGTGAGATATCAGGGCTTCATCATACGATACAGGATGGTTTGTTGAGATATCAGGGCTTCACCAGACGATACAGGATTGTTTCTGGAGATATCAGGGCTTCACTAAACGATACAGGATTGTTTGTCGAGATATCAGGGCTTCACCAAATGATACAGTATTGTTTCTGGAGATATCACGACTTCACCAAACGATACAGGATTGATTCTGGAAATATCAGAGGTTCACTAAATAATACAGGACTGTTTCTGGAGATATCAAGGTTTCACTAAATGATAGAGGATTTTTCTGAATATATTATGGTTGCACCAAATGATGGAGGATTGTTTCTGGAGATAATGGAGGCTCACCAAATGATAGAGGTTTTTTTTCTGAAGATATTAGGGTTTCATCAGATTATAGAGGATTGTTTCTGGAGATATCAGGTCTTCACCAAATGTTAGAAGATTGTTTTAGGAGTTACTGTGGTTTCTCCAAAGGATAGAGAATTGTTTCTGGAGATATTGGGGTTTCACCAATTGATAGAGGATTGTTTCTGGAGATGTCAGGATTTCAACAAATGTTAGAAGATTGTTTCTGGCGAAATCAGGATATCACCAAATGATACAGGATTGTTTCTGGAAATATTAGGGTTGCGCCAAATGATAGAGGATTATTTCTGAAGATATCAGAGCTTCGCCAAATGATAGAGGATTGCTTCTGGAAATATGAGAGATTCACTAAATGATAGAGGATTTATTTTGGAGATATTAGAGCTTCACTCAATTGTAGAGGATTGATTCTGGAAATATCAGAGCTTCACCAAATGATAGAGGATGGTTTCTGGAGATATCAGGACTTCACCAAATGTTAGAAGATTCTTTCTGGAGATGATGGGGTTCCCAAATGATAGAAGATTGTTTCTGGAGATATCAGGGCTTCCGAAACGCTAGAGGGTTGTTTCTGGAGTTATCAGGGTTTCACCAAACAAAACAGGATTGTTTCTGGAGATAGCAGGGCTTCACCAAATGATACAGGATTGTTCCTGGAGATATTAGGATTTAACCAAATAAAACAGGATTGTTTCCGGAGATATCAGGGTTTCACCAAATAAAACAGGATTGTTTCTAGAGATATCAGGGCTTCACCAAACGATACAGGGTTGTTTCTGGAGTTATCAGGGTTTCACCAAACAAAACAGGATTGTTTCTGGAGATATCAGGACTCACCAAACGATACAGGGTTGTTTCTGGAGTTATCAGAGTTTCACGAAACAAAACAGGATTGTTTCTGGAGATAGCAGGGCTTCACCAAATGATACAGGATTGTTTCTGGAGATATCTCGACTTCACCAAACGATACAGGATTGATTCTGGAGATATCAGAGCTTCACTAAATGATACAGGATTGTTTCTGGAGATATCAGGGATTCACCAAATGAAAGAAGATTTTTCTCGGAATTATCAGAGCTTCACCAAAAGATACAGGATTTTTTCTGGTGATATCAAGGTTTCACTAAATGAAAGAGGATTTTTCTGAAGATATTATGGTTGCACCAAATGATGGAAGATTGTTTCTGGAGATAATGGAGGTGCACCAAATGATAGAGGTTTTTTTCTGAAGATATTAGGATTTCGCCAGATTATTGAGGATTGTTTCTGGAGACATCAGAATTTTACTAAACGATACATGATTGTTTCTGGAGATATCAGGGATTCACCAAATGATACAGGATTGTTTCTGGAGATATCAGCGATTCACCAAATATTAGAGGATTGTTTCTGGAGATATCGGGGCTTCACCAAACGATACATAATTGTTCCTGGAGATATTAGGATTTCACCAAATAAAACAGGATTGTTTCTGGAGATATCAGGGTTTCACCAAATAAAACAGGATTGTTTCTGGAGATATCAGGGCTTCACGAAACGATATAGGATTGTTTCTGGAGATATCAGGGTTTCACCAAACGATACAGGATTGTATCTAGAGATAACAGGGATTCACTAAACGATACAGGATTGTATCTAGAGATATCAAGGATTCACCAAACGATACCGG
The DNA here is from genome assembly GCA_030762935.1 of Hymenopus coronatus. Lineage (NCBI taxonomy): Eukaryota > Metazoa > Arthropoda > Insecta > Mantodea > Hymenopodidae > Hymenopus > Hymenopus coronatus. Next base: position 2,348,501 of record CM060888.1, on the reverse strand, counting down.
CTTGTTTCTGGAGATATCAGGGTTTCACCAAGCGCTACAGGATTATTTATGGAGACATCAGGGTTTCACCAAACGACACAGGATTGTTTCTGGAGATATCAGGGATTCACCAAATGATACAGGATTGTTTCTGGAGACATCAGGGTTTCACCAAACGATATAGGATTGTTTCTACATACATCAGGATTTCACCAAACGTTACAGGATTGTTTCTGGAGATATCAGGGCTTCATCAAACGGTACAGGATTGTTTCTGGAGATATCAGGGTTTAACAAACAAAGCAGGATTGTTTCTGGAGATATCAGGGTTTCAACAAACAAAACAGGATTGTTTCTGGAGATATCACGGCTTCATCAAACGATATACGATTGATTCTGGAGATATCAGAGCTTCTCCAAATGATAGAGGATGGTTTCTGGAGAAATCTGGGCTTACCTAATGATAGAAGAATGTTTCTGGAGATATCAGGGATTCAACAAATGATAGAAGATTGTTTCTGGAGATATCTGGGCCTCTCAAATGATAGAAGATTGTTTCTGGAGACATCTGGGTTTCACCAAACGTTACAGGACTGTTTCTGGAGTTATCATGGTTTCTTCAAACGAACAGGATTGTGTCTGGAGACAACAGGGTTTCACCAAACGTTACAGGATTGTTTCTAGAGACATCAGGGTTTCACCAAACGATACAGGATTGTTTCTGGAGATATCAGGGCTTCACCAAACGATACATGATTGTTTCTGGAGATATCAGGGCTTCACCAGACGATACAGGATTGTTTCTGGAGATATCAGGGCTTCACTAAACGATACAGGATTGTTTGTCGAGATATCAGGGCTTCACCAAATGATACAGTATTGTTTCTGGAGATATCACGACTTCACCAAACGATACAGGATATATTCTGGAAATATCAGAGGTTCACTAAATAATACAGGACTGTTTCTGGAGATATCAAGGTTTCACTAAATGATAGAGGATTTTTCTGAATATATTATGGTTGCACCAAATGATGGAGGATTGTTTCTGGAGATAATGGAGGCTCACCAAATGATAGAGGTTTTTTTTCTGAAGATATTAGGGTTTCATCAGATTATAGAGGATTGTTTCTGGAGATATCAGGTCTTCACCAAATGTTAGAAGATTGTTTTAGGAGTTACTGTGGTTTCTCCAAAGGATAGAGAATTGTTTCTGGAGATATTGGGGTTTCACCAATTGATAGAGGATTGTTTCTGGAGATGTCAGGATTTCAACAAATGTTAGAAGATTGTTTCTGGCGAAATCAGGATATCACCAAATGATACAGGATTGTTTCTGGAAATATTAGGGTTGCGCCAAATGATAGAGGATTATTTCTGAAGATATCAGAGCTTCGCCAAATGATAGAGGATTGCTTCTGGAAATATGAGAGATTCACTAAATGATAGAGGATTTATTTTGGAGATATTAGAGCTTCACTCAATTGTAGAGGATTGATTCTGGAAATATCAGAGCTTCACCAAATGATAGAGGATGGTTTCTGGAGATATCAGGACTTCACCAAATGTTAGAAGATTCTTTCTGGAGATGATGGGGTTCCCAAATGATAGAAGATTGTTTCTGGAGATATCAGGGCTTCCGAAACGCTAGAGGGTTGTTTCTGGAGTTATCAGGGTTTCACCAAACAAAACAGGATTGTTTCTGGAGATAGCAGGGCTTCACCAAATGATACAGGATTGTTCCTGGAGATATTAGGATTTAACCAAATAAAACAGGATTGTTTCCGGAGATATCAGGGTTTCACCAAATAAAACAGGATTGTTTCTAGAGATATCAGGGCTTCACCAAACGATACAGGGTTGTTTCTGGAGTTATCAGGGTTTCACCAAACAAAACAGGATTGTTTCTGGAGATATCAGGACTCACCAAACGATACAGGGTTGTTTCTGGAGTTATCAGAGTTTCACGAAACAAAACAGGATTGTTTCTGGAGATAGCAGGGCTTCACCAAATGATACAGGATTGTTTCTGGAGATATCTCGACTTCACCAAACGATACAGGATTGATTCTGGAGATATCAGAGCTTCACTAAATGATACAGGATTGTTTCTGGAGATATCAGGGATTCACCAAATGAAAGAAGATTTTTCTCGGAATTATCAGAGCTTCACCAAAAGATACAGGATTTTTTCTGGTGATATCAAGGTTTCACTAAATGAAAGAGGATTTTTCTGAAGATATTATGGTTGCACCAAATGATGGAAGATTGTTTCTGGAGATAATGGAGGTGCACCAAATGATAGAGGTTTTTTTCTGAAGATATTAGGATTTCGCCAGATTATTGAGGATTGTTTCTGGAGACATCAGAATTTTACTAAACGATACATGATTGTTTCTGGAGATATCAGGGATTCACCAAATGATACAGGATTGTTTCTGGAGATATCAGCGATTCACCAAATATTAGAGGATTGTTTCTGGAGATATCGGGGCTTCACCAAACGATACATAATTGTTCCTGGAGATATTAGGATTTCACCAAATAAAACAGGATTGTTTCTGGAGATATCAGGGTTTCACCAAATAAAACAGGATTGTTTCTGGAGATATCAGGGCTTCACGAAACGATATAGGATTGTTTCTGGAGATATCAGGGTTTCACCAAACGATACAGGATTGTATCTAGAGATAACAGGGATTCACTAAACGATACAGGATTGTATCTAGAGATATCAAGGATTCACCAAACGATACCGGCTTGTTTCTGGAGATATCAGGGTTTCACCAAGCGCTACAGGATTATATATGGAGACATCAGGGTTTCACCAAACGACACAGGATTGTTTCTGGAGATATCAGGGATTCACCAAATGATACAGGATTGTTTCTGGAGACATCAGGGTTTCACCAAACGATATAGGATTGTTTCTACATACATCAGGATTTCACCAAACGTTACAGGATTGTTTCTGGAGATATCAGGGCTTCATCAAACGGTACAGGATTGTTTCTGGAGATATCAGGGTTTAACAAACAAAGCAGGATTGTTTCTGGAGATATCAGGGTTTCAACAAACAAAACAGGATTGTTTCTGGAGATATCACGGCTTCATCAAACGATATACGATTGATTCTGGAGATATCAGAGCTTCTCCAAATGATAGAGGATGGTTTCTGGAGAAATCTGGGCTTACCTAATGATAGAAGAATGTTTCTGGAGATATCAGGGATTCAACAAATGATAGAAGATTGTTTCTGGAGATATCTGGGCCTCTCAAATGATAGAAGATTGTTTCTGGAGATATCTGGGCTCCCTAAACGCTAGAGGATTGTTTCTGGAGACATCAGGGATTCACTAAATGATAGAGGATTGTTTCTGGAGATATCAGGGATTCGCCAAACGATACATGATTGTTTTTGGAGATATCAGGGATTCGCCAAATGATACAGGATTGTTTCTGGAGATATCAGCGATTCACCAAATGATAGAGGATTGTTTCTGGAGATATCAGGGCTTCACCAAACGATACAGGATTGTTTCTAAAGATATCAGGGCTTCACCAAACAAAACTGGACTGTTTCTGGAGATATCAGGGTTTCACCAAACAAAACAGTTTTGTTTCTGGAGATATCAGGGTTTCACCAAACAAAACAGGATTGTTTCTGGAGATAATAGGGCTTCACCAAACGATACAGGATTGTTTCTGGAGATATCAGGGCTTCACCAAATGATACATGATTGTTTCTGTAGATATCAGGGCTTCATCAAACAAAACAGGATTGTTTCTTGAGATATCAGGGCTTCACCAAACGATACAAGGTTCTTTCTGGATATATCAGGGTTTCACCAAATAAAACAGGATTGTTTCTAGAGATATCACGACTTTACCAAACTATACAGGATTGATTCTGGAGATATCAGAGCTTCACTAAATAATACAGGATTGTTTCTGGAGATATCAAGGTTTCACTAAATGATAGAGGATTTTTCTGAATATATATATTCTGAAAATTTCAGAGCTTCACCAAATGATAGAGGATGGTTTCTGGAGATATCGGGAATTCACCAAATGTTAGAAGATTCTTTCTGGAGATAATGGGGTTCCCAAATGATAGAAGATTGTTTCTGGAGACATCTGGGTTTCACCAAACGTTACAGGACTGTTTCTGGAGTTATCATGGTTTCTTCAAACGAACAGGATTTTGTCTGGAGACAACAGGGTTTCACCAAACGTTACAGGATTGTTTCTAGAGACATCAGGGTTTCACCAAACGATACAGGATTGTTTCTGGAGATATCAGGGCTTCACCAAACGATACATGATTGTTTCTGGAGATATCAGGGCTTCACCAAACGTTACAGGGTTGTTTCTGGAGATATCAGGGCTTCACTAAACGATACAGGATTGTTTCTGGAGATATCAGGGATTCACCAAACGATACAGGATTGTTTCTGGAGATATCAGGGCTTCACCAAACGATACAGGAATGTTTCTGGAGATATCAGGGCTTCATCATACGATACAGGATGGTTTGTTGAGATATCAGGGCTTCACCAGACGATACAGGATTGTTTCTGGAGATATCAGGGCTTCACTAAACGATACAGGATTGTTTGTCGAGATATCAGGGCTTCACCAAATGATACAGTATTGTTTCTGGAGATATCACGACTTCACCAAACGATACAGGATTGATTCTGGAAATATCAGAGGTTCACTAAATAATACAGGATTGTTTCTGGAGATATCAAGGTTTCACTAAATGATAGAGGATTTTTCTGAATATACTATGGTTGCACCAAATGATGGAGGATTGTTTCTGGAGATAATGGAGGCTCACCAAATGATAGAGGTTTTTTTTCTGAAGATATTAGGGTTTCATCAGATTATAGAGGATTGTTTCTGGAGATGTCAGGATTTAAACAAATGTTAGAAGATTGTTTCTGGCGAAATCAGGATATCACCAAATGATACAGGATTGTTTCTGGAAATATTAGGGTTGCGCCAAATGATAGAGGATTATTTCTGAAGATATCAGAGCTTCGCCAAATGATAGAGGATTGTTTCTGGAAATATGAGAGATTCACTAAATGATAGAGGATTTATTTTGGAGATATTAGAGCTTCACTCAATTGTAGAGGATTATTTCTGGAAATATCAGAGCTTCACCAAATGATAGAGGATAATTTCTGGAGATATCAGGGATTCACCAAACGATATAGGATTGTTTCTGGAGATATCAGGGTTTCACCAAACAAAACAGGATTGTTTCTGTAGATAGCAGGGCTTCACCAAACGATACAGGATTGTTTCTGGAGATATCAGGGCTTCACCAAATAAAACAGGATTGTTTCTGCAGATATCAGGGCTTCACCAAACGAGACAGGGTTGTTTCTGGAGTTATCAGGGTTTCACCAAACAAAACAGGATTGTTTCTGGAGATATCAGGGCTTCACCAAACGATACAGGGTTGTTTCTGGAGTTATCAGGGTTTCACCAAACAAAACAGGATTGTTTCTGGAGATAGCAGGGCTTCACAAAAAGATACAGGATTGTTTCTGGAGATATCAGGAATTCATCAAACGATATAGGATTGTTTCTGGAGATATCAGGTTTTCAGCAAATAAAACAGGATTGTGTCTGGTGATATCAGGGTTTCACCAAATAAAACAGGATTGTTTCTGGAGATATCAGGGCTTCACCAAAACCCAATTTAACACTTAAAACTATTGGACACCAATGATACTGAAGTTCTGAATATTCAGATTTTCAATTAATATTATTTTTAATATAATAATTGGGATAATTTAGGGTGAAATTTGTATTATTTTGTCAAATAAATTAATGTTTAAACCCTTACGTAAAATTCACCCCCTAATTAAAATTAACGATATAGGATTGTTTCTGGAGATATCAGGGTTTCACCAAACGTTACAGGATTGCTTCTGGAGATATCAGGGATTCACCAAACGATACAGGATTGTATCTAGTGATATCAGGGCTTCATCAAACAAAACAGGATTTTTTCTGGAGATATCAGGGTTTCACCAAACAAAACAGGATTGTTTCAGGAGATATCAGGGCTTCACCAAACGATATAGGATTGTTTCTGGAGATATCAGGGATTCGCCAAACGATATAGGATTGTTTCTGGAGATATCAGGGTTTCACCAAGTAAAACAGGATTGTTTCTGGAGATATCAGAGTTTCACCAAATAAAACAGGATTGTTTCTGAAGATATCAGGGCTTCACCAAAAGATATAGGATTGTTTCTGGAGATATCAGGGTTTCACCGAACGTTACAGGATTGCTTCTGGAGATATGTGGGTTTCAACAAACGGTACAGGAATATATCTAGAGATATCAGGGCCTCATCAAACAAAACAGGATTGTTTCTGGAGATATCAGGGTTTAACCAAACAAAACAGGGTTGTTTCTGTAGATAGCAGGGCTTCACCAAACGATACAGGATTGTTTCTGGAGATATCAGGGCTTCAGCAAATGATACAGGATTGTTTCTGGAGATATCAAGGCTTCACCAAACGATACAGGATTCTTTCTGGAGATTTCAGGGTTTCACCAAATAAAACAGGATTGTTTCTGGAGATATCAGGGCTTCACCAAACGATATTGGATTGTTTCTGGAGATATAAGGGCTTCACCAAACGATACAGGATTGTATCTAGAGATATCAGGGATTCATCAAAAGATAACGGATTGTTTCTGAAGATATCAAGGCTTCACCAAACGATACAGCATTGTTTCTGGAGATTTCAGGTTTTCACCAAATAAAACAGGATTGTTTCTGAAGATATCAGGGTTTCACCAAACGTTTCAATTTTGCTTCTGGAGATGTCAATGCTTCACCAAACGATACAGGATTGTATCTAGAGATATCAGGGATTCATCAAACGATATAGGATTGTATCTATAGATATCAGGGCTTCAACAAACAAAACAGGATTTTTTATGGAGATATCAGGGTTTAACCAAACAAAACAGGGTTGTTTCTGTAGATAGCAGGGCTTCACCAAACGATACAGGATTGTTTCTGGAGATATCAGGGCTTCAGCAAATGATACAGGATTGTTTCTGGAGATATCAAGGCTTCACCAAACGATACAGGATTCTTTCTGGGGATTTCAGGGTTTCACCAAATAAAACAGGATTGTTTCTGGAGATATCAGGGCTTCACCAAACGATATTGGATTGTTTCTGGAGATATAAGGGCTTCACCAAACGATTCAGGATTGTATCTAGAGATATCAGGGATTCACCAAAAGATAACGGATTCTTTCTGAAGATATCAAGGCTTCACCAAACGATACAGCATTGTTTCTGGAGATTTCAGGTTTTCACCAAATAAAACAGAATTGTTTCTGAAGATATCAGAGTTTCACCAAACGTTTCAATTTTGCTTCTGGAGATATCAATGCTTCACCAAACGATACAGGATTGTATCTAGAGATATCAGGGATTCATCAAACGATATAGGATTGTATCTAGAGATATCAGGGCTTCAACAAACAAAACAGGATTTTTTATGGAGATATCAGGGTTTCACCAAAAAAACAGGATTGTTTCTGGAGATATCAGGGCTTCCCCAAACGATATAGGATTGTTCTGGAGATATCAGGGCTTCACCAAATGATACAGGATTGTTTCTGGAGATATCAAGGCTTCACCAAACGATACAGGATTGCTTCTGGAGATTTCAGGGTTTCACCAAATAAAACAGGATTGTTTCTGGAGATATCAGGGCTTCACCAAACGATATTGGATTGTTTCTGGATATATCAGGGCTTCACCAAACGATACAGGATTGTATCTAGAGATATATGGGATTCACCAAACGATACAGGATTGTTTCTGGAGATATCAAGGCTTCACCAAACTATACAGGATTGTTTCTGGACATTTCAGGTTTTCACGAAATAAAACAGGATTGTTTCTGGAGATATCAGGGTTTCACCAAACGTTTCAGTATTGCTTGTGGAGATATCAATGCTTCACCAAACGATACAGGATTGTATCTAGAGATATCAAGGAGTCACCAAACGATACAGGACTGTATCTAGAGATATCAGGGCTTCACCAAACAAAACAGGATTGTTTCTGGAGATATCAGGGTTTCACCTAACAAAACAGGATTGTTTCTGGAGATATCAGGGCTTCACTAAACGATATAGGATTGTTTCTGGAGATATCAGGGTTTCACCAATTGTTACAGGATTGTTTCTGGAGATATCAGGGCTTCACCAAACGATACAGGATTGTATCTAGAGATATCAGGGATTCACCAAACGATATAGGATTGTTTCTGGAGATATCAGGGTTTCACCAAACGATTCAGGATTATTTCTGGAGACATCAGGGTTTCACCTTACGATACAGTATTATATCTGCAGATATCAGGGTTTCAACAAACGTTACAGGATTATTTCTGGAGACATCAGGTATTCACCAAATGATACAGGATTGTTTCTGGAGACATCAAGGTTTAACCAAACTTTACAGGACTGTTTCTGGAGTTATCAGGGTTTCTTCAAACGAACAGGATTGTTTCTGGAGACAACAGGGTTTCACCAAACGTTACAGGATTGTTTCTGGAGACATCAGGGTTTCACCAAACGATACAGGATTGTTTCTGGAGATATCAGGGCTTCACCAAACGATACAGGATTGTTTCTGGAGATATCAGGGCTTCACCAAACGTTACAGGGTTGTTTCTGGAAACATCAGGGCTTCACTACACGATACAGGATTGTTTCTGGAGATATCAGGGCTTCACCAAACGATACAGGATTGTTTCTGGAGATATCAGGGCTTCACCAAGCGATACAGGGTTGTTTCTGGAGTTATCAGGGTTTCACCAAACGATACAGGATCGTTTATGGAGTTATCAGGGTTTCACCAAACGATACAGGATTGTTTCTGGAGATATCAGGGCTTCATCATAGGATACAGGATGGTTTGTTGAGATATCAGGGCTTCACCAAACGATACAGGATTGTTTCTGGAGATATCAGGGCTTCACTAAACGATACAGGATTGTTTGTCGAGATATCAGGGCTTCACCAAATGATACAGTATTGTTTCTGGAGATATCACGACTTCACCAAACGATACAGGATTGATTCTGGAGATATCAGAGCTTCACTAAATAATACAGGATTGTTTCTGGAGATATCAAGGTTTCACTAAATGTTTGAGGATTTTTCTGAATATATTATGGTTGCACCAAATGATGGAGGATTGTTTCTGGAGATAATGGAGGCTCACCAAATGATAGAGGTTTTTTTTCTGAAGATATTAGGGTTTCATCAGATTATAGAGGATTGTTTCTGGAGATATCAGGACTTCACCAAATGTTAGAAGATTGTTTTAGGAGTTACTGTGGTTTCTCCAAAGGATAGAGAATTGTTTCTGGAGATATTGGGGTTTCACCAATTGATAGAGGATTGTTTCTGGAGATGTCAGGATTTCAACAAATGTTAGAAGATTGTTTCTGGCGAAATCAGGATATCACCAAATGATACAGGATTGTTTCTGGAAATATTAGGGTTGCGCCAAATGATAGAGGATTATTTCTGAAGATATCAGAGCTTCGCCAAATGATAGAGGATTGTTTCTGGAAATATGAGAGATTCACTAAATGATAGAGGATTTATTTTGGAGATATTAGAGCTTCACTCAATTGTAGAGGATTGATTCTGGAAATATCAGAGCTTCACCAAATGATAGAGGATGGTTTCTGGAGATATCAGGACTTCACCAAATGTTAGAAGATTCTTTCTGGAGATGATGGGGTTCCCAAATGATAGAAGATTGTTTCTGGAGATATCAGGGCTTCCGAAACGCTAAAGGATTGTTTCTGGAGACATCAGGGTTTCACCAAACGATACATGATTGTTTCTGGAGATATCAGGACTCACCAAACGATACAGGGTTGTTTCTGGAGTTATCAGGGTTTCACCAAACAAAACAGGATTGTTTCTGGAGATAGCAGGGCTTCACCAAATGATACAGGATTGTTCCTGGAGATATTAGGATTTAACCAAATAAAACAGGATTGTTTCCGGAGATATCAGGGTTTCACCAAATAAAACAGGATTGTTTCTAGAGATATCAGGGCTTCACCAAACGATACAGGGTTGTTTCTGGAGTTATCAGGGTTTCACGAAACAAAACAGGATTGTTTCTGGAGATAGCAGGGCTTCACCAAATGATACAGGATTGTTTCTGGAGATATCTCGACTTCACCAAACGATACAGGATTGATTCTGGAGATATCAGAGCTTCACTAAATGATACAGGATTGTTTCTGGAGATATCAGGGATTCACCAAATGAAAGAAGATTTTTCTCGGAATTATCAGAGCTTCACCAAAAGATACAGGATTTTTTCTGGTGATATCAAGGTTTCACTAAATGAAAGAGGATTTTTCTGAAGATATTATGGTTGCACCAAATGATGGAAGATTGTTTCTGGAGATAATGGAGGTGCACCAAATGATAGAGGTTTTTTTCTGAAGATATTAGGATTTCGCCAGATTATTGAGGATTGTTTCTGGAGACATCAGAATTTTACTAAACGATACATGATTGTTTCTGGAGATATCAGGGATTCACCAAACGATACAGGATTGTATCTAGAGATAACAGGGATTCACTAAACGATACAGGATTGTATCTAGAGATATCAAGGATTCACCAAACGATACCGGCTTGTTTCTGGAGATATCAGGGTTTCACCAAGCGCTACAGGATTATTTATGGAGACATCAGGGTTTCACCAAGCGACACAGGATTGTTTCTGGAGATATCAGGGATTCACCAAATGATACAGGATTGTTTCTGGAGACATCAGGGTTTCACCAAACGATATAGGATTGTTTCTACATACATCAGGATTTCACCAAACGTTACAGGATTGTTTCTGGAGATATCAGGGCTTCATCAAACGGTACAGGATTGTTTCTGGAGATATCAGGGTTTAACAAACAAAGCAGGATTGTTTCTGGAGATATCAGGGTTTCAACAAACAAAACAGGATTGTTTCTGGAGATATCACGGCTTCATCAAACGATATACGATTGATTCTGGAGATATCAGAGCTTCTCCAAATGATAGAGGATGGTTTCTGGAGAAATCTGGGCTTACCTAATGATAGAAGAATGTTTCTGGAGATATCAGGGATTCAACAAATGATAGAAGATTGTTTCTGGAGATATCTGGGCCTCTCAAATGATAGAAGATTGTTTCTGGAGATATCTGGGCTCCCTAAACGCTAGAGGATTGTTTCTGGAGACATCAGGGATTCACTAAATGATAGAGGATTGTTTCTGGAGATATCAGGGATTCGCCAAACGATACATGATTGTTTTTGGAGATATCAGGGATTCGCCAAATGATACAGGATTGTTTCTGGAGATATCAGCGATTCACCAAATGATAGAGGATTGTTTCTGGAGATATCAGGGCTTCACCAAACGATACAGGATTGTTTCTAAAGATATCAGGGCTTCACCAAACAAAACTGGACTGTTTCTGGAGATATCAGGGTTTCACCAAACAAAACAGTTTTGTTTCTGGAGATATCAGGGTTTCACCAAACAAAACAGGATTGTTTCTGGAGATAATAGGGCTTCACCAAACGATACAGGATTGTTTCTGGAGATATCAGGGCTTCACCAAATGATACATGATTGTTTCTGTAGATATCAGGGCTTCATCAAACAAAACAGGATTGTTTCTTGAGATATCAGGGCTTCACCAAACGATACAAGGTTCTTTCTGGATATATCAGGGTTTCACCAAATAAAACAGGATTGTTTCTAGAGATATCACGACTTTACCAAACTATACAGGATTGATTCTGGAGATATCAGAGCTTCACTAAATAATACAGGATTGTTTCTGGAGATATCAAGGTATCACTAAATGATAGAGGATTTTTCTGAATATATATATTCTGAAAATTTCAGAGCTTCACCAAATGATAGAGGATGGTTTCTGGAGATATCGGGAATTCACCAAATGTTAGAAGATTCTTTCTGGAGATAATGGGATTCCCAAATGATAGAAGATTGTTTCTGGAGACATCTGGGTTTCACCAAACGTTACAGGACTGTTTCTGGAGTTATCATGGTTTCTTCAAACGAACAGGATTGTGTCTGGAGACAACAGGGTTTCACCAAACGTTACAGGATTGTTTCTAGAGACATCAGGGTTTCACCAAACGATACAGGATTGTTTCTGGAGATATCAGGGCTTCACCAAACGATACATGATTGTTTCTGGAAATATCAGGGCTTCACCAAACGTTACAGGGTTGTTTCTGGAGATATCAGGGCTTCACTAAACGATACAGGATTGTTTCTGGAGATATCAGGGATTCACCAAACGATACAGGATTGTTTCTGGAGATATCAGGGCTTCACCAAACGATACAGGAATGTTCGTGAGATATCAGGGCTTCATCATACGATACAGGATGGTTTGTTGAGATATCAGGGCTTCACCAGACGATACAGGATTGTTTCTGGAGATATCAGGGCTTCACTAAACGATACAGGATTGTTTGTCGAGATATCAGGGCTTCACCAAATGATACAGTATTGTTTCTGGAGATATCACGACTTCACCAAACGATACAGGATTGATTCTGGAAATATCAGAGGTTCACTAAATAATACAGGACTGTTTCTGGAGATATCAAGGTTTCACTAAATGATAGAGGATTTTTCTGAATATATTATGGTTGCACCAAATGATGGAGGATTGTTTCTGGAGATAATGGAGGCTCACCAAATGATAGAGGTTTTTTTTCTGAAGATATTAGGGTTTCATCAGATTATAGAGGATTGTTTCTGGAGATATCAGGACTTCACCAAATGTTAGAAGATTGTTTTAGGAGTTACTGTGGTTTCTCCAAAGGATAGAGAATTGTTTCTGGAGATATTGGGGTTTCACCAATTGATAGAGGATTGTTTCTGGAGATGTCAGGATTTCAACAAATGTTAGAAGATTGTTTCTGGCGAAATCAGGATATCACCAAATGATACAGGATTGTTTCTGGAAATATTAGGGTTGCGCCAAATGATAGAGGATTATTTCTGAAGATATCAGAGCTTCGCCAAATGATAGAGGATTGCTTCTGGAAATATGAGAGAATTACTAAATGATAGAGGATTTATTTTGGAGATATTAGAGCTTCACTCAATTGTAGAGGATTGATTCTGGAAATATCAGAGCTTCACCAAATGATAGAGGATGGTTTCTGGAGATATCAGGACTTCACCAAATGTTAGAAGATTCTTTCTGGAGATGATGGGGTTCCCAAATGATAGAAGATTGTTTCTGGAGATATCAGGGCTTCCGAAACGCTAGAGGATTGTTTCTGGAGACATCAGGGTTTCACCAAACGATACATGATTGTTTCTGGAGATATCAGGACTCACCAAACGATACAGGGTTGTTTCTGGAGTTATCAGGGTTTCACCAAACAAAACAGGATTGTTTCTGGAGATAGCAGGGCTTCACCAAATGATACAGGATTGTTCATGGAGATATTAGGATTTAACCAAATAAAACAGGATTGTTTCCGGAGATATCAGGGTTTCACCAAATAAAACAGGATTGTTTCTAGAGATATCAGGGCTTCACCAAACGATACAGGGTTGTTTCTGGAGTTATCAGGGTTTCACCAAACAAAACAGGATTGTTTCTGGAGATATCAGGACTCACCAAACGATACAGGGTTGTTTCTGGAGTTATCAGAGTTTCACGAAACAAAACAGGATTGTTTCTGGAGATAGCAGGGCTTCACCAAATGATACAGGATTGTTTCTGGAGATATCTCGACTTCACCAAACGATACAGGATTGATTCTGGAGATATCAGAGCTTCACTAAATGATACAGGATTGTTTCTGGAGATATCAGGGATTCACCAAATGAAAGAAGATTTTTCTCGGAATTATCAGAGCTTCACCAAAAGATACAGGATTTTTTCTGGTGATATCAAGGTTTCACTAAATGAAAGAGGATTTTTCTGAAGATATTATGGTTGCACCAAATGATGGAAGATTGTTTCTGGAGATAATGGAGGTGCACCAAATGATAGAGGTTTTTTTCTGAAGATATTAGGATTTCGCCAGATTATTGAGGATTGTTTCTGGAGACATCAGAATTTTACTAAACGATACATGATTGTTTCTGGAGATATCAGGGATTCACCAAATGATACAGGATTGTTTCTGGAGATATCAGCGATTCACCAAATATTAGAGGATTGTTTCTGGAGATATCGGGGCTTCACCAAACGATACATAATTGTTCCTGGAGATATTAGGATTTCACCAAATAAAACAGGATTGTTTCTGGAGATATCAGGGTTTCACCAAATAAAACAGGATTGTTTCTGGAGATATCAGGGCTTCACGAAACGATATAGGATTGTTTCTGGAGATATCAGGGTTTCACCAAACGATACAGGATTGTATCTAGAGATAACAGGGATTCACTAAACGATATAGGATTGTATCTAGAGATATCAAGGATTCACCAAACGATACCGGCTTGTTTCTGGAGATATCAGGGTTTCACCAAGCGCTACAGGATTATTTATGGAGACATCAGGGTTTCACCAAACGACACAGGATTGTTTCTGGAGATATCAGGGATTCACCAAATGATACAGGATTGTTTCTGGAGACATCAGGTTTTCACCAAACGATATAGGATTGTTTCTACATACATCAGGATTTCACCAAACGTTACAGGATTGTTTCTGGAGATATCAGGGCTTCATCAAACGGTACAGGATTGTTCCTGGAGATATCAGGGTTTAACAAACAAAGCAGGATTGTTTCTGGAGATATCAGGGTTTCAACAAACAAAACAGGATTGTTTCTGGAGATATCACGGCTTCATCAAACGATATACGATTGATTCTGGAGATATCAGAGCTTCTCCAAATGATAGAGGATGGTTTCTGGAGAAATCTGGGCTTACCTAATGATAGAAGAATGTTTCTGGAGATATCAGGGATTCAACAAATGATAGAAGATTGTTTCTGGAGATATCTGGGCCTCTCAAATGATAGAAGATTGTTTCTGGAGATATCTGGGCTCCCTAAACGCTAGAGGATTGTTTCTGGAGACATCAGGGATTCACTAAATGATAGAGGATTGTTTCTGGAGATATCAGGGATTCGCCAAACGATACATGATTGTTTTTGGAGATATCAGGGATTCGCCAAATGATACAGGATTGTTTCTGGAGATATCAGCGATTCACCAAATGATAGAGGATTGTTTCTGGAGATATCAGGGCTTCACCAAACAAAACTGGACTGTTTCTGGAGATATCAGGGTTTCACCAAACAAAACAGTTTTGTTTCTGGAGATATCAGGGTTTCACCAAACAAAACAGGATTGTTTCTGGAGATAATAGGGCTTCACCAAACGATACAGGATTGTTTCTGGAGATATCAGGGCTTCACCAAATGATACATGATTGTTTCTGTAGATATCAGGGCTTCATCAAACAAAACAGGATTGTTTCTTGAGATATCAGGGCTTCACCAAACGATACAAGGTTCTTTCTGGATATATCAGGGTTTCACCAAATAAAACAGGATTGTTTCTAGAGATATCACGACTTTACCAAACTATACAGGATTGATTCTGGAGATATCAGAGCTTCACTAAATAATACAGGATTGTTTCTGGAGATATCAAGGTTTCACTAAATGATAGAGGATCTTTCTGAATATATATATTCTGAAAATTTCAGAGCTTCACCAAATGATAGAGGATGGTTTCTGGAGATATCGGGAATTCACCAAATGTTAGAAGATTCTTTCTGGAGATAATGGGGTTCCCAAATGATAGAAGATTGTTTCTGGAGACATCTGGGTTTCACCAAACGTTACAGGACTGTTTCTGGAGTTATCATGGTTTCTTCAAACGAACAGGATTTTGTCTGGAGACAACAGGGTTTCACCAAACGTTACAGGATTGTTTCTAGAGACATCAGGGTTTCACCAAACGATACAGGATTGTTTCTGGAGATATCAGGGCTTCACCAAACGATACATGATTGTTTCTGGAGATATCAGGGCTTCACCAAACGTTACAGGGTTGTTTCTGGAGATATCAGGGCTTCACTAAACGATACAGGATTGTTTCTGGAGATATCAGGGATTCACCAAACGATACAGGATTGTTTCTGGAGATATCAGGGCTTCACCAAACGATACAGGAATGTTTCTGGAGATATCAGGGCTTCATCATACGATACAGGATGGTTTGTTGAGATATCAGGGCTTCACCAGACGATACAGGATTGTTTCTGGAGATATCAGGGCTTCACTAAACGATACAGGATTGTTTGTCGAGATATCAGGGCTTCACCAAATGATACAGTATTGTTTCTGGAGATATCACGACTTCACCAAACGATACAGGATTGATTCTGGAAATATCAGAGGTTCACTAAATAATACAGGATTGTTTCTGGAGATATCAAGGTTTCACTAAATGATAGAGGATTTTTCTGAATATACTATGGTTGCACCAAATGATGGAGGATTGTTTCTGGAGATAATGGAGGCTCACCAAATGATAGAGGTTTTTTTTCTGAAGATATTAGGGTTTCATCAGATTATAGAGGATTGTTTCTGGAGATGTCAGGATTTAAACAAATGTTAGAAGATTGTTTCTGGCGAAATCAGGATATCACCAAATGATACAGGATTGTTTCTGGAAATATTAGGGTTGCGCCAAATGATAGAGGATTATTTCTGAAGATATCAGAGCTTCGCCAAATGATAGAGGATTGTTTCTGGAAATATGAGAGATTCACTAAATGATAGAGGATTTATTTTGGAGATATTAGAGCTTCACTCAATTGTAGAGGATTATTTCTGGAAATATCAGAGCTTCACCAAATGATAGAGGATAATTTCTGGAGATATCAGGGATTCACCAAACGATATAGGATTGTTTCTGGAGATATCAGGGTTTCACCAAACAAAACAGGATTGTTTCTGTAGATAGCAGGGCTTCACCAAACGATACAGGATTGTTTCTGGAGATATCAGGGCTTCACCAAATAAAACAGGATTGTTTCTGCAGATATCAGGGCTTCACCAAACGATACAGGGTTGTTTCTGGAGTTATCAGGGTTTCACCAAACAAAACAGGATTGTTTCTGGAGATATCAGGGCTTCACCAAACGATACAGGGTTGTTTCTGGAGTTATCAGGGTTTCACCAAACAAAACAGGATTGTTTCTGGAGATAGCAGGGCTTCACAAAAAGATACAGGATTGTTTCTGGAGATATCAGGAATTCATCAAACGATATAGGATTGTTTCTGGAGATATCAGGTTTTCAGCAAATAAAACAGGATTGTGTCTGGTGATATCAGGGTTTCACCAAATAAAACAGGATTGTTTCTGGAGATATCAGGGCTTCACCAAAACCCAATTTAACACTTAAAACTATTGGACACCAATGATACTGAAGTTATGAATATTCAGATTTTCAATTAATATTATTTTTAATATAATAATTGGGATAATTTAGGGTGAAATTTGTATTATTTTGTCAAATAAATTAATGTTTAAACCCTTACGTAAAATTCACCCCCTAATTAAAATTAACGATATAGGATTGTTTCTGGAGATATCAGGGTTTCACCAAACGTTACAGGATTGCTTCTGGAGATATCAGGGATTCACCAAACGATACAGGATTGTATCTAGTGATATCAGGGCTTCATCAAACAAAACAGGATTTTTTCTGGAGATATCAGGGTTTCACCAAACAAAACAGGATTGTTTCAGGAGATATCAGGGCTTCACCAAACGATATAGGATTGTTTCTGGAGATATCAGGGATTCGCCAAACGATATAGGATTGTTTCTGGAGATATCAGGGTTTCACCAAGTAAAACAGGATTGTTTCTGGAGATATCAGAGTTTCACCAAATAAAACAGGATTGTTTCTGAAGATATCAGGGCTTCACCAAAAGATATAGGATTGTTTCTGGAGATATCAGGGTTTCACCGAACGTTACAGGATTGCTTCTGGAGATATGTGGGTTTCAACAAACGGTACAGGAATATATCTAGAGATATCAGGGCCTCATCAAACAAAACAGGATTGTTTCTGGAGATATCAGGGTTTAACCAAACAAAACAGGGTTGTTTCTGTAGATAGCAGGGCTTCACCAAACGATACAGGATTGTTTCTGGAGATATCAGGGCTTCAGCAAATGATACAGGATTGTTTCTGGAGATATCAAGGCTTCACCAAACGATACAGGATTCTTTCTGGAGATTTCAGGGTTTCACCAAATAAAACAGGATTGTTTCTGGAGATATCAGGGCTTCACCAAACGATATTGGATTGTTTCTGGAGATATAAGGGCTTCACCAAACGATACAGGATTGTATCTAGAGATATCAGGGATTCATCAAAAGATAACGGATTGTTTCTGAAGATATCAAGGCTTCACCAAACGATACAGCATTGTTTCTGGAGATTTCAGGTTTTCACTAAATAAAACAGGATTGTTTCTGAAGATATCAGGGTTTCACCAAACGTTTCAATTTTGCTTCTGGAGATATCAATGCTTCACCAAACGATACAGGATTGTATCTAGAGATATCAGGGATTCATCAAACGATATAGGATTGTATCTATAGATATCAGGGCTTCAACAAACAAAACAGGATTTTTTATGGAGATATCAGGGTTTCACCAAACAAAACAGGATTGTTTCTGGAGATATCAGGGCTTCCCCAAACGATATAGGATTGTTTATGGAGATATCAGGGCTTCACCAAATGATACAGGATTGTTTCTGGAGATATCAAGGCTTCACCAAACGATACAGGATTGCTTCTGGAGATTTCAGGGTTTCACCAAATAAAACAGGATTGTTTCTGGAGATATCAGGGCTTCACCAAACGATATTGGATTGTTTCTGGATATATCAGGGCTTCACCAAACGATACAGGATTGTATCTAGAGATATATGGGATTCACCAAACGATACAGGATTGTTTCTGGAGATATCAAGGCTTCACCAAACTATACAGGATTGTTTCTGGACATTTCAGGTTTTCACGAAATAAAACAGGATTGTTTCTGGAGATATCAGGGTTTCACCAAACGTTTCAGTATTGCTTGTGGAGATATCAATGCTTCACCAAACGATACAGGATTGTATCTAGAGATATCAGGGACTCACCAAATGATACAGGATTGTATCTAGAGATATCAGGGCTTCACCAAACAAAACAGGATTTTTTCTGGAGATATCAGGGTTTCACCTACCAAAACAGGATTGTTTCTGGAGATATCAGGGCTTCACTAAACGATATAGGATTGTTTCTGGAGATATCAGGGTTTCACCAATTGTTACAGGATTGTTTCTGGAGATATCAGGGCTTCACCAAACGATACAGGATTGTATCTAGAGATATCAGGGATTCACCAAACGATATAGGATTGTTTCTGGAGATATCAGGGTTTCACCAAACCATTCAGGATCATTTCTGGAGACATCAGGGTTTCATCTTACGATACAGTATTATATTTGCAGATATCAGGGTTTCAACAAACGTTACAGGATTATTTCTGGAGACATCAGGTATTCACCAAATGATACAGGATTGTTTCTGGAGACATCAGGGTTTAACCAAACTTTACAGGACTGTTTCTGGAGTTATCAGGGTTTCTTCAAACGAACAGGATTGTTTCTGGAGACAACAGGGTTTCACCAAACGTTACAGGATTGTTTCTGGAGACATCAGGGTTTCACCAAACGATACAGGATTGTTTCTGGAGATATCAGGGCTTCACCAAACGATACAGGATTGTTTCTGGAGATATCAGGGCTTCACCAAACGTTACAGGGTTGTTTCTGGAGACATCAGGGCTTCACTAAACGATACAGGATTGTTTCTGGAGATATCAGGGCTTCACCAAACAATACAGGATTGTTTCTGGAGATATCAGGGCTTCACCAAGCGATACAGGGTTGTTTCTGGAGTTATCAGGGTTTCACCAAACGATACAGGATCGTTTATGGAGTTATCAGGGTTTCACCAAATGATACAGGATTGTTTCTGGAGATATCAGGGCTTCATCATACGATACAGGATGGTTTGTTGAGATATCAGGACTTCACCAAACGATACAGGATTGTTTCTGGAGATATCAGGGCTTCACTAAACGATACAGGATTGTTTGTCGAGATATCAGGGCTTCACCAAATGATACAGTATTGTTTCTGGAGATATCACGACTTCACCAAACGATACAGGATTGATTCTGGAGATATCAGAGCTTCACTAAATAATACAGGATTGTTTTTGGAGATATCAAGGTTTCACTAAATGTTAGAGGATTTTTCTGAATATATTATGGTTGCACCAAATGATGGAGGATTGTTTCTGGAGATAATGGAGGCTCACCAAATGATAGAGGTTTTTTTTTCTGAAGATATTAGGGTTTCATTAGATTATAGAGGATTGTTTCTGGAGATATCAGGACTTCACCAAATGTTAGAAGATTGTTTCTGGAGTTACTGTGGTTTCTCTAAAGGATAGATAATTGTTTCTGGAGATATTGGGGTTTCACCAAATGATAGAGGATTGTTTCTGGAGATGTCAGGATTTCAACAAATGTTAGAAGATTGTTTCTGGCGAAATCAGGATATCACCAAATGATACAGGATTGTTTCTGGAAATATTAGGGTTGCGCCAAATGATAGAGGATTATTTCTGAAGATATCAGAGCTTCGCCAAATGATAGAGGATTGTTTCTGGAAATATGAGAGATTCACTAAATGATAGAGGATTTATTTTGGAGATATTAGAGCTTCACTCAATTGTAGAGGATTGATCCTGGAAATATCAGAGCTTCACCAAATGATAGAGGATGGTTTCTGGAGATATCAGGACTTCACCAAATGTTAGAAGATTCTTTCTGGAGATAATGGGGTTCCCAAATGATAGAAGATTGTTTCTGGAGATATCAGGGCTTCCGAAACGCTAGAGGATTGTTGCTGGAGATATCAGGGTTTCACCAAATGATAGAAGACTGTTTCTGGAGATATCTGGGCTTCCCAAATAACAGAAAATTGTTTCTGGAAATATCTGGGCTTCCCAAATGATACAAGATAGTTTCTGGAGATATCAGGGATTCACCAAATGATACAGGATTGTTTCTGGAGACATCAGGGTTTCACCAAACGATACATGATTGTTTCTGGAGATATCAGGACTCACCAAACGATACAGGGTTGTTTCTGGAGTTATCAGGGTTTCACCAAACAAAACAGGATTGTTTCTGGAGATAGCAGGGCTTCACCAAATGATACAAGATTGTTCCTGGAGATATTAGGATTTAACCAAATAAAACAGGATTGTTTCCGGAGATATCAGGGTTTCACCAAATAAAACAGGATTGTTTCTAGAGATATCAGGGCTTCACCAAACGATACAGGGTTGTTTCTGGAGTTATCAGGGTTTCACCAAACAAAACAGGATTGTTTCTGGAGATATCAGGACTCACCAAACGATACAGGGTTGTTTCTGGAGTTATCAGGGTTTCACCAAACAAAACAGGATTGTTTCTGGAGATAGCAGGGCTTCACCAAATGATACAGGATTGTTTCTGGAGATATCTCGACTTCACCAAACGATACAGGATTGATTCTGGAGATATCAGAGCTTCACTAAATGATACAGGATTGTTTCTGGAGATATCAGGGATTCACCAAATGAAAGAAGATTTTTCTCGGAATTATCAGAGCTTCACCAAAAGATACAGGATTTTTTCTGGTGATATCAAGGTTTCACTAAATGAAAGAGGATTTTTCTGAAGATATTATGGTTGCACCAAATGATGGAAGATTGTTTCTGGAGATAATGGAGGTGCACCAAATGATAGAGGTTTTTTTCTGAAGATATTAGGATTTCGCCAGATTATTGAGGATTGTTTCTGGAGACATCAGAATTTTACTAAACGATACATGATTGTTTCTGGAGATATCAGGGATTCACCAAATGATACAGGATTGTTTCTGGAGATATCAGCGATTCACCAAATATTAGAGGATTGTTTCTGGAGATATCGGGGCTTCACCAAACGATACATAATTGTTCCTGGAGATATTAGGATTTCACCAAATAAAACAGGATTGTTTCTGGAGATATCAGGGTTTCACCAAATAAAACAGGATTGTTTCTGGAGATATCAGGGCTTCACGAAACGATATAGGATTGTTTCTGGAGATATCAGGGTTTCACCAAACGATACAGGATTGTATCTAGAGATAACAGGGATTCACTAAACGATACAGGATTGTATCTAGAGATATCAAGGATTCACCAAACGATACCGGCTTGTTTCTGGAGATATCAGGGTTTCACCAAGCGCTACAGGATTATTTATGGAGACATCAGGGTTTCACCAAACGACACAGGATTGTTTCTGGAGATATCAGGGATTCACCAAATGATACAGGATTGTTTCTGGAGACATCAGGGTTTCACCAAACGATATAGGATTGTTTCTACATACATCAGGATTACACCAAACGTTACAGGATTGTTTCTGGAGATATCAGGGCTTCATCAAACGGTACAGGATTGTTTCTGGAGATATCAGGGTTTAACAAACAAAGCAGGATTGTTTCTGGAGATATCAGGGTTTCAACAAACAAAACAGGATTGTTTCTGGAGATATCACGGCTTCATCAAACGATATACGATTGATTCTGGAGATATCAGAGCTTCTCCAAATGATAGAGGATGGTTTCTGGAGAAATCTGGGCTTACCTAATGATAGAAGAATGTTTCTGGAGATATCAGGGATTCAACAAATGATAGAAGATTGTTTCTGGAGATATCTGGGCCTCTCAAATGATAGAAGATTGTTTCTGGAGATATCTGGGCTCCCTAAACGCTAGAGGATTGTTTCTGGAGACATCAGGGATTCACTAAATGATAGAGGATTGTTTCTGGAGACATCAGGGTTTCACCAAACGATACATGATTGTTTTTGGAGATATCAGGGATTCGCCAAATGATACAGGATTGTTTCTGGAGATATCAGCGATTCACCAAATGATAGAGGATTGTTTCTGGAGATATCAGGGCTTCACCAAACGATACAGGATTGTTTCTAAAGATATCAGGGCTTCACCAAACAAAACTGGACTGTTTCTGGAGATATCAGGGTTTCACCAAACAAAACAGTTTTGTTTCTGTAGATATCAGGGTTTCACCAAACAAAACAGGATTGTTTCTGGAGATAATAGGGCTTCACCAAACGATACAGGATTGTTTCTGGAGATATCAGGGCTTCACCAAATGATACATGATTGTTTCTGTAGATATCAGGGCTTCATCAAACAAAACAGGATTGTTTCTTGAGATATCAGGGCTTCACCAAACGATACAAGGTTCTTTCTGGATATATCAGGGTTTCACCAAATAAAACAGGATTGTTTCTAGAGATATCACGACTTTACCAAACTATACAGGATTGATTCTGGAGATATCAGAGCTTCACTAAATAATACAGGATTGTTTCTGGAGATATCAAGGTTTCACTAAATGATAGAGGATTTTTCTGAATATATATATTCTGAAAATTTCAGAGCTTCACCAAATGATAGAGGATGGCTTCTGGAGATATCGGGAATTCACCAAATGTTAGAAGATTCTTTCTGGAGATACTGGGGTTCCCAAATGATAGAAGATTGTTTCTGGAGACATCTGGGTTTCACCAAACGTTACAGGACTGTTTCTGGAGTTATCATGGTTTCTTCAAACGAACAGGATTGTGTCTGGAGACAACAGGGTTTCACCAAACGTTACAGGATTGTTTCTAGAGACATCAGATTTTCACCAAACGATACAGGATTGTTTCTGGAGATATCAGGGCTTCACCAAACGATACATGATTGTTTCTGGAGATATCAGGGCTTCACCAAACGTTACAGGGTTGTTTCTGGAGATATCAGGGCTTCACTAAACGATACAGGATTGTTTCTGGAGATATCAGGGATTCACCAAACGATACAGGATTGTTTCTGGAGATATCAGGGCTTCACCAAACGATACAGGATTGTTTCTGGAGATATCAGGGCTTCACCAAACGATACATGGTCGTTTCTGGAGTTATCAGGGTTTCACCAAACGATACAGAATTGTTTATGGAGTTATCAGGGTTTCACCAAACGATACAGGATTGTTTCTGGAGATATCAGGGCTTCATCATACGATACAGGATGGTTTGTTGAGATATCAGGGCTTCACCAGACGATACAGGATTGTTTCTGGAGATATCAGGGCTTCACTAAACGATACAGGATTGTTTGTCGAGATATCAGGGCTTCACCAAATGATACAGTATTGTTTCTGGAGATATCACGACTTCACCAAACGATACAGGATTGATTCTGGAAATATCAGAGCTTCACTAAATAATACAGGATTGTTTCTGGAGATATCAAGGTTTCACTAAATGATAGAGGATTTTTCTGAATATATTATGGTTGCACCAAATGATGGAGGATTGTTTCTGGAGATAATGGAGGCTCACCAAATGATAGAGGTTTTTTTTCTGAAGATATTAGGGTTTCATCAGATTATAGAGGATTGTTTCTGGAGATATCAGGACTTCACCAAATGTTAGAAGATTGTTACTGGAGTTACTGTGGTTTCTCCAAAGGATAGAGAATTGTTTCTGGAGATATTGGGGTTTCACCAATTGATAGAGGATTGTTTCTGGAGATGTCAGGATTTCAACAAATGTTAGAAGATTGTTTCTGGCGAAATCAGGATATCACCAAATGATACAGGATTGTTTCTGGAAATATTAGGGTTGTGCCAAATGATAGAGGATTATTTCTGAAGATATCAGAGCTTCGCCAAATGATAGAGGATTGTTTCTGGAAATATGAGAGATTCACTAAATGATAGAGGATTTATTTTGGAGATATTAGAGCTTCACTCAATTGTAGAGGATTATTTCTGGAAATATCAGAGCTTCACCAAATGATAGAGGATGGTTTCTGGAGATATCAGGGCTTCACCAAACAAAACAGGATTGTTTCTGTAGATAGCAGGGCTTCACCAAACGATACAGGATTGTTTCTGGAGATATCAGGGCTTCACCAAATAAAACAGGATTGTTTCTGCAGATATCAGGGCTTCACCAAACGATACAGGGTTGTTTCTGGAGTTATCAGGGTTTCACCAAACAAAACAGGATTGTTTCTGGAGATATCAGGGCTTCACCAAACGATACAGGGTTGTTTCTGGAGTTATCAGGGTTTCACCAAACAAAACAGGATTGTTTCTGGAGATAGCAGGGCTTCACAAAAAGATACAGGATTGTTTCTGGAGATATCAGGAATTCATCAAACGATATAGGATTGTTTCTGGAGATATCAGGTTTTCAGCAAATAAAACAGGATTGTGTCTGGTGATATCAGGGTTTCACCAAATAATACAGGATTGTTTCTGGAGATATCAGGGCTTCACCAAAACCCAATTTAACACTTAAAACTATTGGAC
Organism: Hymenopus coronatus; assembly: GCA_030762935.1. Lineage (NCBI taxonomy): Eukaryota > Metazoa > Arthropoda > Insecta > Mantodea > Hymenopodidae > Hymenopus > Hymenopus coronatus. The sequence continues at coordinate 2,322,906 of CM060888.1, read as the reverse complement.
ACCAATGATACTGAAGTTATGAATATTCAGATTTTCAATTAATATTATTTTTAATATAATAATTGGGATAATTTAGGGTGAAATTTGTATTATTTTGTCAAATAAATTAATGTTTAAACCCTTACGTAAAATTCACCCCCTAATTAAAATTAACGATATAGGATTGTTTCTGGAGATATCAGGGTTTCACCAAACGTTACAGGATTGCTTCTGGAGATATCAGGGATTCACCAAACGATACAGGATTGTATCTAGTGATATCAGGGCTTCATCAAACAAAACAGGATTTTTTCTGGAGATATCAGGGTTTCACCAAACAAAACAGGATTGTTTCAGGAGATATCAGGGCTTCACCAAACGATATAGGATTGTTTCTGGAGATATCAGGGATTCGCCAAACGATATAGGATTGTTTCTGGAGATATCAGGGTTTCACCAAGTAAAACAGGATTGTTTCTGGAGATATCAGGGTTTCACCAAATAAAACAGGATTGTTTCTGAAGATATCAGGGCTTCACCAAATAAAACAGGATTGTTTCTGGAGATATCAGGGTTTCACCGAACGTTACAGGATTGCTTCTGGAGATATGTGGGTTTCAACAAACGGTACAGGAATATATCTAGAGATATCAGGGCCTCATCAAACAAAATAGGATTGTTTCTGGAGATATCAGGGTTTAACCAAACAAAACAGGGTTGTATCTGTAGATAGCAGGGCTTCACCAAACGATACAGGATTGTTTCTGGAGATATCAGGGCTTCAGCAAATGATACAGGATTGTTTCTGGAGATATCAAGGCTTCACCAAACGATACAGGATTCTTTCTGGAGATTTCAGGGTTTCACCAAATAAAACAGGATTGTTTCTGGAGATATCAGGGCTTCACCAAACGATATTGGATTGTTTCTGGAGATATAAGGGCTTCACCAAACGATACAGGATTGTATCTAGAGATATCAGGGATTCACCAAAAGATAACGGATTGTTTCTGAAGATATCAAGGCTTCACCAAACGATACAGCATTGTTTCTGGAGATTTCAGGTTTTCACCAAATAAAACAGGATTGTTTCTGAAGATATCAGGGTTTCACCAAACGTTTCAATTTTGCTTCTGGAGATATCAATGCTTCACCAAACGATACAGGATTGTATCTAGAGATATCAGGGATTCATCAAACGATATAGGATTGTATCTAGAGATATCAGGGCTTCAACAAACAAAACAGGATTTTTTATGGAGATATCAGGGTTTCACCAAACAAAACAGGATTGTTTCTGGAGATATCAGGGCTTCCCCAAACGATATAGGATTGTTTCTGGAGATATCAGGGCTTCACCAAATGATACAGGATTGTTTCTGGAGATATCAAGGCTTCACCAAACGATACAGGATTGCTTCTGGAGATTTCAGGGTTTCACCAAATAAAACAGGATTGTTTCTGGAGATATCAGGGCTTCACCAAACGATATTGGATTGTTTCTGGATTTATCAGGGCTTCACCAAACGATACAGGATTGTATCTAGAGATATATGGGATTCACCAAACGATACAGGATTGTTTCTGGAGATATCAAGGCTTCACCAAACTATACAGGATTGTTTCTGGACATTTCAGGTTTTCACGAAATAAAACAGGATTGTTTCTGGAGATATCAGGGTTTCACCAAACGTTTCAGTATTGCTTGTGGAGATATCAATGCTTCACCAAACGATACAGGATTGTATCTAGAGATATCAGGGACTCACCAAACGATACAGGATTGTATCTAGAGATATCAGGGCTTCACCAAACAAAACAGGATTGTTTCTGGAGATATCAGGGTTTCACCTAACAAAACAGGATTGTTTCTGGAGATATCAGGGCTTCACTAAACGATATAGGATTGTTTCTGGAGATATCAGGGTTTCACCAATTGTTACAGGATTGTTTCTGGAGATATCAGGGCTTCACCAAACGATACAGGATTGTATCTAGAGATATCAGGGATTCACCAAACGATATAGGATTGTTTCTGGAGATATCAGGGTTTCACCAAACGATTCAGGATTATTTCTGGAGACATCAGGGTTTCATCTTACGATACAGTATTATATCTGCAGATATCAGGGTTTCAACAAACGTTACAGAATTATTTCTGGAGACATCAGGTATTCACCAAATGATACAGGATTGTTTCTGGAGACATCAGGGTTTAACCAAACTTTACAGGACTGTTTCTGGAGTTATCAGGGTTTCTTCAAACGAACAGGATTGTTTCTGGAGACAACAGGGTTTCACCAAACGTTACAGGATTGTTTCTGGAGACATCAGGGTTTCACCAAACGATACAGGATTGTTTCTGGAGATATCAGGGCTTCACCAAACGATACAGGATTGTTTCTGGAGATATCAGGGCTTCACCAAACGTTACAGGGTTGTTTCTGGAGACATCAGGGCTTCACTAAACGATACAGGATTGTTTCTGGAGATATCAGGGCTTCACCAAACGATACAGGATTGTTTCTGGAGATATCAGGGCTTCACCAAGCGATACAGGGTTGTTTCTGCAGTTATCAGGGTTTCACCAAACGATACAGGATCGTTTATGGAGTTATCAGGGTTTCACCATACGATACAGGATTGTTTCTGGAGATATCAGGGCTTCATCATACGATACAGGATTGTTTCTGGAGATATCAGGGCTTCACTAAATGATACAGGATTGTTTCTGGAGATATCAGGGATTCACCAAATGAAAGAAGATTTTTCTCGGAATTATCAGAGCTTCACCAAAAGATACAGGATTTTTTCTGGTGATATCAAGGTTTCACTAAATGAAAGAGGATTTTTCTGAAGATATTATGGTTGCACCAAATGATGGAAGATTGTTTCTGGAGATAATGGAGGTGCACCAAATGATAGAGGTTTTTTTCTGAAGATATTAGGATTTCGCCAGATTATTGAGGATTGTTTCTGGAGACATCAGAATTTTACTAAACGATACATGATTGTTTCTGGAGATATCAGGGATTCACCAAATGATACAGGATTGTTTCTGGAGATATCAGCGATTCACCAAATATTAGAGGATTGTTTCTGGAGATATCGGGGCTTCACCAAACGATACATAATTGTTCCTGGAGATATTAGGATTTCACCAAATAAAACAGGATTGTTTCTGGAGATATCAGGGTTTCACCAAATAAAACAGGATTGTTTCTGGAGATATCAGGGCTTCACGAAACGATATAGGATTGTTTCTGGAGATATCAGGGTTTCACCAAACGATACAGGATTGTATCTAGAGATAACAGGGATTCACTAAACGATACAGGATTGTATCTAGAGATATCAAGGATTCACCAAACGATACCGGCTTGTTTCTGGAGATATCAGGGTTTCACCAAGCGCTACAGGATTATTTATGGAGACATCAGGGTTTCACCAAACGACACAGGATTGTTTCTGGAGATATCAGGGATTCACCAAATGATACAGGATTGTTTCTGGAGACATCAGGGTTTCACCAAACGATATAGGATTGTTTCTACATACATCAGGATTTCACCAAACGTTACAGGATTTTTTCTGGAGATATCAGGGCTTCATCAAACGGTACAGGATTGTTTCTGGGGATATCAGGGTTTCAACAAACAAAACAGGATTGTTTCTGGAGATATCACGGCTTCATCAAACGATATACGATTGATTCTGGAGATATAAGAGCTTCTCCAAATGATAGAGGATGGTTTCTGGAGAAATCTGGGCTTACCAAATGATAGAAGAATGTTTCTGGAGATATCAGGGATTCAACAAATGATAGAAGATTGTTTCTGGAGATATCTGGGCCTCTCAAATGATAGAAGATTGTTTCTGGAGATATCTGGGCTCCCTAAACGCTAGAGGATTGTTTCTGGAGACATCAGGGATTCACTAAATGATAGAGGATTGTTTATGGAGATATCAGGGAATCACCAAATGATACAGGAATTTTTCTGGAGACATCAGGGTTTCACCAAAGGATACATGATTGTTTTTGGAGATATCAGGGATTCGCCAAATGATACAGGATTGTTTCTGGAGATATCAGCGATTCACCAAATGATAGAGGATTGTTTCTGGAGATATCAGGGCTTCACCAAACAATACAGGATTGTTTCTAAAGATATCAGGGCTTCACCAAACAAAACTGGACTGTTTCTGGAGATATCAGGGTTTCACCAAACAAAACAGGTTTGTTTCTGGAGATATCAGGGTTTCACCAAACAAAACAGGATTGTTTCTGGAGATAATAGGGCTTCAACAAACGATACAGGATTGTTTCTGGAGATATCAGGACTTCACCAAATGATACATGATTGTTTCTGTAGATATCAGGGCTTCATCAAACAAAACAGGATTGTTTCTTGAGATATCAGGGCTTCACCAAACGATACATGGTTCTTTCTGGATATATCAGGGTTTCACCAAATAAAACAGGATTGTTTCTAGAGATATCACGACTTTACCAAACTATACAGGATTGATTCTGGAGATATCAGAGCTTCACTAAATAATACAGGATTGTTTCTGGAGATATCAAGGTTTCACTAAATGATAGAGGATTTTTCTGAATATATATATATTCTGAAAATTTCAGAGCTTCACCAAATGATAGAGGATGGCTTCTGGAGATATCAGGACTTCACCAAATGTTAGAAGATTCTTTCTGGAGATAATGGGGTTCCCAAATGATAGAAGATTGTTTCTGGAGACATCAGGGTTTCACCAAACGTTACAGGACTGTTTCTGGAGTTATCATGGTTTCTTCAAACGAACAGGATTGTGTCTGGAGTCAACAGGGTTTCACCAAACGTTACAGGATTGTTTCTAGAGACATCAGGATTTCACCAAATGATACAGGATTGTTTCTGGAGATATCAGGGCTTCACCAAACGATACAGGATTGTTTCTGGAGATATCAGGGCTTCACCAAACGTTACAGGGTTGTTTCTGGAGATATCAGGGCTTCACTAAACGATACAGGATTGTTTCTGGAGATATCAGGGCTTCACCAAACGATACAGGATTGTTTCTGGAGATATCAGGGCTTCACCAAACGATACAGGATTGTTTCTGGAGATATCAGGGCTTCACCAAACGATACATGGTCGTTTCTGGAGTTATCAGGGTTTCACCAAGCGATACAGGATTGTTTATGGAGTTATCAGGGTTTCACCAAACGATACAGGTTTCTGGAGATATCAGGGCTTCACCATACGATACAGGATGGTTTGTTGAGATATCAGGGCTTCACCAAACGATACAGCATTGTTTCTGGAGATATCAGGACTTCACTAAACGATACAGGATTATTTGTCGAGATATCAGGGCTTCAACAAATGATACAGGATTGTTTCTGGAGATATCACGACTTTACCAAACTATACAGGATTGATTCTGGAGATATCAGAGCTTCACTAAATAATACAGGATTGTTTCTGGGGATATCAAGGTTTCACTAAATGATAGAGGATTTTTCTGAATATATTATGGTTGCACCAAATGATGGAGGATTGTTTCTGGAGATAATGGAGGTTCACCAAATGATAGAGGTTTTTTTTCTGAAGATATTAGAGTTTCACCAGATTATAGAGGATTGTTTCTGGGGATATCAGGACTTCACCAAATGTTAGAAGATTATTTCTGGAGATACTGTGGTTTCTCCAAAGGATAGAGAATTGTTTCTGGAGATATTGAGGTTTCACCAAATGATAGAGGATTGTTTCTGGAGATGTCAGGATTTCAACAAATGTTAGAAGACTGTTTCTGGAGATATCTGGGCTTCCCAAATGACAGAAGATTGTTTCTGGAAATATCTGGGCGTCCCAAATGATACAAGATAGTTTCTGGAGATATCAGGGATTCACCAAATGATATAAGTTTGTTTCTGGAGATATCAGGGATTCGCCAAATGATACAGGATTGTTTCTGGAAACATCAGGGTTTCACCAAACGATACAAGATTGTTTCTGGAGATATCAGGGATTCATCAAATGTAACAGGATTGTTTCTGGAGATATCAGCGATTCACCAAATGATAGAGGATTGTTTCTGGAGATATCGGGGCTTCACCAAACGATACAGGATTGTTCCTGGAGATATTAGGATTTCACCAAATAAAACAGGATTGTTTCTGGAGATATTAGGGTTTCACCAAATAAAACAGGATTGTTTCTGGAGATATCAGGGCTTCACCAAACGATATAGGATTGTTTCTGGAGATATCAGGGTTTCACCAAACGATACAGGATTGTATCTAGAGATATCAGGGATTCACCAAACGATACAGGATTGTATCTAGAGATAACAGGGATTCACTAAACGATACAGGATTGTATCTAGAGATATCACGGATTCACCAAACGATACCGGCTTGTTTCTGGAGATAACTGGGTTTCACCAAGCGCTACAGGATTATTTATGGAGACATCAGGGTTTCACCAAATGATACAGGATTGTTTCTGGAGACATCAGGGTTTCACCAAACGATATAGGATTGTTTCTAGAGACATCAGGTTTTCACCAAACGTTACAGGATTGTTTCTGGAAATATCAGGGCTTTATCAAACGATACAGGATTGTTTCTGGAGATATCAGGGTTTCACCAAATGATACAGGATTGTTTCTGGAGATATTAGGGTTTCATTAAACAAATAGGGATTGTTTCTGGAGATATCAGGGTTTAACAAACAAAACAGGATTGTTTCTGGAGATATAAGGGTTTCAACAAACAAAACAGGATTGTTTCTGGAGATATCACGGCTTCATCAAACGATACACGATTGATTCTGGAGATATCAGAGCTTCTCCAAATGAAAGAGGATTGTTTCTGGAGAAATCTGGGCTTACCAAATGATAGAAGAATGTTTCTGGAGATATCAGGGATTCAACAAATGATAGAAGATTGTTTCTGGGGATATCTGGGCTCCCTAAACGCTAGAGGATTCTTTCTGGAGACATCAGGGATTCACTAAATGATAGAGGAATGTTTCTGCAGATATAAGGGAATAACCAAATGATACAGGAATGTTTCTGGAGACATCAGGGTTTCACCAAACGTTACATGATTGTTTTTGGAGATATCAGGGATTCGCCAAATGATACAGGATTGTTTCTGGAGATATCAGGGCTTCACCAAACGATACAGGATTGTTTCTAAAGATATCAGGGCTTCTCCAAACAAAACTAGATTGTTTCTGGAGATATCAGGGTTTCACCAAACAAAACAGGTTTGGTTCTGGAGATATCAGGGCTTCACCAAACGATACAGGATTGTATCTAGTGATATCAGGGCTTCACCAAACAAAACAGGATTGTTTCTGGAGATATCAGGGTTTCACCAAACAAAACAGGATTGTTTCTGGAGATAATAGGGCTTCACCAAACGATACAGGATGGGTTCTGAAGATATCAGGGCTTCACCAAATGATACATGATTGTTTCTGTAGATATCAGGGCTTCATCAAACAAAACAGGATTGTTTCTTGAGATATCAGGGCTTCACCAAACGATACAGGGTTGTTTCTGGATATATCAGACTTTTACCAAACGATACAGGATTATTTCTGGAGGCATCAGGGTTTCACCAAACGATACAGGATTGTTTCTGGAGATATGAGGGGTTCACCAAACGATATAGGATTTTTTCTGGAGATATCAGGCTTTCACCAAACGTTACAGGATTGCTTCTGGAGATATCAGGGCTTCACCAAACGATACAGGATTGTATCTAGAGATATCAGGGCTTGACTAAAAAAACAGGAGTGTTTCTGGAGATATCAGGGTTTACCAAACGTTAAAGGATTTTATCTAGAGATATCAGGGATTCACCAAACGATACAGGATTGTATCTGGAGATATCAGGGCTTCACCAAACAAAACAGGATTGTTTCTGGAAATATCGGGGTTTCACCAAACAAAACAGGATTGTTTCTGGAGATATCAGGGCTTCACCAAACGATATAGGATTGTTTCTGCAGATATCAGAGTTTCACCAAACGTTACAGGATTGTTTCTGGAGATATGAGGGCTTCAGCAAACGATACAGGATTGAATCTACAGATATCAGGGATTCACCAAACGATATAGGATTGTATCTTGAGATATCAGGGATTCACCAAACGATACAGGCTTGTTTCTGGAGATATCAGGGTTTCACGAAACGATAAAGGATTGTTTCTGGAGATATCCGGGCTTCACCAAACGATACAGGATTGTTTGTCGAGATATCAGGGCTTCACCAAAATACACAGGATTGTTTCTGGAGGTATCACGACTTCACGAAACGATACAGGATTGATTCTGGAGATATCAGAGCTTCACCAAATGATACAGGATTGTTTCTGCAGATATCAGGGATTCACCAAATGATAGAAGATTATTTTCGGAGATATGTGAGCTTCACCAAAAGATACAGGATTGTTTCTGGTGATATCACGGTTTCACTAAATGACAGAGGATTTTTCTGAAGATATTATGGTTGCACCAAATGATAGAGGATTGATTCTGGAGATAATGGAGGTTCACCAAGTGATAGAGGTTTTTTTCTGAAGATATTAGGGTTTCCCCAAATGATAGAGGATTGTTTCTGGAGATATCAGGACTTCACCAAAGGTTAGAAGATTGTTTCTGGAGATAATGGGGTTTGCCAAATGATAGAGAATTGTTTCTGGAGATATTGGGGTTTCACCAAATGATAGAGGATTGTTTTGGGAGATATCGGGACTTCACCAAATGTTAGAAGATTGTTTCTGGAGAAAGCGGGATTTCACCAAATGATAGAAGATTGTTTCTAGAGAAATCAGGGTTTCACCAAATGATAGAAGATTGTTTCTGAGAAATCAGGATTTCACCAAATGATAGAAGAATTTTTCTGGAGAGATCAGGGTTTTACCAAATGATACAGGATTGTTTCTGGAGAAATCAGGATTTTACCAAATGATAGCAGAATGTCTCTGGTGATATTAGGGTTTCGCCAAATGATAGGGGATTGTTTCTGGAGAAATCAGAGCTTCACCAAATGATAGAGGATTTATTCTGGAGAAATCAGAGCTTCACCACATGATAGAGGATTATTTCTGGAGATGTTTGAGCTTCACCAAATTATAGAGGATTTATTCTGGAGATATCAGAGCTTCTCCAAACGATACAGGGTTGTTTCTGGAGTTATCAGGGTTTCACCAAACAAAACAGGATTGTTACTGGGGATAGCAGGGCTTCACCAAACGATACAGGGTTGTTTCTGGAGATATCAGGGTTTCACCAAATAAAACAGGATTGTTTCTGGAGATATCAGGGCTTCACCAAACGATATAGGATTGTTTCTGGAGATATCAGGGTTTCACCAAACGATACAGGATTGTATCTAGAGATATCAGGGATTCACCAAACGATACAGGATTGTATCTAGAGATAACAGGGATTCACTAAACGATACAGGATTGTATCTAGAGATATCACGGATTCACCAAACGATACCGGCTTGTTTCTGGAGATAACAGGGTTTCACCAAGCGCTACAGGATTATTTATGGAGACATCAGGGTTTCACCAAATGATACAGGATTGTTTCTGGAGACATCAGGGTTTCACCAAACGATATAGGATTGTTTCTAGAGACATCAGGTTTTCACCAAACGTTACAGGATTGTTTCTGGAAATATCAGGGCTTTATCAAACGATACAGGATTGTTTCTGGAGATATCAGGGTTTCACCAAATGATACAGGATTGTTTCTGGAGATATTAGGGTTTCATTAAACAAATAGGGATTGTTTCTGGAGATATCAGGGTTTAACAAACAAAACAGGATTGTTTCTGGAGATATAAGGGTTTCAACAAACAAAACAGGATTGTTTCTGGAGATATCACGGCTTCATCAAACGATACACGATTGATTCTGGAGATATCAGAGCTTCTCCAAATGAAAGAGGATTGTTTCTGGAGAAATCTGGGCTTACCAAATGATAGAAGAATGTTTCTGGAGATATCAGGGATTCAACAAATGATAGAAGATTGTTTCTGGGGATATCTGGGCTCCCTAAACGCTAGAGGATTCTTTCTGGAGACATCAGGGATTCACTAAATGATAGAGGAATGTTTCTGCAGATATAAGGGAATAACCAAATGATACAGGAATGTTTCTGGAGACATCAGGGTTTCACCAAACGTTACATGATTGTTTTTGGAGATATCAGGGATTCGCCAAATGATACAGGATTGTTTCTGGAGATATCAGGGCTTCACCAAACGATACAGGATTGTTTCTAAAGATATCAGGGCTTCTCCAAACAAAACTAGATTGTTTCTGGAGATATCAGGGTTTCACCAAACAAAACAGGTTTGGTTCTGGAGATATCAGGGCTTCACCAAACGATACAGGATTGTATCTAGTGATATCAGGGCTTCACCAAACAAAACAGGATTGTTTCTGGAGATATCAGGGTTTCACCAAACAAAACAGGATTGTTTCTGGAGATAATAGGGCTTCACCAAACGATACAGGATGGGTTCTGAAGATATCAGGGCTTCACCAAATGATACATGATTGTTTCTGTAGATATCAGGGCTTCATCAAACAAAACAGGATTGTTTCTTGAGATATCAGGGCTTCACCAAACGATACAGGGTTGTTTCTGGATATATCAGACTTTTACCAAACGATACAGGATTATTTCTGGAGGCATCAGGGTTTCACCAAACGATACAGGATTGTTTCTGGAGATATGAGGGGTTCACCAAACGATATAGGATTTTTTCTGGAGATATCAGGCTTTCACCAAACGTTACAGGATTGCTTCTGGAGATATCAGGGCTTCACCAAACGATACAGGATTGTATCTAGAGATATCAGGGCTTGACTAAAAAAACAGGAGTGTTTCTGGAGATATCAGGGTTTACCAAACGTTAAAGGATTTTATCTAGAGATATCAGGGATTCACCAAACGATACAGGATTGTATCTGGAGATATCAGGGCTTCACCAAACAAAACAGGATTGTTTCTGGAAATATCGGGGTTTCACCAAACAAAACAGGATTGTTTCTGGAGATATCAGGGCTTCACCAAACGATATAGGATTGTTTCTGCAGATATCAGAGTTTCACCAAACGTTACAGGATTGTTTCTGGAGATATGAGGGCTTCAGCAAACGATACAGGATTGAATCTACAGATATCAGGGATTCACCAAACGATATAGGATTGTATCTTGAGATATCAGGGATTCACCAAACGATACAGGCTTGTTTCTGGAGATATCAGGGTTTCACGAAACGATAAAGGATTGTTTCTGGAGATATCCGGGCTTCACCAAACGATACAGGATTGTTTGTCGAGATATCAGGGCTTCACCAAAATACACAGGATTGTTTCTGGAGGTATCACGACTTCACGAAACGATACAGGATTGATTCTGGAGATATCAGAGCTTCACCAAATGATACAGGATTGTTTCTGCAGATATCAGGGATTCACCAAATGATAGAAGATTATTTTCGGAGATATGTGAGCTTCACCAAAAGATACAGGATTGTTTCTGGTGATATCACGGTTTCACTAAATGACAGAGGATTTTTCTGAAGATATTATGGTTGCACCAAATGATAGAGGATTGATTCTGGAGATAATGGAGGTTCACCAAGTGATAGAGGTTTTTTTCTGAAGATATTAGGGTTTCCCCAAATGATAGAGGATTGTTTCTGGAGATATCAGGACTTCACCAAAGGTTAGAAGATTGTTTCTGGAGATAATGGGGTTTGCCAAATGATAGAGAATTGTTTCTGGAGATATTGGGGTTTCACCAAATGATAGAGGATTGTTTTGGGAGATATCGGGACTTCACCAAATGTTAGAAGATTGTTTCTGGAGAAAGCGGGATTTCACCAAATGATAGAAGATTGTTTCTAGAGAAATCAGGGTTTCACCAAATGATAGAAGATTGTTTCTGAGAAATCAGGATTTCACCAAATGATAGAAGAATTTTTCTGGAGAGATCAGGGTTTTACCAAATGATACAGGATTGTTTCTGGAGAAATCAGGATTTTACCAAATGATAGCAGAATGTCTCTGGTGATATTAGGGTTTCGCCAAATGATAGGGGATTGTTTCTGGAGAAATCAGAGCTTCACCAAATGATAGAGGATTTATTCTGGAGAAATCAGAGCTTCACCACATGATAGAGGATTATTTCTGGAGATGTTTGAGCTTCACCAAATTATAGAGGATTTATTCTGGAGATATCAGAGCTTCTCCAAACGATACAGGGTTGTTTCTGGAGTTATCAGGGTTTCACCAAACAAAACAGGATTGTTACTGGGGATAGCAGGGCTTCACCAAACGATACAGGGTTGTTTCTGGAGATATCAGGGTTTCACCAAATAAAACAGGATTGTTTCTGGAGATATCAGGGCTTCACCAAACGATATAGGATTGTTTCTGGAGATATCAGGGTTTCACCAAACGATACAGGATTGTATCTAGAGATATCAGGGATTCACCAAACGATACAGGATTGTATCTAGAGATAACAGGGATTCACTAAACGATACAGGATTGTATCTAGAGATATCACGGATTCACCAAACGATACCGGCTTGTTTCTGGAGATAACAGGGTTTCACCAAGCGCTACAGGATTATTTATGGAGACATCAGGGTTTCACCAAATGATACAGGATTGTTTCTGGAGACATCAGGGTTTCACCAAACGATATAGGATTGTTTCTAGAGACATCAGGTTTTCACCAAACGTTACAGGATTGTTTCTGGAAATATCAGGGCTTTATCAAACGATACAGGATTGTTTCTGGAGATATCAGGGTTTCACCAAATGATACAGGATTGTTTCTGGAGATATTAGGGTTTCATTAAACAAATAGGGATTGTTTCTGGAGATATCAGGGTTTAACAAACAAAACAGGATTGTTTCTGGAGATATAAGGGTTTCAACAAACAAAACAGGATTGTTTCTGGAGATATCACGGCTTCATCAAACGATACACGATTGATTCTGGAGATATCAGAGCTTCTCCAAATGAAAGAGGATTGTTTCTGGAGAAATCTGGGCTTACCAAATGATAGAAGAATGTTTCTGGAGATATCAGGGATTCAACAAATGATAGAAGATTGTTTCTGGAGATATCTGGGCTCCCTAAACGCTAGAGGATTCTTTCTGGAGACATCAGGGATTCACTAAATGATAGAGGAATGTTTCTGCAGATATAAGGGAATAACCAAATGATACAGGAATGTTTCTGGAGACATCAGGGTTTCACCAAACGTTACATGATTGTTTTTGGAGATATCAGGGATTCGCCAAATGATACAGGATTGTTTCTGGAGATATCAGGGCTTCACCAAACGATACAGGATTGTTTCTAAAGATATCAGGGCTTCTCCAAACAAAACTAGATTGTTTCTGGAGATATCAGGGTTTCACCAAACAAAACAGGTTTGGTTCTAGAGATATCAGGGCTTCACCAAACGATACAGGATTGTATCTAGTGATATCAGGGCTTCACCAAACAAAACAGGATTGTTTCTGGAGATATCAGGGTTTCACCAAACAAAACAGGATTGTTTCTGGAGATATTAGGGCTTCACCAAACGATACAGGATGGGTTCTGAAGATATCAAGGCTTCACCAAATGATACATGATTGTTTCTGTAGATATCAGGGCTTCATCAAACAAAACAGGATTGTTTCTTGAGATATCAGGGCTTCACCAAACGATACAGGGTTGTTTCTGGATATATCAGACTTTTACCAAACGATACAGGATTATTTCTGGAGGCATCAGGGTTTCACCAAACGATACAGGATTGTTTCTGGAGATATCAGGGGTTCACCAAACGATATAGGATTTTTTCTGGAGATATCAGGCTTTCACCAAACGTTACAGGATTGCTTCTGGAGATATCAGGGCTTCACCAAACGATACAGGATTGTATCTAGAGATATCAGGGCTTGACTAAAAAAACAGGAGTGTTTCTGGAGATATCAGGGTTTACCAAACGTTAAAGGATTTTATCTAGAGATATCAGGGATTCACCAAACGATACAGGATTGTATCTGGAGATATCAGGGCTTCACCAAACAAAACAGGATTGTTTCTGGAAATATCGGGGTTTCACCAAACAAAACAGGATTGTTTCTGGAGATATCAGAGCTTCACCAAACGATATAGGATTGTTTCTGCAGATATCAGAGTTTCACCAAACGTTACAGGATTGTTTCTGGAGATATGAGGGCTTCAGCAAACGATACAGGATTGAATCTACAGATATCAGGGATTCACCAAACGATATAGGATTGTATCTTGAGATATCAGGGATTCACCAAACGATACAGGCTTGTTTCTGGAGATATCAGGGTTTCACGAAACGATAAAGGATTGTTTCTGGAGATATCCGGGCTTCACCAAACGATACAGGATTGTTTGTCGAGATATCAGGGCTTCACCAAAATACACAGGATTGTTTCTGGAGGTATCACGACTTCACGAAACGATACAGGATTGATTCTGGAGATATCAGAGCTTCACCAAATGATACAGGATTGTTTCTGCAGATATCAGGGATTCACCAAATGATAGAAGATTATTTTCGGAGATATGTGAGCTTCACCAAAAGATACAGGATTGTTTCTGGTGATATCACGGTTTCACTAAATGACAGAGGATTTTTCTGAAGATATTATGGTTGCACCAAATGATAGAGGATTGATTCTGGAGATAATGGAGGTTCACCAAGTGATAGAGGTTTTTTTCTGAAGATATTAGGGTTTCCCCAAATGATAGAGGATTGTTTCTGGAGATATCAGGACTTCACCAAAGGTTAGAAGATTGTTTCTGGAGATAATGGGGTTTGCCAAATGATAGAGAATTGTTTCTGGAGATATTGGGGTTTCACCAAATGATAGAGGATTGTTTTGGGAGATATCGGGACTTCACCAAATGTTAGAAGATTGTTTCTGGAGAAAGCAGGATTTCACCAAATGATAGAAGATTGTTTCTAGAGAAATCAGGGTTTCACCAAATGATAGAAGATTGTTTCTGAGAAATCAGGATTTCACCAAATGATAGAAGAATTTTTCTGGAGAGATCAGGGTTTCACCAAATGATACAGGATTGTTTCTGGAGAAATCAGGATTTTACCAAATGATAGCAGAATGTCTCTGGTGATATTAGGGTTTCGCCAAATGATAGGGGATTGTTTCTGGAGAAATCAGAGCTTCACCAAATGATAGAGGATTTATTCTGGAGAAATCAGAGCTTCACCACATGATAGAGGATTATTTCTGGAGATGTTTGAGCTTCACCAAATTATAGAGGATTTATTCTGGAGATATCAGAGCTTCTCCAAACGATACAGGGTTGTTTCTGGAGTTATCAGGGTTTCACCAAACAAAACAGGATTGTTACTGGGGATAGCAGGGCTTCACCAAACGATACAGGGTTGTTTCTGGAGTTATCAGGGTTTCAGCAAACAAAACATAATTGTTTCTGGAGATAGCAGGGCTTCACCAAACAATACAGGATTGTTTCTGGAGATTTCAGGGATTCACCAAACGATATAGGATTGTTTCTGGAGATATCAGGGTTTCACCAAATAAAACAGGATTGTTTCTGAGGATATCAGGGTTTCACCAAATAAAACAGGATTGTTTCTGGAGTTATCAGGACTTCACCAAACGATACAGGATTGTTTCTGGAGATATCAAGGCTTCACCAAACGATAGAGGATTGTTTCTGGAGATTTCAGGGTTTCACCAAATAAAACAGGATTGTTTCTTAAGATATCAGGGTTTCACCAAACGTTTCAGGATTGCTTCTGGAGATATCAATGCTTCACCAAACGATAAAGAATTGTATCTAGAAATATCAGGGACTCACCAAGCGATACAGGATTGTATCTAGAGATATCAGGGCTTCACCAAATAAAACAGGATTGTTTCTGGAAATATCAAAGTTTCACCAAACAAAACAGGACTGTTTCTGGATATATCAGGGCTTCACCAAACGATATAGGATTGTTTCTGGAGATATCAGGGCTTAACCAAACGATACAGGATTGTATCTAGAGATATCAGGGATACACCAAACGATATAGGAATATATATAGAGGTATCAGGGATTCACCAAACGATACAGGATTGTTTCTGGAGATATCAGGGTTTCACCAAACGATGCAGGATTATTTCTGGAGACATCAGGGTTTCACCAAACGATACAGGATTGTTTCTGGAGATATCAGGGTTTTACCAAACGTTACAGGATTATTTCTGGAGACACCAGGGCTTCATAAATGATACAGGATTGTTTCTGGAGACATCAGGGTTTCACCAAACTTTACAAGACTGTTTCTGGAGTTATCAGGGTTTCACCAAACAAAACATAATTGTTTCTGGAGATAGCAGGGCTTCACCAAACAATACAGGATTGTTTCTGGAGATGTCAGGGATTCACCAAACGATATAGGATTGTTTCTGGAGATATCAGGGTTTCACTAAATAAAACAGGATTGTTTCTGAGGATATCAGGGTTTCACCAAATAAAAGAGGATTGATTCTGGAGTTATCAGGGCTTCACCAAACGATACAGGATTGTTTCTGGAGATATCAAGGCTTCACCAAACGATAGAGGATTGTTTCTGGAGATTTCAGTGTTTCACCAAATAAAACAGGATTGTTTCTTAAGATATCAGGGTTTCACCAAACGTTTCAGTATTGCTTGTGGAGATATCAATGCTTCACCAAACGATACAGGATTGTATCTAGAAATATCAGGGACTCACCAAACGATACAGGATTGTATCTAGAGATATCAGGGCTTCACCAAACAAAACAGGATTGTTTCTGGAAATATCAGAGTTTCACCAAACAAAACAGGACTGTTTCTGATATATCAGGGCTTCACCAAACGATATAGGATTGTTTCTGGAGATATCAGGGCTTCACCAAACGATACAGGATTGTATCTACAGATATATCAGTGATTCACCAAACGATACAGGAATGTATCTAGAGATATCAGGGATTCACCAAACGATACAGGATTGTTTCTGGAGATATCAGGGTTTCACCAAACGATGCAGGATTATTTCTGGAGACATCGGGGTTTCACCAAACAAAACAGGATTGTTTCTGGAGATATCAGGGTTTCACCAAACAAAACAGGATTGTTTCTGTAGATATCAGGGCTTCACCAAACGATACAGGATTGCATTTAGAGATATCAGGGCTTCACCCAACAAAACAGGATTGTTTCTGGAGATATCAGGGTTTCACCAAACAAAACAGGATTGTTTCTGGAGAAAGCAGGGCTTCATCAAACGATACAGGATTGTTTCTGGAGATATCAGGGCTTCACCAAATGATACAGGATTGTTTCTGGAGAACATCAGGGCTTCATCAAACAAAACAGGATTGTTTCTGGAGATATAAGGGCTTCACCAAACGATACAGGGTTTTTTCTGGAGATATCAGGGTTTCACCAAATAAAACAGGATTGTTTCTGGAGATATCAGGGTTTCACCAAATAAAACAGGATTGTTTCTGGAGATAACGGAGGTTCACCAAATGATAGAGGTTTTTTTCTGAAGATATTGAGGTTTCACCAAATGATAGAGGATTGTTTCTGGAGATATCAGAGTTTCACCAAATGATAGGGGATTGTTTCTGGAAATATGAGAGATTCACTAAATGATAGCGGATTTATTTTGGAGATATTAGAGCTTCACTAAATTATAGAGGATTGATTCTGGAGATATCAGAGCTTCTCCAAAAGATAGAGGATGGTTTCTGGAGATATCAGGACTTCACCAAATGTTAGAAGATTCTTTCTGGAGATAATGGGGTTTTACCAAATGATAGAGAATTTTTTATGGAGATATTGGGGTTTCACCTAATGATAGAGGATTGTTTCGGGAGATATCGGGACTTCACCAAATGTTAGAAGATTGTTTCTGGAGAAAACAGGATTTCACCAAATGATAGAAGATTGTTTCTGGAGATATTAGGTTTTGACCAAATGAGGCAGGAATGTTTCTGGAGATATTAGGGTTTCGCCAAATGATAGAAGATTGTTTCTGGAGAAATCAGGATTTCTCCAAATGATAGAAGATTGTTTCTGGAGAAATCAGGGTTTCACCAAATGATAGAAGATTGTTTCTGGAGAAATCAGGATTTCACCAAATGATAGAAGATTGTTTCTGGAGATATCGGGGTTTCACCAAATGATAGAGGATTGTTTCTGGAGAAATCAGGATTTCACCAAATGATAGAAGAATGTCTCTGGAGATATTAGGGTTTGGCCAACTGTTAGGGGATTGTTTCTGGAGAAATCAGAGCTTCACCAAAAGATAGAGGATTTATTCTGGAGATATCAGAGCTTCCCCAAATGATAGAGGATTGTTTCTGGAGATATCAGAGCTTCACTAAATGATAGAGGATTTATTCTGGAAAAATCAGAGCTTCACCACATGATAGAGGATTGTTTCTGGAGATGTCAGAGCTTCACCAAATTATAGAGGATTTATTCTGGAGATATCAGAGCTTCACCAAATGATAAAGGATTAATTCTTTAGAAATCAGAACTTAACCAAATGATAGAGGATTGTTTTTGGAGAAATCAGAGCTTCAGCGAATGATAGAGAATTGTTGTTGGAGATATCAGAGCTTCACCGAATGATAGAGGATTTATTCTGGATATATCAGAGCTTCATCAAATGATAGAGGATTGGTTTTGGAGATATCAGAGCTTCACCGAATGATAGAGGATTTATTCTGGAGATATCAGAGTTTCACCAAATGATAGAGGTTTGATTCTGGAGATATTAGAGCTTCACCAAATTATAGAGGTTTTATTCTGGAGATATCAGAGCTTCACTAAATGATAGAGGAGTGAAGGCCAGCGGTATCGACCGGCGTTCAGGAGTAGTTCATCCGGTAGTTGCCAATGGACCCCGCCTGCTACTGCGCAGAAGCGCGGCATCGTTGAGAGGTCCAGATCGGTGTTGGTGTCTGTGACCTGCACAATGTAGCGGCTGAGAAGGCGAGATGAGGCTGGTACTAGTTCAGCGGTGGCAGTGGCGGATGATGAAATGTGAATTTCCGGGATGGCTGGTTCAGGTATAGTTGGCGGTAATCACCATTGGCTGGTTCGGTGATAGCAACGTAACTCGGGCGGCTAAATTGGGCTTGCATCGCTGTGAAGACTATGAGCGAGGTCCGAAATGTCAGGGTCTCCCTCTGTGGGGAATCCGAGTAAAAAGCTCCTCCTTAAGTATTAGAAGGAAATAAGATGAGGCGATACCGCATGATCGCACCCGCGGATTCAAGGTGATATTTGTCTTAACCGCAAAAGCGGCAATGGGAGTGGGAATGAGCGCCGGGAGACAGACTTGACCTAGGCGCAGACCGCCACCGCAGCGGATTCCGGGAGAGGAATGAGGATGAAGCTAGTTCTTATACCTATATAGGAGCAATCATGACTCCGGACGCCGGAATGTAGTGGTTGGCTCTGCCGGCTCTCACCTCCTTCTTGAAGATTGTTCCGATGATGCTGTTGTTGACTACTATGACATTATTAATGAAGTTTTGTTCAGGGAGTTGTTCTGAAAGTCCTGGAGAATTTGAAAACACGAGCATATTTCATCCTGATGTTCTTGCTGCCGATCATCCCGGGCTGCCAGCTTGGCCGTCAAGGTCAGTAACTCCTGATGGAGGTCCTGAATGGCTTCACTTAGGCCCTGGATTTCTTGGAGCACGAAGTCTGGTTCTGCAATTGAAGTTGGTAGTGACTGCGCTGGCGGCAGTGTTGGTTGCTTGCTCTTGGGGCACTGGGCTTTCCCGGTGAAGTGTTCTTTGCCGAGACATGTGGCACAGAACGGGCAGCAGCGGCGGCGGATATCGTGCCCAGTGCACCCACATGTGAAGACGTTGGTGTCATAGTAGTGCCATCTCGGCGGCGAAGAGCAGCTTTCCTGGCTATGCTCGTAGACCCAGCAGCGGCGGAGCTCCTGTCTGATGCCCTAGACGTGCTAAAGTCGCCTCAATAAGGCGTGCAGATCCGCGCGGTTCTGTAGCTCCATTCTTATGAGAGATGTTGGGCCCCGGTCGCATATAATCTTAGTGGCCCTGCATCCGCGGCGAACATGAAATGCTTGAGAGCGTTCCCTACCGGCGGATAGCGGAGGAGCAGTTGTAGCTGAAGTGCAGCGGGTCTGCGCTGGTGCTTCTTCAACATCTCGAACAGAAGTGCTCTCCATTCTCCTCGTCGCTAGTTCCCCTTTTTATACCTATCGGTCGTTTTGCAGGAAACTTCGCAAGAGTAAACCACCGCAGATGTCACAAACTCACAATGCCGAGCGTCGATGTCAAAGAGCTGGCTGGCAGCAACATAGGCAAACTCGCAAACGTGTAACAATCACAAGTTCGACATCAAAAGAACACGTGTCCATCAGCTATTACTTGCGATGCAAGCAGTTCACAGAGATTCCGCGCTGACGGTCGTTGAGGTAAGTGTCACATTTCTAAAGCTGTAAGATCATGCAGCCCTCGTTTCTTGCGCTGCAGTAAATTCTGCTCTCCATTCTCGCTCATTGCCGGTCGTTTCTCCGCACTGTATCAGCGGCTTCCATCGCTCATTGTTGCCGTTCACCTGTTGGCTTCGTTTCATAACTTAATGCATTGTTGTACCTGTGTGAATGAACAATTGTACATTCAGCGACCACTTTATATCATCGAAGTCTTGATTGTTGTGAAGCTTCACTGTCAGCACTACTTCTAGAGATTTCTTGCCGACAAGTGATTGTTTTATAACTTGTTGAAATATGCTATGTTTGCCCTCAAGGATCAACAAGAAGAGAAATACTGCAGCAATTACAATACACAATTAATTTTAAAATGGGAGATACGGCTGGAGAAAATATTAAAATAATACATCTAGGACAGCGACCCAGAATAGTAATGTTCGAAATAAGAAAACTCAATGGATTTAGAAATGTGGCCAAAAATACGTGGATACATACACCAGCAACTGCGACGCTATCTCTCAGCCACAGTTCTCAGTAATGGGGTACAGCTGTGCCGAGGTAAGTGTAAGAGGAATGGAATTCACTCATTACTTCCAGTACTTGCATGAAATAAAGTTACATTTAGGAAAAATATTACAAGTCCGTGGAGACAAAGCTATTATATACAACAGATTCAAATGCTCAATCATCCTGGTGGTGGAGTAAGAAGAATCCAGACGGAAATTATCATCTGGTGATAATCGGTACACTTTTGTAACAGAACGTTAGCAAAAGAATATGTATGTTACAGAATTGCAAAGTAGCTCAATAACTTACAATAACTGACCATAACTTAATATATTTTGATTCGAATTGTGGAAAAGTGAAGGGTATAAGATAAGAAAACATAAAAGAATTAGATATCAAATAAAAACGCTAATTGGGCGAAACTTAAAGAAAATTTTGTAGTACCAGAAATAATAAAGTCAGGAACGGATATAAACATAAAATCGAAATAATTAATAAAAAAACCATACAGATTGCTATGGGAAAAAAGCCTAAGGAAATGTAATTATTCAGAGAATGAGTATAAGGTATGGAATAAGAATTCACAGATATTAAGAACAAAAGTGCGTAAAGCAAGAAGATATTATCTGTGAAGTGTAACAGACAAGAAAGAGAAACAAATTTGAATAAAAATCGGAAATTGAGATAAGAATATAAAACAGAAATAGAAAACACACGTAAAATATCTTGGTCACGATTGGTAGAGGATCAACTACCAAACGGCACCATACAAGATTGTAATGGAAAGATTGGACCTCCAACAATAAGGAAGGAAGATGGGAGCTTCAGTACAACCTGGTTACAATCAATCAAAATACTATTGCCAATGGATGTCGAAACAGAGGAGACAGAAGAACACAAACAAAAAACAAGAATATAATCAACAGTATATTATATTCCTTCCATCTTTCCGAGAAAAAAAATTAAAAAAGCCCAAAGAAAGCGCCAGGCCCAGATAATATTTCTAGTTAAAATGCAATAGCACCATATCTGTGTGCTCTATTTAGCGCATGTCTCATTGAGGGGAAAGTACGATACTGCTGAAACAGGCAGCCCTGGATACACTCAGGTTCACTGACCCAAAGTCATACACACCTAAATCCAAGAAACATTATTATATAACAAAATAAATGAACATCGAGCTATGATAGAGATGACAAATAAACAATATTGTTTCAGAAAATGGAGGTCGACAGAGTATGTCATTAATACGGCGATTAAGGGTAGCAATAAAACAAATGTAGTTGGCATATTTGCAGATATAGCAGGAGCATTCGACAACCTCTGGTGGCCGCAACCATTTAAAACAACAAGAGATGAGAGATATCCAAGAGTTTGAACAATTCATTAAAAGACTACTGTAAAATAGAAGGGTGAACGTAAAAGGAGACAATAGATAAACAGTGAAAGAAATAAGCCAAGGATGTCCACAAGGGTCTATCAGGGACCATTACTTTCGGATATACTAACAGAGGCTATTCTACAAGAAATAGATACAGTGGAAACCATATTAGAGGAGTAGCTTATGCAGACGACCTTTTAATATCAATAGAAGCCAGCAATTAGAACATAATCAAATCTAAACGTTAAAGTGGAGATGCCCTCAGAAGTCAGCGTTTATGTTGGCCAAAGGGAGTCTTAAGTGAGATACATTTTGATGAAAACAGAACTATGTGAAACATTTGGAGCGCGTCACAACTGGCCACAATGAGCGTTGGTGATATCACACAATAAACAACTGCACATGCTGGGAGAACGGTGCAGGACGATATTAATCCAAACTGAATGGGATACAATGTCCCAAGGTAAAAGAATTGTGAAATCAAAAACAAGGAATAAGTCAAAAACGATGAACTTCACGAAAAAAATGTTGTGATGTATAACTGAATGGGATACATTGTGTGTGTTTTAAAGTGATCTGCATTTTTGTGTGGGAACAAATTATTTAAAATTATGGGAAACAAAACTTATACCAAAACAGTATATAACAGCATAAAGACTTACGTGACAGACAGAACAGTTTACATACAAACATCATCAGGAAGAATTGAGAGAGAAATAAATAAAGCATGTCCCCAAAGTTCCATTCTGGGATGTTTGTTTTGGGATATAAAAACCGAACCAATAGAAGAAATCGGAAACATGGAAGTAGTAAGTATGTGAAATTATAGTCTATGCTGACGATTTAATGATCATCAAGAATAGAACAGAATTGGAAGAAAAATTCAAGAGCATGATGGAAGGACTTGAAAATTGGTGTAAGAGACCCAAGCTGAAACTTGCCCCACATAAATCAGTCTATATGCTATTTAAGGGCGATAATCAAAATGAATAACCAAAGCATAAAAAATGCACAAATCGTTCAGTTGTATAGGAATAGAATTAGAGGAAAAGATGCTTTTTAACAATAATTCGAGATATGTTAGAATCAAAGCAGTAAATGGCGTCTATTGCTTTTACAGCAGCAAGGATATACCATGTGAGTTTTGTGGTTATAGGATATGGCGCAAGCGTATAGACTCAAAATTAAAAGGCAAACTTTACTGCGCAGTACTGGAACCACTAAAACGACATCCACTTTAGCGTTACTAACTATTGCCGGAATTTGGCCTATGGATTATATCATAAGACTGAGAGGGGCAAATTATTGGTTAACAACAGGCATTTGAAAAAGCTTTTGAAATTATTGGAGAAAGGTGTAGTACCAATCAAGCTGCGATGAATTATTTACTTCAAGAATCGCAAAACAAAGGGATAACTTTGATGTAGGAAGACGAGATTATAATCTTTTTCCAAATATAAAAGAAAGGTTACAACTAAAATTTGTTACGCCACAGGCCATGGCGAATACAACGAAAACCCTAACACAATAAGAAAGAAGTGCACGGGTTTGACTGAAATATGGGAGTCCGTAGATAGTAATGTGTTTGGGAAACATGCAGAACTAGTAGCGAAAGAAAGATAAAAATTAGGAGGAAAACGTGTATGAGAGATAGTAAGGAATCAAGAGGATTATTGCGAATTGGAAAACATTACTAAACTAGTATCTGTTATATCCCTAGAAGAAATTATTGGACATCAATCTGCGAGGAAGTAGCATAACACAAGACGACAGATAGAACATCAATCTGCGAGGAAGGAGCATAACACAAGACGACAGACAGAACATCAATCTGCGAGGAAGTAGCATAACACAAGACGACAGATAGAACATCAATCTGCGAGGAAGTAGCATAACACAAGACGACAGATAGAACATCAATCTGCGAGGAAGGCGCATAACACAAGACGACAGATAGAACATCAATCTGCGAGGAAGGAGTATAACACAAGAACCTGAGATAGAACTTCAATCTGCGAGGAAGGAGTATAACACAAGACGACAGATAGAACATCAATCTGCGAGGAAGGAGTATAACACAAGACGACAGATAGAACATCAATCTGCGAGGAAGGAGTATAACACAAGAAGACAGATAGAACATCAATCTGCGAGGAAGGAGCATAACACAAGACGACAGATAGAACATCAATCTGCGAGGAAGGAGTATAACACAAGAAGACAGATAGAACATCAATCTGCGAGGAAGGAGCATAACACAAGACGACAGATAGAATATCAATCTGCGAGGAAGTAGCATAACACAAGACGACAGATAGAACATCAATTTGCGAGGAAGGAGCATAACACAAGACGACAGATAGAACATCAATCTGCGAGGAAGGAGTATAACACAAGAACCTGAGATAGAACTTCAATCTGCGAGGAAGGAGTATAACACAAGATCTGAGACAGAACATCAATCTGCGAGGAAGGAGTATAACACAAGACCTGGGATAGAACTTCAATCTGCGAGGAAGGAGTATAACACAAGTACCTGAGGTAAAACTTCAATCTGCGAGGAAGTAGCATAACACAAGACCTGAGATAGAACTTCAATCTGCGAGGAAGGAGTATAACACAAGAACCTGAGGTAGAACTTCAATCTGCGAGGAAGGAATATAACACAAGATCTGAGGTAGAACTTCAATCTGCGAGGAAGGAGTATAACACAAGAACCTGAGGTAGAACTTCAATCTTCGAGGAAGGAGTATAACACAAGATCTGAAGTAGAACTTCAATCTGCGAGGAAGGAGTATAACACAAGAACCTGAGATAGAACTTCAATCTGCGAGGAAGGAGTAGAACACAAGATCTGAGAAAGAACATCAATCTGCGAGGAAGGAGTATAACACAAGACTTGGGATAGAACTTCAATCTGCGAGGAAGGAGTATAACACAAGAACCTGAGGTAGAACTTCAATCTGCGAGGAAGGAGTATAACACAAGATCTCAGAAAGAACATCAATCTGCGAGGAAGGAGTATAACACAAGATCTGAGATAGAACTTCAATCTGCGAGGAAGGAGTATAACACAAGACCTGGGATAGAACATCAATCAGCGAGGAAGGAGTATAACACAAGATCTGAGATATAACTTCAATCTGCGAGGAAGGTGTATAAAACAAGAACCTAAGACAGAACATCAATCTGCGAGGAAGTAGTATAACACAAGAACCTAAGACAGAACTTCAATCTGCGAGGAGGGAGTATAACACAAGACATGGGATAGAACATCACTCAGCGAGGAAGTAGTATAACACAAGACCTGGGATAGAACATCAATCAGCGAGGAAGTAGTATAACACAAGAACCTAAGACAGAACATCAATCTGCGAGGAAAAAGAATCACAGAAGACCAGAGACAGAACATCAATCTGCGAGGAAGTAGTATAACACAAGACTAGAAACAGAACATGAATCTGCGAGGAAGAAGTATAACACAAGACGAGAGACAGAGCATCAATCTGCGAGGAGTAGAATAACACAGGACCTGAGATAAAACATCAATCTGTGAGGAAGAAGTATACAACAAGACATGAGATAGAACTTCAATCTGTGAGGAAGTACGACAACTCAAGACGAGAGATAGAACATCAATCTGTGAGGAAGGAGTATAACACAAGACATGAGATAGAACTTCAGTCTGTGAGGAAGGAGTATAACAAAAGGCATGAGATAGAACTTCAATCTGTGAGGAAGTAGTACTACTCAAGACCAGAGATAGAACATCAATCTGTGAGGAAGGAGTATAACACAAGACATGAGATAGAACATCAATCTGTGAGGAAGTAGTATAACACAAGACATGAGATAGAACTTCAATCTTTGAGGAAGTAGTATAACACAAGACATGAGATAGAACTTCCATCTGTGAGGAAGTAGTACAACTCAAGACCAGAGACAACACATCAATCTGTGAGGAAGGAGTATAACAAAAGAACCTGAGATACAACATCAATCTGTGAGGAAGGAGTATAACAGAAGACCAGACACAGAACAGCAATCTGCGAGGAATGAATATACCAGAAGAACCTGAGACAGAACAATAATCTGCCATAAAGGAGTATAACACAAGAAACTGAGACAGAACATCAATCTGCGAGGAAGGTGTATAACACAAGAACCTGAGACAGAAAATTAATCTGCCATAAAGGAGTATAACACAAGACCAGACACAGAACATCAATCTGCGAGGAAGGTGTACAACACAAGAACTTGATACAGAACAATAATCTGCCAAGAAGGAGTATAACACAAGAAACTGAAATAGAACATCAATCTGCCATAGAGGAGTATAACACAAGACCAGACACAGAACATCAATCTGCGAGGAAGGTGTATAACAGAGGAACCTGAGACAGAACAATAATCTGCCAAGAATGAGTATAACACAAGAACCTGAGACAGATCAATAATCTGCCAGGAAGGAGTATACAACAAGAAACTGAGACAGAACATCAATCTGATAGGAAGGAGTATAACACAAGACCAGCGATAGAACATCAATGTGCGAGGAAGATGTATAACACAGGAACCTGAGGCACAACATCAATCTGTGAGGAAGTAGTACGACACAAGAACCTGAGATAGAACATCAATATGTGAAGAAGCAGTATATCACAAGACCTGTGATGGAACATCAATCTCTGAGGAAGGAATACAATACAAGACCTGAGATAGAACATCAATCTGCGAGGAAGGAGTATAATACAAGACCTGAGATAGAACAACAATCTCGGAGGAAGGAGTATAACACAAGAACCTGAGACAGAACATCAATCTGCGAGGAAGTAGTATAACACAAGACATAGAATAGAGCACCAATCTGCGAGGAAGTAGTATAACACAAGAACCTGAGACAGAACATCAATCTGCGAGGAAGGAGAATCATACAAGACCAGAGAAAGAACATCACTCTGAGAGGATGTAGTACAACGCAAGACCAGAGACAGAACATCACTCTGCGAGGATGGAGTATTACACAAGACCAGAGACAGAACATCAATCTGCGAGGAAGGAGAATCATACAAGACCAGAGAAAGAACATCACTCTGCGAGGATGTAGTACAACGCAAGACCAGAGACAGAACATCACTCTGCGAGGATGTAGTACAACGCAAGACCAGAGAAAGAACATCACTCTGCGAGGATGTAGTACAACGCAAGACCAGAGACAGTACATCACTCTGCGAGGATGGCGTAATACACAAGACCTGAGATAGAACTTCAATCTGCGAGGAAGGAGTATAGCACAAGATCTGAGATAGAACATCAATCTGCGAGGAAGGAGTATAACACAAGAACAGAGACAGAACATCAATCTGCGCGGAAGGAGAATCACACAAGAACCTAAGACAGAACAACAATCTGCGAGGAAGGAGAATCACTCAAGACCAGAGACAGAACATCAGTCTGGGAGGAAGTAGTATATCACAAGACTAGAATCAGAACATCAATCTGCGCGGAAGTAGTATAGCACAAGACCAGAGACAGAACATCAATATGTGAGGAAGTAGTATAACACAAGACCAGAGACAGAACATCAATTTGTGAGCAAGGAGTATAACACACAAACCTGAAATAGAACATCAATCTGTGAGGAAGGAGTATAACACAAGAACCTGAGACAGAACATCAAACTGTGAGGAAGTAGTATATCACAAGACTTGGGATACAACATCAATCTGTGAGGAAGGAGTATAACACAAGGCGAGAGACAGAACATCAATCTGCGAGGAAGTAGTATAACACAAGACCTGAGATAGAACAACAATCTGTGAGGAAGGAGTATAACACAAGAACAGAGACAGAACATCAATCTGTGAGGAAGGAGTATAACACAAGAACAGAGATAGAACAACAATCTGTGAGAAAGGAGTATAACACAAGACGACAGATATAACATCAATATGCGAGGAAGGAGTATAACACAAAAACAGAGACAGAACGTCAATCTGCGACGAAGTAGTATAACACAAGAACAGAGACAGAACATAATTCTGTGAGGAAGTAGTACAACACAAGACCTGAGATAAAACAACAATCTATGAGGAAGTAGTATAACACAAAAACAGAGACAGAACATCAATCCGCGATGAAGTAGTATAACACAAGAACAGAGACAGAACATAATTCTGTGAGGAAGTAGTACAACACAAGACCAGAGACCGAACATCAATCTGCGAGGAAGTAGTATAACACAAGACTGAGAACCGAACATCAATCTGTGAGGAAGGAGTATAACACAAGATCAGAGACCGAACATCAATCTGCGAGGAAGTAGTATAACACAAGACCAGAGACTGAGCATCAATCTGCGAAGAAGTAGTACAACACAAGACCAGAGACCGAACATCAATCTGCGAGGAAGTAGTATAACACAATACCAGAGACCGAACATCAATCTGCGAGGAAGTAGAATAACACAAGCCCAGAGACCGAACATCAAGCTGCGAGAAAATAGCATAACACAATACTAGAGACCGAACATCAATCTGCGAGGAAGTAGTATAACACAATACCAGAGACCGAACATCAATCTGCGAGGAAGTAGTATAACACAAGACCAGAGACCGAACATCAAGCTGCGAGAAAGTAGCATAACACAAGAACAGAGACAGAACGTCAATATGCGACGAAGTAGTATAACACAAGAACAGAGACAGGACATAACTCTGCGAGGAAGTAGTACAACACAAGACCAGAGACCGAACATCAATCTGCGAGGTACGAGTATAACACAAGTACCTGAGACAGAACATCAATGTGCAAGGAAGTATTATAACACAAGACCAGAGACAGAACATCAATCTGTGGGGAAGGAGTATAGCACCAGAACCTGAGACAGAACATCAATCTGCCAGGAAGGAGTAGAATTCAAGAACATGAGACAGAACATCAATGTGCGAGGAAGGATTATAACACAAGACCAGAGACAGAACATCAATCTGTGTGGAAGGAGTATAGCACCAGAACCTGAGACAGAACATTATCTGTGAGGAAGGAGTATTACAGAAGTCCAGAGACAGAACATCAATGTGTGAGGAAGGAGTATAGCACCAGAACCTGAGACAGAAGATTATCTGTGAGGAAGGAGTATAACACAAGACCAGAGACAGAACATCAATCTGTGTGGAAGGTGTATAGCACCAGAACCTGAGACAAAACATCATCTGTGAGGAAGGAGTATAACAGAAGTCCAGAGACAGAACGTCAATCTGTGAGGAAGGAGTATAACACATGACCTGAGGTGGAACATCAATCTCTCAGAAAGGAGTATAACACAAGATCTGACATAGAACATCAATCTGTGAGGAAGGAGTATAACACAAGGCGAGACACAGAACACCAAACTGCGAGGAAGGAGTAAAGCACAAGAGCTGAGATAGAACATCTATCATTGAGAAAGGAGTATAACACAAGACCTGAGATAGAACATCAATCTGGAAGAAGGAGTATTACACAAGGCGAGAGACAGAACATCAATCTGCGAGGAAGTAGTACAACACAAGACCTGAGAGAGAACATCAATCTGCGACGATGGAGTATAACACAAGACCTGAGATACAACATCAATCTGCGAGGAAGTAGTATAAAACAAGACCTGAGATAGAACATCAATCTGCGAGGAAGTAGTATAACACAATACCTGAGATAGAACATCAATCAGCGAGGAAGGAGTATAACACAACACCTGAGATAGAACATCAATCTGCGAGGCCGTAGTATAGCACAAGACCATAGACAGAACATCAATCTGTGAGGAAGGAGTATAACACAAGACCTGAGATAGAACATCAATCTGCGAGGCCGTAGTATAGCACAGGACCAGAGACAGAACATCCATCTGCGAGGAAGTAGTACAACACAAGACCAGAGATAGAGCATCAATCTGTGAGGTAGGAGTATAACACAAGACCTGAGATAGAACATTAATCTGTGAGGAAGGAGTATAACGCAGGACCAGAGACAGAACATCAATCTGCGACGAAGGAGTATAACACAAGACCTGAGATAGAACATCAATCTGTGAGGAAGTCGTATAACACAAAACCTGAGATAGAACATCAATCTGTGAGGTAGGAGTATAACACGAAACCTGAGATAGTACATCAATCTGTGAGGTAGGAGTATAACACGAAGTCTGAGATAGTACATCAATCTGTGAGGAAGTAGCATAACACAAAACCTGAGATAGTACTTCAATCTGTGAGGAAGGAGTATAACACAAAAACCTGAGATAGAACATCAATCAGTGAGGTAGGAGTATAACAGAGGAACCTGACACAGAACATCAAACTGCGAGGAAGGAGTTTAACACAAGACCAGACACAGAACATGAATCAGCGAGGAAGGATATTAACACAAGATCCTGAGACAGAACATCAATCTGCGAGGAAGGAGTGTAAGACAAGACCAAAGACCGAACATCAATAAGCGAGGAAGGAGTATAACACAAGACCAGACACAGAACATCAATTTGCGAGGAAGGAGTATAACACAAGTTCCTGAGACAGAACATCAATCTGCGAGGTACGAGTATAATACAAGAACCTGAGACAGAACATCAATCTGCCAGGAAGGAGTATAACACAAGAACCTGAGACAGAACATCAATGTGCGAGGAAGGATTATAACACAAGACCAGAGGCAGAACATCAATCTGTGGGGAAGGAGTATAGAACCAGTACCTGAGACAGAATATTATCTGTGAGGAAGGAGTATAACAGAAGTCCAGAGACAGAATATGAATATGTGAGGGAGGAGTATAACCCAGGAACCTGAGATAGAACATCAATCTGCGAGGAAGCAGTATAACACAAGTCCCTGAGATGGAACATCAATCTGTGAGGAAGTAGTATAACACAAGTCCATGAGATAGAACGTCAATCTGCGAGGAAGGAGTATAACACAAGTCCCTGAGATGGAACATCAATCTGTGAGGAAGTAGTATAACACAAGTCCATGAGATAGAACATCAATCTGCGAGGAAGGAGTATAACACAAGTCCCTGAGATAGAACAACAATCTGCGAGGAAGGAGTATAACACAAGTCCCTGAGATAGAACATCAATCTGTGATGAAGTAGTATAACACAAGTCCATGAGATAGAACATCAATCTGCGAGGAAGGAGTATATCACAAGTCCCTGAGATAGAACATCAATCTGTGAGGAAATAGAATAACACAAGACCACGGATAGAACATCAATCTGCGAGAAAGGTGTATAACACAAGACCACAGATAGAACATCAATCTGTGTGGAAGGTGTATAATACAAGTGCACAGATAGAACATCAATCTTCGAGGATGGAGTATAACACAAGTCCCTGAGATAGAACATCTATCTGTGAGGAAGCAATATAACACAAGTCCCTGAGATAGAACATCTCTCTGTGAGGAAGTAGTATAACACAAGTCCCTGAGACAGAACACCTCTCTGTGAGGAAGTAGTATAACACAAGTACCTGAGATAGAACATCTATCTGTGAGGAAGTAGTATATCACAAGTCCCTGAGACAGAAGATCTCTCTGTGAGGAAGTAGTATAACACAAGTCCCTGAGACAGAACATCTCTCTGTGAGGAAGTAGTATAACACAAGTCCCTGAGATAGAACATCTATCTGTGAGGAAGTAGTATAACACAAGTCCCTGAGACAGAACATCTCTCTGTGAGGAAGTAGTATAACTCAAGTACCTGAAGTAGAACATCAATCTGTGAGGAAGTAGTATAACACAAGAACCTGATATAGAACATCAATCTGTGAGGAAGTAGTATAACACAAGACCACAGATAGAACATCAATGTGTGAGGAAGTAGTATAACACAAGAACCTGAGATAGAACATCAATCTGTGAGGAAGTAATATAACACAAGAACCAGAGGCAGAACATCAATCTGTGAAGAAGGAGTATAACACAAGACCAGAGACAGAACATCAATCTGTGAGGAAGGAGTATAAGACAAGACCAGAGACAGAACATCAATCTGTGAGGAAGGAGTATAATACAAGAACCAGAGGCAGAACATCAATCTGTGAGGAAGGAGTATAACACAAGACCAGAGACAGAACATCAATCTGTGACGAAGGAGTATAACACAAGAACCAGAGGCAGAACATCAATCTGTGAGGAAGAAGTATAGCACAAGGCCAGAGACAGAACATCAATCTGTGTGGAAGGAGTATAACACGAGATCAGAGACAGAACATCAATCTGTGGGGAAGGAGTATAACACGAGATCAGAGACAGAACATCAATCTGTGAGGAAGGAGTGTAACACAAGACCAGAGACAGAACATCAATCTGTGAGGAAGGAGTATAACATGAGATCAGAGACAGAACATCAATCTGTGAGGAAGGAGTGTAACACAAGACCAGAGACAGAACATCAATCTGTGAGGAAGGAGTATAGCACCAGACCAGAGACAGAACATCAATCTGTGAGGAAGGAGTATAGCACAAGACCAGAGACAGAACATCAAACTGTGAGGAAGGAGTATAACACCAGATCAGAGACAGAACATCAATCTGTGAGGAAGGAGTATAACACGAGATCAGAGACAGAACATCAATCTGTGAGGAAGGAGTGTAACACAAAACCAGAGACAGAACATCAATCTGTGAGGAAGGAGTATAGCACCAGACCAGAGACAGAACATCAATCTGTGAGGAAGGAGTATAGCACCAGACCAGAGACAGAACATCAATCTGTGAGGAAGGAGTATAGCACAAGACCAGAGACAGAACATCAATCTGTGAGGAAGGAGTATAGCACCAGACCAGAGACAGAACATCAATTTGTGAGGAAGGAGTGTAACACAAGACTAGAGAGAACATCAATCTGTGAGGAGGGAGTATAACACAAGACTAGAGAGAACATCAATCTGTGAGGAAGGGGTGTAACACAAGACTAGAGAGAACATCAATCTGTGAGGAGGGAGTATAACACAAGACTAGAGAGAACATCAATCTGTGAGGAAGGAGTATAGCACAAGACCAGAGACAGAACATCAATCTGTGAGGAAGGAGTATAGCACAAGACTAGAGAGAGAACATCAATCTGTGAGGAGGGAGTATAACACAAGACTAGAGAGAGAACATCAATCTGTGAGGAAGGAGTGTAACACAAGACCAGAGACAGAACGGCAATCTGCGAGGAAGGAGTATAACCCAAGATCCAGGGGAAAACTTAGGCCGATAGGATCACACGAAGATAAGATCCAAATGCCAGTCAACAGGAGGCGTCAACTGTGGCTCACACAAAGAGAATATCCATATACAATTAACAGGAGACGTCAACTGTGGCTCACACGAAGAGAGGATCCATTTATTAAACAACAGGAGACGTCAGCTGTGGCTCACACGAAGAGAAGATCAATATACCAATCAATAGGAGACATCAACTGTGGCTCACACGAAGAGCAGATCCATACAAGGCCAATCAACAGGAGACGTCAACTGTGGCTCACACGAAGAGCAGATCCATCCCAGGCCAATCAACAGGAGACGTCAACTGTGGCGCACACGAAGAGCAGATCCATACAAGGCCAATCAACAGGAGACGTCAACTGTGGCTCACACGAAGAGCAGATCCATACAAGGCCAATCAACAGGGGACGTCAACTGTGGCTCACACGAAGAGCAGATCCATACAAGGACAATCAACAGGAGACGTCAACTGTGGCGCACACGAAGAGCAGATCCATACAAGGCCAATCAACAGGAGACGTCAACTGTGGCTCACACGAAGAGCAGATCCATACAAGGACAATCAACAGGAGACGTCAACTGTGGCTCACACGAAGAGCAGATCCATACAAGGCCAATCAACAGGGGACGTCAACTGTGGCTCACACGAAGAGCAGATCCATACAAGGACAATCAACAGGAGACGTCAACTGTGGCTCACACGAAGAGCAGATCCATACAAGGACAATCAACAGGAGACGTCAACTGTGGCTCACACGAAGGAACAGCAGAAGCCGCTTGAAGAAGTAGTCAGACCAAGAACGATAACCACTCAAACTACACGGTGACAGTTAAAGCTGCCAGAAATAATGAACTACAAGCGTCTGGAACTGCTGAACCAGCTTCCTCTACTTATGGATACCAGTTGCACATAACAGTTTTTCTTTGTTTATGTTGTGTAGTTAGAATTGTAGTTATAAAATAGTAGTTTGTGAAGTAGAATCCTTGTGAAGTAAACTAGAAATATAGTATATGAGTTGAATTTGCAATATTTAAATGATGTAGATGTATTAAAACTGTAGAATAGAAGAAAGTCTGTATAATTAGTTTACAAATGTAAGGATACTGCAGCCATGTAACCCGTAGCTATATATCTTAATTGTACAATTTATCTGCAAATTTTATACTACGTTTTGATGTAATTGGAAATATTATAAATAACTTATTACATTACCAGGACTGGTGTAGATTATCTACACACCAGTCTATTGGACATGAGATTTTATTTATTTGAATTCGCATAATATTGGCAACGGCGGAGTGGAAAGCTTCTGTATATAATTCACAGTGGCGGAGTAAATAGCTGCTGTGTACAATTGGTAGTGGGGGAGTGGATAGCTGCTGTATACAATTGGCAGTGGGGGAGTGGATAGCTGCTGTATATAATTGGCTTTGGGAGAGTGGATAGCTTATGTATATAATTGCCAGTGGGGGACAGGATACCTGCTGTATATAATTGCCAGTGGGGGAGTGGATATCTGCTGTACATAATTGGCAGTGGGGCAGTGGATAGCTGCTGTACATAATTGTCAGTGGGGGAGTGGATAGCTGCTGTATATAATTGGCAGTGGGGGAGTGGATATCTGCTGTATATAATTGGCAGTGGTGGAGTGAATACCTGCTGTTTATAAATGGCAGTGGGGGAGTGGAAAGCTGCTGTATTAAATTGCCAGTGGCGAAGTGGATATATGCTGTTAATAATTAGCAGTGGGGGAGTGGAAGTCTGCTGTATATAATTGGCAGTGAGGGAGTGGATAGCTGCTGTATATAACTGGCAAAAGCGGTGTGGATATCTGCTGTATATAATTGGCAGAGGCGGAGTGGATAGCTGCTGTATATAACTGGCAAAAGCGGTGTGGATATCTGCTGTATATAACTGGCAGTGTGGGAGTGGATAGCTGCTGTATATAATTGGTAGTGGGGGAGAGGATAGCTGCTGTATATAATTGGCAGTGGGGAGTGGATAGTTGCTGTATATAATTGGTGTGGGTGCGTGGATAGCTGCTGTATATAATTGCCACTGGCGGAGTGGCTATCTGCTGTATATAATTGGCAGTGGGGAGTGGATAGTTGCTGTATATAATTGGTGTGGGGGCTAAGATAGCTGCTGTATATAATTGGCAGTGGGGGAATGGATATCTGATGTATATAATGGGCAGTGGGAGATTGGATAGCTGCTGAATATAATTGGCAGTGGGGGAGGGGATAGCTGCTGTATATAATTGGCAGTGGGGCAGTGGGTAGCTGCTGTATACAATTGGCAGTGGGAGAGTGGGTAGCTGCTGAATATAATTGGCAGTGGCGGAGTGGATAGCTGCTGTATATAATTGGCAGTGAGTGATTGGATATCTGCTGTATTCATTTGGCAGTGGGGGAGTGGATAGCTGCTGTAATTAATTGGTGGTGGTGGAGAGGATAGCTGTTGTATATAATTAGCAGTGGGGGCGTGGATAGATGCTGTATATAATTGGCAGCGGGGGAGTGGATATCTGCTGTATATAGTTGTCAGTAAAAGAGTGGATATCTGCTGTATACATTAGGGAGTGGGGGAGAAGGTAGCTGCTGTATATAATTGGCAGTGGGGGAGTGGATAACAGCTGTATATATTTGGCGGTGGGGGAGTGATTAGCTGCTGTATATAATTGCCAGTGTGGGAGTGAATAGCGGTTGTATATAGCTGGCAGTGTAGGAGTGGATATCTGCTGTATATAATTGCCAGTGTGGGAGTGGAAGACTGCTGTATATAATTTGCAGTGGGAGAGTGGGTATCTGCTGTATATAATTGGCTGTGGCGTAGTGTATAGCTGCTGTATATAATTGGCAGTGGGGGAGTGGATAGCTGCTGTATATAATTGGCAGTGAAGAAGTTGATATCTACTGTATATAATTGGCAGTGGGGGAGTGGATAGCTGCTGTATATAATTGGCAGTGGGGCAGTGGATAGCTGCTGTATATAATTTGCTGTGGGAGAGTAGATATCTGCTATATATAATTGGCAGTGAGGGAGTGGACAGCTTCTGTATATAATTGCAGGGGGAGGTGGAAAGCTCGTGTATATATTTGGCAGTGCTGAGTGGATTGCTGCAGTATATAATTGGCAATGGGGAGGTGAATATCTACTGCATATAATTGGCAGTGGGGGAGTTGATAGATGCTGTATATAATTTGCAGTGGGAGAGTAGATATCTTCTGTATATAATTGGCTGTGTAGGAAGTGGATAGCTGCTGTACATATTTTGCAGTAGGGGAGTCTATATATGCTGTATATAATTGCAAGTGGGGAGTAGATAGCTGCTGTATATAATTGGCAGTGGGATAGTGGATATATGCTGTATGTAATTGGCAGTGGGGAAGTGGATTGTGTCTGTAAATAATTGGCAGTGGGGGAGTGGTTTACTTCTGTATAAAATTAGCAGTGGGGGTGTGGATAGCTGCTGTATATAATTGGCAGCGGTGGAGTGGATAGCTGCTGTATATAATTGCCAGCGTCGGAGTGGATATCTGCTGTATATAACGTGCAGCGGTGGAGTGTATAGCTGCTGTATATAATTGCCAGCGGCGGAGTGGATATCTGCTGTATGTAATTAGCTGTGGTGGAGTGATAGCTGCTGTAAATAGTTGCCAATGGCGGAGTGGGTATCTGCTGTATATAATTGACACTGGCGGAAAGCATAGCTGCTGTATATAATTGACAGTGGCGGAGTTTTTAACTGCTGTATATAATTGACAGTGGTGGAGTGGATAGCTGCTGTTTATAATTGACAGAAGCGGAGTGGTTAGCTGCTGTATATAATTGACAGTGGCTGAAAGCATAGTTGCTGTATATATTTGACAGTGGCGGAACGGGTAGCTGCCTAATGCAATTGACAGTGGCGGATTTGATAGTTGCTGTATATAATTAACAGTGGTGGAGTGGATAGCTGCTGTATGTAATAGACAGTACTGTAGTGTATAGGTGTTGTATGTAATAGACAGTAGCTTAGCGGATAGGTGTATGTAGTTGACAGTAGCGGAGTGGTAGGTGCTGTATGTATTTGACAGTGGCGGAAAGCATAGTTGCTGTATATATTTGACAGTGGCGGAACGGGTAGCTGCTGAATGTAATTGACAGTGGCGAATTGAATAGCTGCTGTATATAATTGACAGTGGTGGAGTGGATAGCTGCTGTATGTAATAGATAGTAGCGTAGTGGATAGCTGTTGTATGTAATAGACAGTAGCTTAGCGGATAGGTGTATGTAGTTGACAGTAGCGGAGTGGTAGGTGCTGTATGTATTTGACAGTGGCGGAAAGCATAGTTGCTGTATATATTTGACAGTGGCGGAACGGGTAGCTGCCTAATGCAATTGACAGTGGCGGATTTGATAGTTGCTGTATATAATTAACAGTGGTGGAGTGGATAGCTGCTGTATGTAATAGACAGTACTGTAGTGTATAGGTGTTGTATGTAATAGACAGTAGCTTAGCGGATAGGTGTATGTAGTTGACAGTAGCGGAGTGGTAGGTGCTGTATGTATTTGACAGTGGCGGAAAGCATAGTTGCTGTATATATTTGACAGTGGCGGAACGGGTAGCTGCTGAATGTAATTGACAGTGGCGAATTGAATAGCTGCTGTATATAATTGACAGTGGTGGAGTGGATAGCTGCTGTATGTAATAGATAGTAGCGTAGTGGATAGATGTTGTATGTAATTGATAGTAGCGGAGTGGATAGGTGTTGTATGTAATAGAGTAGCGTAGTGGATAGCTGTTGTATGTAATAGACAGTAGCGTAGTGGATAGATGTTGTATGTATTTGACAGTAGCGGAGTGGATATGTGTTGTATGTAATTGACAGTAGCGGAGTGCATAGGTGTTGTATGTATTTGACAGTAGCGGAGTGGATATGTGTTGTATGTAATTGACAGTAGCGGAGTGCATAGGTGTTGTATGTAATTGACAGTAGCGGAGTGGATAGGTGTTGTATGTAATTGACAGTAGCGGAGTGGATAGGTGTTGTATGTATTTGACAGTAGCGGAGTGGATAGGTGTTGTATGTAATTGACAGTAGCGGAGTGGTTAGCTGCTGTATGTTATTGACAGTGACGGGGAGGGTAGCTTCTGTGTATAATTGACAGTAGCGGAGTGGTTAGCGGCTGTGTGTGTTTGACTGTGGCGGAGAGTGTAGCTTCTGTGTGTAGTTAACGGTGGCGGAGAGGTTAGCGGCTGTATGTAATTGACAGTGGCGCAGAGGGTAGCGACTCGCCACGAAACAGCGGCCGCTCATCAAGCCAGTATCGATCAACTGCCCCCCCTGCAGCCCGAGCTTTTAGCCGGGCAAGTGTCAATATTAGTGTTCCCGTCACGGTTAATGGAGCAATGAAAATGAATGATGTTATCTTAATACACAGCGAGCGAGAGAGCGAGTCTGTGAGGAATTGAATTACGGCGCTTATCATCGCAGCAAGGAATGTTCGTTCATTTCCTCTCAACTTACACGATTTACTGTTGTTCTGCTGATAACGTATCTCCGTGTTGTGTTCACCTGTCTCTGCTGTAACAAACATCATCTCTTGGAGGCGGACAATGCAGCGTCGGGAAGTAAACTTCCTTATTATGCTTCAAGGAAATACTCCGGAACATTCAGGACGTAACAGTTATGAATATGTAATTAAAAACTTTTATAGATCAACACTCCCTGCATTTAATATTTATTTACCTATCGTTCCATGCATTTTTATACGCACTTCCGTGGATCTAATATTTATTTACCTGTCGTTCCATGCACATTTACTCAATTCGCTGAATCTAATATTTATTTACCTTCCAATCCATGCATTTTTCACTCAATTCCCTGAATCTAATATTTATTTACCTTCCAATCCATGCATTTTTCACTCAATTCCCTGAATCTAATATTTATTTACCTTCCAATCCATGCATTTTTCACTCAATTCACTGAATCTAATATTTATTTACCTTCCAATCCATGCATTTTTCACTCAATTCACTGAATCTAATATTTATTTACCTTCCAATCCATGCATTTTTCACTCAATTCCCTGAATCTAATATTTATTTACCTGTCATTCCATGCATATTTATACTCGTTTTCTGACTTTCCTTCAATTTTGTATTCATATATCTAATTTTCCCTGAATCTTATTCTATTTTACAGAGTTAAGCGCCCGCTACACTGTTTATGACACCCCAAGTCATGATAGAGCACCAGTGTAATGGATATCAGGGGAAACCTGCCCCTAAGCCGCTCTGTCCACCGTAAATCCCAAATGCGGTCTCCTGCCCGCCTAGGTGAGATGCGAGTGCCCAAGCCCTGGGCCCCACAGCGCGGCTTTTTTTTTAGCTTCATTTACCTGACTTTTCCAGAATTTTATATTAATTTGTCTGATTTTCCCTGAATTTTATATTCATTTCGTTGAATGTTTTAGTAGTCTCTCTTTTGTTCGCTGAATGTTTTCTTAATTTATCGAGCTTTTCCTGAATGGTTTTTTAAGCCATAAGAGCCCGCCTGGATGGTGTGGAAGGGGAGGTCTGCTTCACATTTAGCAGGTCGCGAGTTCGAATCCCACTTAGGGTGATTTACGCAGATAGGGTTTTTTCCGAGGGTTTCCCCTATCCTGAGAGTAACTTTAAGCTCCATGGACCCCGAGATCATTTCACCAATTTCATTCATCGTCCAATATGACCAACCAGGTTAAGAGACGTTACGTTAGAGTAAAACAGAAGGCATAAGTAACAAGAATGAAATAAAATAAGTATTTATAGTGAAAGCAACGAAATAAAAAAGATTAGAAGCAGACCTTTAAATTGTTTTTTTTTTCTGACTAAAAAGTAAATGAATCTGTGATTCCCTTCGGTAGTGTAGTGGCTAGCTCAACCCAAGGTATAGAAAACCTTAGCATGCAACATTAGGAAGAAAGTAAGGTCGTTGGTGCCGTGCGATGAAAATGACTGAACCAGATACTTGGAAGCAAAACATCTCATTGCTTCATATTCAAGTCCACAAGTTGTGATTCTGACCTGAGGTGACATCTGTTGGTAACACAACATCTCATTGCTTCATATTCGTGTCCACAAGTTGTGATTCTGACCTGAGGTGACATCTGTTGGTGACACAGCATCTCATTGCTTCATATTCAAGTCCACAAGTTGTGATTCTGACCTGAGGTGACATCTGTTGGTGACACAGCATTTCATTGCTTCATATTCATGTCCATAAGTTGTGATTCTGACCTGAGGTGACATCTGTTGGTGAGACATCTCATTGCTTCATATTCATGTCCACAAGTTGTGATTCTGTCCTGAGGTGACATCTGTTGGTGACACAGCATCTCATTGCTTCATATTCAAGTACACAAGCTGTGATTCTGACCTGAGGTGACATCTTTTGGTGACACATCTCATTGCTTCATATTCAAGTCCACAAGTTGTGATTCTGACCTGAGGTGACATCTGTTGGTGACACAGCATCTCATTGCTTCATATTCAAGTCCACAAGTTGTGAGTTTGTCCTGAGGCGACATCTTTTGGTGACACAACATCTCATTGCTTCATATTAAAGTCCACAAGTTGCGATTCTGTCCTGAGGTGACATTTGTTGGTGACACAAGATATCATTGCTTCATATTCATGTCCATGTCCAAAAGTTGTGATTCTGTCCTGAGGTGACATCTGTTGGCGACATTCTGTGCGCTTAATAGCGAAATTACAATCTAGAAATATTTACTCGACCAAAACACTCAGGTAACTTGAGTTTAATTGAAAAGAACTAATACGGACATTAACAAGCAACAAATATTGTAAATCAAACCAAAATTAACTTAGAATATTTAAAAAAAGTTTCATTATACGACTTCCCCTACCTGTTCAGTAAGGAAACACCCACACAAAACCTTATTCTTCTAACTACTTCATGCTAATCGAGATAAACTTTAACAGAAATTGTCTTGTTACTTGCTTCCTTGTAAGTAGAAGGGAATGCACTAGGATAAAGTGATAGTCAAATGTTTTAAAATGTGGTTGTTATGCGATTTAATTAAAATTCGGTTGTCTCTACAAGGGCGTCAGTAAAACAAAAGAGGGATGAAAGGAAGGATTAATTTCTTTTTGAGAAAATTAAATGGCTTAAAATCCAAATCAAAAAGAATGAATATCTCGGAAAGCGTTAACTCTAAAAAAAAAGTATATAATGTAAATCGTGTGTTTTAACGAGGTCTGCAGTAGTGGTAAAGTTTATACCCATCTCTTGCGGTTCCTAGATATGCGTTTTAATATCATATAAATATGTTTACAAGTACTCTAATGAAAACCGTTACAGCCATTTTTGAGAAAATAAACGTATTTGGGTTTCTTTCTTGAAACTGTTCGCGTCGCCAACTTGACGGCATTTTCGTTTCTCAGCTATGCTCTTACACAAGGACCCTTTTCTAAAAATACTTTTTACTTTCTATACAGAAGGCATTGTATTGCACACAAAAGTTTAATACCGGCATTTCCCCGGAAATACATGTTTTGGGTCCCACTGAATCAAAAAAAATGATTTTCAGAAAAAGGTCCTGTGTGTATGTGTGTGAACAGCATAGCTCAAAAACGAAAAGACCGTTGAATATCAAACTTGGTATTTAAGTTTGGTATTTTCCAAGGATGCGACACGAAGATTTTCAAGAAAATTTCCCCACCCCCAACTGCCCTTTACAGGGACAAATTTGATATTGTGAAAAATGGTTCTAACGATTTTAATTAAAATCTCTTATATTTAAGATATTTACCTGACAAATAAAATGTATTTATTGAATTTTCTGGGAATCGCCTCTTGAAGAGTTCTTTATTCTT
Organism: Hymenopus coronatus; assembly: GCA_030762935.1. Taxonomy (NCBI): domain Eukaryota; kingdom Metazoa; phylum Arthropoda; class Insecta; order Mantodea; family Hymenopodidae; genus Hymenopus; species Hymenopus coronatus. The sequence goes on along the minus strand of CM060888.1, from coordinate 2,280,341 downwards.
GATGATTTTTGTATAACTGACAAACCATAAGAGGTACACAAAAGCTTACAACACAAAAATGTAGATCTCAGTAAAACACACAATTTAAGTCATATAATTTTTTTTTTTTTTTTTTGGAGTTAACCGTTTTCGAGATATTTTGTATTATTGCTTTTCTCAAATGGGAACACCCCTTTCTTCTCGTTTCTCGTTTTTTACTCCGGTAGCAAAGAGATTGGAATTTCAATTGCTTCACACAGCGACCGGCATTTAAAGGACGAGACTATCGCTTTAGCCTGTGTATTTCCTTGTTTCGCTTCTCTTACAACGAGCAAGTAATAAGACTAATTCTGCTTATGTTTATCTTGATTAGCATGAAGTAGATAGAAGATTAAGCTCATTTTTAACACTAATTTGTTACAGAGATGTAGAAAAAGTCATGTGAATGGAACACATCCGATTGTTTTAATCACGGGGCCTCAAAATACATATTTCCGGTGAAATCCCGACAGTGAATTTTGGGTAGTATACAATACCTTCTCCTCCCACTACACTCATAGTACATGTAGAGAAATTAAAAATGTTATACGTACTTTCACAGGATACTTTCTTCCCTCTGTCGTCCTGAGCCAGCTCACGCCGGTTTAGTGTGGTCAGCATCACACGTCCCCAGGCGAAAAGTTGGCTTTGTTAAACGAGACCGCTGCCTATCGGAGCTGAGTGTATACCTGGCACTATGCGAGAAACAGCTGAGTGTCGAGGGGACTTTAAAAGCATTGAACAAACCAAACCATATGCAATGCGTTTTACGGAAACGTCTAATGACCCAAAACCACCTATGTGGAGAAACTGTGTACTTTAAAAACATATACACAAAATTGTAAAAAAGTTCCTTTCGATTGAAGAGTTCACAAGTTATTGTATACATTTGATTTGTTACGTGAATATCTTTCGTTTATAATGTTTCAAATAGAATCTTTAGAGACATTTAAAAAAAATAATTGGAAAATATTGCGCTTAAAGTGTACTTTGAGGGGGGTGGGTCGTTGAAAGTATGTATATCGAAGCTCTAGAACATACTGAAATTGAATACCAAGTACAACAACCTCAGACTCCAAACCGGTTTGGACTCCCTCTACTTACTCTCCGCAGCAGATAAAGTAACACATTCATGCAGATTGCCTTTATTATACTAATATCCCAAATATGTCGTAATTTACTTAAAATATTTCAGAAAATGAAAAATAATGAAACATTTGCAGGTAATCGGCATTTTGGGAACATTTCATCCCTGACATAGCGAGGGTCGCGGCCCTGTATTGTTAGAAGCTCGCGTGGATAGTAAACTTTACTGACGAGCAAGAGTCCTGGACCACCGCGAATAGAGAGTTAGGCGCATGTTGGACGCTACTGGCAGGCACGGAAGACGCGAACGGGATAAGTAAATTTCTACTTAATGCAAGACAGCTGGGATCTGAGAAGCCTGATTAATGTTTTGCATATATTGTGTGTATATATTTCTCTCAAGTGTATTTGTCTACTATAATATAGCACATTAATACATCTGAATACGGTTTACTCTGTACTTTAAATTTAAGTTGGTGTATTTTAATATCTTTGTCATTTTAGTTCCGTGTTTATTCTTATACTTGTTTGTTTTTTTAATATTGCTTATAATTTTGTCTAATACAAAGTTACGTGCGGTCTGATTGATGCAGATCGATGTATTCATACTGGTATTTCAATAAATACAGTTTCATTTATTCATACTGGTATTTCAATAAATACAGTTTCATTTATTCATACTGGTATTTCAAGAATACAGTTTCATTTATTCATACTGGTATTTCAATAAATACAGTTTCATTTATTCATACTGGTATTTCAATAAATACACTTTCATTTATTCATACTGGTATTTCAATAAATACAGTTTCATTTATTCATACTGGTATTTCAATAAATACACTTTCATTTATTCATACTGGTATTTCAATAAATACAGTTTCATTTATTCATACTGGTATTTCAATAAATACACACTCATTTATTCATACTGGTATTTCAATAAATACACACTCATTTATTCATACTGGTATTTCAATAAATACACACTCATTTATTCATACTGGTATTTCAATAAATACACACTCATTTATTCATACTGGTATTTCAATAAATACACTTTCATTTATTCATACTGGTATTTCAATAAATACATTTTCATTTATTCATACTGGTATTTCAATAAATACATTTTCATTTATTCATACTGGTATTTCAATAAATACAGACTCATTTATTCATACTGGTAATACAATAAATACACTTTCATTTATTCACACAGGCAAAAACGCTTGCTTGGTAAGTTGAGATATCGTTTGGGGAAATTTTGAAGTTATGCTGTATTAGTCTATATAATTTCATCATCACTTTCTCAACTAACATGCTCCTAAAATTTACTCTCTCACCCACAATTAAGGTTTTGTTCCTGTGGCTTTTCTAATTGTGTGGTCAAATTTAATTACCACATATCTTTTAAGGTTATGAAGCCGGATTTGTTTGCTGATATCTTCAGTTTTGCATTAATTTTCTTTCTCGTCGGCCGTTGCCTTCGATTAAAAGCACCACGTCATCCACATATTCTCAACCTAGAAAATAAACAGATCTTAATCCTTTTAACAGGTTGTTTAATGGTTGTGCAGGTCTTTCAAAAAGAAAGGCGCCGGAAACATCAATAAAATGTGATGTGTTCTATTTACATGACTTTCTCTACATCTCTGTAACAAACTAATCAACTTTTTCTTCTATCTGCTTCGTGCTAATCAGAAATTGCCTTATTACTTAGTTCCTGGTAGGTAGAAAGGAATACAATGGGATGAAGTGATAGTCAAGCGTTTTAAAATGTGGTTGCTGTGTGACTGAAATCCGTTTCTTTGCGTGGGCAGGAGTTGACAAGCTCCCGTGTGAGAAAAGTTTTGTATTTTAAAACTGAAATAAATAACAAGGAAGGTCAACTCCATAAAAACTCTTATGTGTTTCATTCATGACTTTCTCTATTTCTCTGCAACAAATTATTGTTCGAAAGCTAATGCTTCTATTTACTTCATGCTAATACAGAAAAAATTAGCATAAATGGTCTTATTACTCGCTTCCTTGTAAGTAGAAGCGATATAAGGGAGTAGCATAGGTTAAAATGATATTCAAAAATTGGTTGCTATGTGACTGAAGTTCCTTTGTTTGTATGGACAGGAGTTGACAAAGTCTTGTATGAGAAAAGTAAAAGTTTTTTAAACTCAAACCAAAAACAAGAAATATTAAAAAGCGACCAAGTCCATGAAAAATATGTACATAACGTAAATTGTGTGTTTTAACGTGCTCTACATTTTTGTATGGTAAGATTTTGTCCATCTCTTACGGTTTAATAGTTATGCAAAATTGCTTAAAATTCATTCAGAATAAATTAGCCATCGGAAACTATTCCCAGAAAATTCAAGATATACATTTCATTTGTCAGGTAAATATCTTCAATATACGATATTTTAATCAAAATCGTTAGAGCCATTTTAGAAAAAATGAAAATTTTCGAAACAGTTCCATGTAAAGAGTATTTTGGGGTGGGGGGATCTTTCTCAAAATGTATGTCGCATCCCTGAAAGATACTAAACTTAAATATCAAGTTTGGTGTTTTACCGACTTTTCCTTTTTGAATTATCGTATTTACAAACGTACGGACACGCTTACACACGGACCTTTTTGTGAAAATGCTTTTTTTTTTTTTTTATAAGGGGACCCTAAAACATATATTTCCGGTATCGAATTTTTAGGTGGAGTGCAATACTTCTCTATGCACTCTGTACATATTGCGTGTAGAGAATTACGCTCCTCTGTGGACCTTCAGTTTCATCATTAGATGTTCCACAGCGTCTGTCCGTATCACTTTGGTTCTTTATCACACTTGATTTGAGTTCTTTCTAACATTTTGGACATCTTGTAAAGGTTGGGTTAACGTTTCTTCGAGATTTGTTGGTATTTCACTTTTAATATTATTAAATGAATTTCTGTTGGATGAAAAGACTTTATTGTTTCTTGGTGCGAGTCCTGCTCGTCAAGAGTGCTCATTAATATTACACAAGTGGGCCCGCATGTGGTGCACGAAGCGGCGTCTGGGCCCTGCACTTTCTCCCGCCATTCATTCCACCAACTACTCCGTCATCACCTTTCCTAACTTCTTTTACTGACTCGGGCCGACCACTCGTTCCAGGTTCTCCACTCTGTGGTTACGTGCCATTGGCTCCCCGACAGACTTCTGACCCCTAGACATCCGCTTGTAAGTCCTAGGGGAGTGTCAGTCCTATATATCATCCACTTCCTCACACTCATGCCTGGCTATGCACCAGGTTCTCCACTCTGTGGTTTTGTGCCGTTGGCTTCCCGACAGACTTCTGACCCCTAGACATCCACTTGAGAGTCCTAGGGGGTTGTCAGTCCTGTATATCATCCAATTCCTCACACTCATGTCTGGCTACGGACCAGGTTCTCCACTCTGTGGTTTCGTGCCGTTGGCTCCCTGACAGACTTCTGACCCCTAGACATCCGCTTGTAAGTCCTAGGGGAGTGTCAGTCCTATATGTCATCCACTTCCTCACACTCATGTCTGGCTACGGACCAGGTTCTCCACTCTGTGGTTTCGTGCCGTTGGCTCCCTGACAGACTTCTGACCCCTAGACATCCGCTTGTAAGTCCTAGGGGAGTGTCAGTCCTATATGTCATCCACTTCCTCACACTCATGTCTGGCTACGCACCAGGTTCTCCACTCTGTTGTTTCGTGCCGTTGGCTCCCTGACAGACTTCTGACCCCTAGACATCAATTGTAAGTCCTAGGGGAGTGTCAGTCCTATATGTCATCCACTTCCTCACACTCATGTCTGGCTACGGACCAGGTTCTCCACTCTGTTGTTTCGTGCCGTTGGCTCCCTGACAGACTTCTGACCCCTAGACATCCACTTGTAAGTCCTAGGGGAGTGTCAGTCCTATATGTCATCCACTTCCTCACACTCATGTCTGGCTACGGACCAGGTTCTCCACTCTGTTGTTTCGTGCCGTTGGCTCCCTGACAGACTTCTGACCCCTAGACATCCACTTGTAAGTCCTAGGGGGGTGTCAGTCCTATATGTCATCCACTTCCTCACACTGGACTATACTAAAAAGTGATTGGTTAATATAAATGTGCCCATATCTAATTCAATTGCACCAGTTGTTATAGGTGACTATAGTGAAGAGTGATTGGTTAATATAAATGTCTTTAAGTTACTAAAACTTTTCTCAAACTTCAGTTTATATTTCATTTCATCTCTCTTTTGTTTTACTTCTGGCCATGCAAAGCGAACTGTTTCATATAGCAACCAGCTTTTAAAGGATTTGACTATCCCTTTAGCCTAGTGTATTCCCTCATTTCTCTTCCCCAGCACTGTCGATCGCATATCGATAATCGGCATGCTTTTTACTTTCTCTGCACGTACTATGTACATAGTGTATAGAGAAGGTATTGCTCTCCACCCAAAAATTCAATACCGAGATTTCACTGGAAATAGACGTTTTAGAGTCCCCTGTATCCAAAAAGTACGTTTAGAAAAAGGTCCATGTGTGTTCGAGTGTTTGTGAACACGTTAACCTATAAACGAAAAGTCGGTAAAATACCAAACTTGGTACTTAAGTTCGGTATCTTCCATAGATGCGACACGAAGGTTTTGATAAAAATCCCTCCAAACTACCCTTTACATGGAAAACATTTCGGAAATGTTAATATTCTCAAAAATGGGTCTAATGATTTGGATTAAAATATCGCACATTAAAAATATTTATATGCCAAATAAAATGTGCGGTTTTAAATTTCTGGGAATAGTCTCTAAGCACCTCTTTATTCGGAATGAATAATATACTGGATGAATTTTGCGGAAGTTTCCAGAATTGGTAAACCGTAAGAGATAGATAAAAACATACGCAATAGAACATTTGGAGCTCGTTAAAACAGACAATTTATGTTATATACATTTTTTTCGTGCAGTTGATAGTTTTTTAGATATTCCTTGTTATTGGTTTCAGCTTTAAAACCTTATACTTTCCTCATACGGGAATTTGTCAACTCGTGTCCATACAAACAAAGGAACTTCAGTCATATAGCAACCAGCTTTTGACTATCACTTTAACCTATGGTACCCCCTTATTTCGCTTCTATTTACAAGGAAGTAAGAAATAAGAACGGTTCTCTAATTTTATCTCGATTAGCATTAAATAGAAGAATAAGCTTATTACAATAATTTGTTGAGAAAGTCGTGTGACTGGAACATATCAACCGTTATTATGCTCAGTTCGAATGCTTTATGTTACGAGGTGTGCTAGCGCGGTTTACCGGGGCTCAGCTGTATTACAACAAATAAAAGTTAAAATAAGATTATAATTAATTCTAAATATTACTATAATTGCTGCTTGCCCGGGTTCAATTCCCGGTACCGGCGTGGGGATTTTCTCCCAGTGGATGACCTAGTCCGGGGTTCACTTAGCCTCGTGAGGTCCCTGGGAGGCCAATTGCGGTTGCAGACCGCATGAACCGACCTGGGTCCCACCCTCCTGCTGCACCCCGTTCATGGGCACAGACGGAGGATGCAGCGGTCGAGCGGTAAGTCTTGCTAAGGAGCCATATTATAATTACACTAAAGACAATTGTGTTACCATACAAAAAAGACATTTCAACTTTCCCTTTGTTTAATTACACCTTGCACTACTAACAATTACACTCTTTGTAAGCAGTTGATAACATTGTCCACTATATTATGTATTGTTTCCAACGGCTGCGCTTCCCAAACACAATAAAGCCATTCTCAGTTCTTCTTATCTGGACCCTCTGGACTCAGAAAGTGGACGACCACAAGTTTCGCGCCTGGCTACGGGAGGTATATAAGGGTCCGACAGTCAGCAGTTGATAACATTGTCCACTATATTATGTATTGTTTCCAACGGCTGCGCTTCCCAAACACAATAAAGTCATTCTCTGCTATTCTTATCTGGACTCAGAAAGTGGACGACCACAAGTTTCGCGCCTGGCTACGGGAGGTATATAAGGGTCCGACAGTCAGCAGTTGATAACATTGTCCACTATATTATGTATTGTTTCCAACGGCTGCGCTTCCCAAACACAATAAAGTCATTCTCCGCTCTTCTTATCTGGACCCTCTGGACTCAGAAAGTGGACGACCACAAGTTTCGCGCCTGGCTACGGGAGGTATATAAGGGTCCGACAGTCAGCAGTGAATAACATTGTCCACTATATTATGTATTGTTTCCAACGGCTGCGCTTCCCAAACACAATAAAGTCATTCTCTGCTCTTCTTATCTGGGCCCTCTGGACTCAGAAAGTGGACGACCACAAGTTTCGCGCCTGGCTACGGGAGGTATATAAGGGTCCGACAGTCAGCAGTTGATAACTTTGTCCTCTATATTATGTATTGTTTCCAACGGCTGCGCTTCCCAAACACAATAAAGTCATTCTCTGCTATTCTTATCTGGACTCAGAAAGTGGACGACCACAAGTTTCGCGCCTGGCTACGGGAGGTATATAAGGGTCCGACAGTCAGCAGTTGATAACATTGTCCACTATATTATGTATTGTTTCCAACGGCTGCGCTTCCCAAACACAATAAAGTCATTCTCTGCTATTCTTATCTGGACTCAGAAAGTGGACGACCACAAGTTTCGCGCCTGGCTACGGGAGGTATTTAAGGGTCCGACAGTCAGCAGTTGATAACATTGTCCACTATATTATGTATTGTTTCCAACGGCTGTGCTTCCCAAACACAATAAAGTCATTCTCTGCTCTTCTTATCTGGACCCTCTGGAATCAGAAAGTGGACGACCACAAGTTTCGCGCCTGGCTACAGGAGGTATATAAGGGTCGGACAGTCAGCAGTTGATAACATTGTCCACTATATTATGTATTGTTTCCAACGGCTGCGCTTCCCAAACACAATAAAGTCATTCTCTGCTCTTCTTATCTGTACCCTCTGGACTCAGAAAGTGGACGACCACAAGTTTCGCGCCTGGCTACGGGAGGTATATAAGGGTCCGACAGTCAGCAGTTGATAACATTGTCCACTATATTATGTATTGTTTCCAACGGCTGCGCTTCCCAAACACAATAGTCATTCTCTGCTCTTCTTATCTGGACCCTCTGGACTCAGAAATTGGACGACCACAAGTTTCGCGCCTGGCTACGGGAGGTATATAATGGTCCGACAGTCAGCAGTTGATAACATTGTCCACTATATTATGTATTGTTTCCAACGGCTGCGCTTCCCAAACACAATAAAGTCATTCTCTGCTCTTCTTATCTGGACTCAGAAAGTGGACGACCACAAGTTTCGCGCCTGGCTACGGGAGGTATATATGGGTCCGACAGTCAGCAGTTGATAATATTGTCCACTATATGATGTATTGTTTCCAACGGCTGCGCTTCCCAAACACAATGAAGTCATTCTCTGCTCTTCTTATCTGGACTCAGAAAGTGGACGACCACAAGTTTCGCGCCTGGCTACGGGAGGTATATAAGGGTCCGACAGTCAGCAGTTGATAACATTGTCCACTATATTATGTATTGTTTCCAACGGCTGCGCTTCCCAAACACAATAGTCATTCTCTGTTCTTCTTATCTGGACCCTCTGGACTCAGAAAGTGGACGACCACAAGTTTCGCGCCTGGCTACGGGAGGTATATAAGGGTCCGACAGTCAGCAGTTGATAACATTGTCCACTATATTAAGTATTGTTTCCAACGGCTGCGCTTCCCAAACCCAATAAAGTCATTCTCTGCTTTTCTTATCTGGACTCAGAAAGTGGACGACCACAAGTTTCGCGCCTGGCTACGGGAGGTATATAAGGGTCCGACAGTCAACAACTGAACAGTCAACACTATCAACAAATGAAGCCCCAGTGCAGTGGAGTACAATATTCGTAGCTGGCCACGTCATCAACAGGTATAAAAGAGGAACCAAGTATATGGATAATCCAGTTTCAACTGAAACAGTCAGGTTCGACGGGAAATTCGGAGCGCTCAGAAATAACCGCCGCCGAGCGATGAAAGACAATTGTTGGCAAATTATTGAAGAAATGTATTCATTTGTGATGAAATGTTTCTAATAAATGGAGAAAGTAGAGAGTTCTATGTGTGAGAAATAAAGATCATTTATTGCACTGCACATTTGTATATATGTACATATATGTGAGTATGCGAGAAGATATGCATGTATGTATGTATGTGTATGTATGTATGTGTGTATGTATGTATGTATGTATGTATGTATGTATGTATGTATGTATGTATGTATGTATGTATGTATGTATGAATGTATGCATGCATGCATGTATGTATGTATGTATGTATGTATGTATGTATGTATGTATGTATGTATGTATGCATGCATGTATGTATGTATGTATGTATGTGTGTATGTATGTATGCATGTATGTATGTATGTATGTATGTATGTATGTATGTATGTATGTATGTATGTATGTATGTATGTATGCATGTATGTATGTATGTGTGTATGTATGTGTGCAGTGTGTATGTATTTATGTATGTATGTGTGTATGTATTTATGTATGTATGTGTGTATGTATACATGTATGTATGCGTATGTATGTGTATGCATGTATGTATGTGTGTATGCATGTATGTATGCATGTAGGTACGTATGTATGTATGTATGCATGTAAGCATGTATATATGCGAGTATGTGTGCATGTATGTATGCATGTATGTATATATGTATAATTGCGAGTATGTATGTGTGATTTAGAGTATGTATGTACGCATGTATGCGAGTATGTATGTAAGCTTGAATATGTGTATGCATATATGTATGTATGTAAGTATGTAATCGATTATGTATTAATATATGTTTGAATATGTGTGTGCATATATGTATGTATGTAAGCGATTATGTATGTATGTATGTATGTATGTATGTATGTATGTATGTATGCTTGAATGTGTGTATGTATATATGTATTTACGTATGTATGTATGCATATATATGTATGTATGTACGTATGTATGTTTGCTTGAATGTGTGTATGCATATATAGGTATGTATGCTTGAATGTGTGTATGCATATATATATATATATATATATATGTATGTATGTCTCTATATGTGTGTATGTCTCTATATGTGTGTGAATGAATGCAGTCGTTCTTCTTGGTGTAGGGGTACAATGCTAGCCAAGGTCGCGGGCTCAAACCCCACGGAGGGCTATGTATTTTTTCCTTGGCATGGTTTGGTTCAGCATTCTAGATTTACAGCAAGTAAACAAACATGAAGCGCTCAATATACAAGAAGCGCAGCGGCCATAAATAAAACCTTGCACTAAACTTAGCTTGCAATTGTTTCACATGAATTAACCTCACAACACAACGATAATCAACTTCTCTCGCTTCTTTATGTGTGACTTGCATATCCTACTCACTCCTCAGATATTTTATGTACTTCATAAACATTCACCAAATCTTTTATTGCACATTGAAAACAAAAAGGGAATAGAGAGTTGTCAAAAGTTTAAGAACTGGTCGCAATGTGACCACTTTTACATTCCGTTCTCTTCACTTGAGCAGGAACAAACTTTCTAAGGTTTTTTAAAATTGAAACCAACAATAACAACCGTCTCTACATTCTTTGTGTAATAAGATTTGGTCGATCTCTTACGGTTTACTGGTTATACAGAGCCATCCAATCCCGCCCCTGTAGCGTGCTGGTAGCGTAGCGTGTCTGTCTCTACATTCTTTGTGTAATAAGATTTGGTCGATCCCTTACGGTTTACTAGTTATACAGAACCATCCAATCCCGCCCCTGTAGTGTGCTGGTAGAGTAGCGTGTCTCTCTCTACATTCTTTGTGTAATAAGATTTGGTCGATCCCTTACGGTTTACTAGTTATACAGAACCATCCAATCCCGCCCCTGTAGCGTGCTGGTAGCGTGTCTGTCTCTACATTCTTTGTGTAATAAGATTTGGTCGATCCCTTACGGTTTACTGGTTATACAGAACCATCCAATCCCGCCCCTGTAGCGTGTCTGTCTTACATTCTTTGTGTAATAAATTTTGGTCGATCCCTTACGGTTTACTGGTTATACAGAACCATTCAATCCCGCCCCTGTAGCGTGCTGGTAGCGTGTCTGTCTCTACATTCTTTGTGTAATAAGATTTGGTCGATCCCTTACGGTTTACTGGTTATACAGAACCATCCAATCTCGCCCCTGTAGCGTGCTGGTAGCGTGTCTGTCTCTACATTCTTTGTGTATTAAGATTTGGTCGATCCCTTACGGTTTACTAGTTATACAGAACCATCCAATCCCGCCCCTGTAGTGTGCTGGTAGAGTAGCGTGTCTGTCTCTACATTCTTTGTGTAATAAGATTTGGTCGATCTCTTACGGTTTACTGGTTATACAGAACCATCCAATCTCGCCCCTGTAGCGTGCTGGTAGCGTGTCTGTCTCTACATTCTTTGTGTATTAAGATTTGGTCGATCCCTTACGGTTTACTAGTTATACAGAACCATCCAATCCCGCCCCTGTAGTGTGCTGGTAGAGTAGCGTGTCTGTCTCTACATTCTTTGTGTAATAAGATTTGGTCGATCTCTTACGGTTTACTGGTTATACAGAACCATCCAATCCCGCCCCTGTAGCGTGTCTGTCTTACATTCTTTGTGTAATAAGATTTGGTCGATCTCTTACGGTTTACTGGTTATACAGAACCATCCAATCTCGCCCCTGTAGCGTGCTGGTAGCGTGTCTGTCTTACATTCTTTGTGTAATAAGATTTGGTCGATCTCTTACGGTTTACTGGTTATACAGAACCATCCAATCCCGCCCCTATAGAGTGCTGGTAGCGTGTCTGTCTTACATTCTTTGTGTAATAAGATTTGGTCGATCCCTTACGGTTTACTGGTTATACAGAACCATCCAATCCCGCCCCTATAGCGGGATTCAAGACCTCTAGTTTTACTTTCTCTACACATACTATATACATAATGTATACAGAAGGTATTGTAATGTCTCTATTGTAATGCACCTTAAAATTCAATAACGAGATTTCACCGGAAATACATGTTTTGAGACCCCTATATATAAGCATTTTAGAAAAAGTGTTTGTGTGTGTCTGTGTGTTTGTGTGTCTGATTTTGGGCAGCATGACTAAAAAACAAAAAGTACGTTGGTTTTCTCAAAAATGGCTCTAACGACTTTGTGTGTGTCTGTGTGTTTGTGTGTCTGATTTTGGGCAGCATGACTAAAAAACAAAAAGTACGTTGGTTTTCTCAAAAATGGCTCTAACGACTTTGATTACAATACCGTACTTATGTGACAAATAAAATGGCGGGTATGCTGAATTTTCTGAGAATAGCTGCTGAAGACCTCTTTGGATGACCTTTCTTTTTTAATTTTGCAAAACTATAAAGTAGTAAGAGAAAGACAAAACGTTACACACAAAAAATGTTGAGCTCCTTAAAACACACAATTGATGTCATATACATTTTTTTCGTGGAGTTGACCGTTTTTGAGACATTCCTTGTTATTGGTTTTAGTTTTAAAATACTTAAAACTTTTCTCATTTGGCAACTTCATTACTCCTCGCCACGCAATGGAACGGATTTCCATCCCATAGCAACAACATTTTAAAACATTTGACTATCCCTTTATCCTAGTGTATTCCCTTCTACTTGCAAGGCACTAAGTAATAAGACAATTTCTGTTAATGTTTATCCATATAGCAACCACATTTTAAAACATTTGACTATCACTTTATCCTAGTGTATTCCCTTCTACTTGCAAGGCACTAAGTAATAAGAGAATTTCTGTTAATGTTTATCCATATAGCAACCACATTTTAAAACATTTGACTATCACTTTATCCTAGTGTATTCCCTTCTACTTGCAAGGCACTAAGTAATAAGAGAATTTCTGTTAATGTTTATCCATATAGCAACTACATTTTAAAACATTTGACTATCACTTTATCCTAGTGTATTCCCTTCTACTTGCAAGGCACTAAGTAATAAGAGAATTTCTGTTAATGTTTATCCATATAGCAACCACATTTTAAAACATTTGACTATCACTTTATCCTAGTGTATTCCCTTCTACTTGCAAGGCACTAAGTAATAAGAGAATTTCTGTTAATGTCTATCCATATGGTAACCACATTTTAAAACATTTGACTATCACTTTATCCTAGTGTATTCCCTTCTACTTGCAAGGCACTAAGTAATAAGAGAATTTCTGTTAATGTCTATCCATGTGGTAACCACATTTTAAAACATTTGACTATCCCTTTATCCTAGTGTATTCCCTTCTACTTGCAAGGCACTAAGTAATAAGAGAATTTCTGTTAATGTTTATCCATATGGTAACCACATTTTAAAACATTTGACTATCCCTTTATCCTAGTGTATTCCCTTCTACTTGCAAGGCACTAAGTAATAAGAGAATTTCTGTTAATGTTTATCCATATGGTAACCACATTTTAAAACATTTGACTACTATCCCTTTATCCTAGTGTATTCCCTTGTACTTGCAAGGCACTAAGTAATAAGACAATTTCTGTTAATGTTTATCCATATAGCAACCACATTTTAAAACATTTGACTACTATCCCTTTATCCTAGTGTATTCCCTTCTACTTGCAAGGCACTAAGAATTAAGAGAATTTCTGTTAATGTTTATCCATATGGTAACCACATTTTAAAACATTTGACTACTATCCCTTTATCCTAGTGTATTCCCTTCTACTTGCAAGGAACTAGTAATAAGACAATTTCTGTTAATGTTTATCCATATGGTAACCACATTTTAAAACATTTGACTACTATCCCTTTATCCTAGTGTATTCCCTTCTACTTGCAAGGAACTAGTAATAAGACAATTTCTGTTAATGTTTATCCATATGGTAACCACATTTTAAAACATTTGACTACTATCCCTTTATCCTAGTGTATTCCCTTCTACTTGCAAGGAACTAGTAATAAGACAATTTCTGTTAATGTTTATCCATATGGTAACCACATTTTAAAACATTTGACTATCACTTTATCCTAGTGTATTCCCTTCTACTTGCAAGGAACTAGTAATAAGACAATTTCTGTTAATGTTTATCCATATGGTAACCACATTTTAAAACATTTGACTACTATCCCTTTATCCTAGTGTATTCCCTTCTACTTGCAAGGAACTAGTAATAAGACAATTTCTGTTAATGTTTATCCATATGGTAACCACATTTTAAAACATTTGACTACTATCCCTTTATCCTAGTGTATTCCCTTCTACTTGCAAGGAACTAGTAATAAGACAATTTCTGTTAATGTTTATCCATATGGTAACCACATTTTAAAACATTTGACTACTATCACTTTATCCTAGTGTATTCCCTTCTACTTGCAAGGAACTAGTAATAAGACAATTTCTGTTAATGTTTATCCATATGGTAACCACATTTTAAAACATTTGACTATCACTTTATCCTAGTGTATTCCCTTCTACTTGCAAGGAACTAGTAATAAGACAATTTCTGTTAATGTTTATCCATATGGTAACCACATTTTAAAACATTTGACTACTATCACTTTATCCTAGTGTATTCCCTTCTACTTGCAAGGAACTAGTAATAAGACAATTTCTGTTAATGTTTATCCATATGGTAACCACATTTTAAAACATTTGACTATCACTTTATCCTAGTGTATTCCCTTCTACTTGCAAGGAACTAGTAATAAGACAATTTCTGTTAATGTTTATCTGATTAGCATGAATGCATATTGTGAATTCTTTGTTCACTTCATGTTCGCAGCTACAGCTTCGTCACGTGCCTTGCAGTAAAACTTTATTGACAGTAAAATCCTATTTATCAATTTTGATATTTCCATTGAGTAAGAGAAGCACATTTGAAAAAGGATGTGTTTCATTCATTTGACTTTCTCTACCTGCTCTACAAAACACTTCTCACTTCTATCTACTTGATTCTAATCAAGATAAACATTAACAGAAATTGATAAAAATAGCAAGGAATATCAGCACAACAAAATTGTTAAGGATATAAATTGTGTGCTTTGACGAGGTCTGCATATTTTGCTTAGTAAGTTTTTTTTCCGTGTTACAGTTTACCATCTGGAAGAGATATGCATTTTCTTTACTGTAAAGATGTCTTAAGCTTATAGTGTTTAAATAAAGTGGTTAGAACCTGTTCTGAGCACATCTAACGTTTCCTCCACGGAGAGTGAAGTTTGAAGCTCAAGGTGCTGATCCAATTTCGGTATTTAAACGAGTTTTCGTTTTTGTATTCACGGACCCTTACACTGACCTTTTTTTTTAAAAAATTCTTTTCTATTTTTTTTTTATTCAAGGGAACTGAAAGCATATGTTCGATGAAATCTCGGTATTGAAATGTTGTGTGGAATACAATACTTTTCTGCCTAATACATATATACGTGCTAGTGAAAGTAAAACCGTGGAACTTGCACAAGATGGAGGACCATCAGCAATTTGTGAAATAGTTTTATTTATGGTTCTCAGCGTCCCATTCTATACCGCTTATGTTTTGCTCAGAGGCCTATTTATCAGGCTTGAGGTTCTCTAACGTGGACAATTTACGACATGGGACGAATGGCTTTACTTCTCTTCCGAAGGAAGCCATGCTAAGGATTCGTCCTCCAGGGGCTTTGAAGCCGCGACTTTGAAATGTTGCGCTTAAAGGCTGTAAAATGGACACAAGAGGATTTTGGGTAGTTACCCACACGGACTACAACCAGTCAAATAAACTCAGTTCACACGTCATATTTTATGGGATCAGTCATTAAAATTCCGATGTGTTCCATTCACATGACTTTCTCTACATCTCTGCAACAAATTATTGTTTAAAAGCTTATCATTCTATTTACTTCATGCTAACCGAGAAAAGATTAACAGAAATAGTAAGTTTTTGTCTGTCTCTTACGGTTTACCATTTATACAAAATTCTTCCAGAACAAACATTTCTACAGAGGCTATTCTCAGAAAATTCAAGATATGCTACCTTTTATTTGTCATGTAAGCATCTTTAATATCCGGTATTTTAATCAAAATCGTCATCCATTTCAAGAAACATTTTTTTCGAAAATTGTTCCATGTAAACACACAAACACATACACACACGCAAACGCATACACACACGCAAACGCATACACATACAAATAAACACATACACACACACACATACACACAAAAACATACACACAAACACATACACGCAAACGCATACACATACAAATAAACACATACACACAAACACACACATACACACAAACACATACACACAAACACATACACACAAACACATACACATACACACAAATACATACACATACACATATAAACACATACATACACACATACAATTACACACAAACAATTACACATACACACAAACACATACACACAAACACACCCACAAACACACAAACACATACACACAAACACTTACACACAAACAAATACACATACACACATACACATACACACAATACACATACACACATATACACATACACATACACACATACACATATACACAATACACACATACACACATATACACATACACATACACACATATACATACACATACACACATATAAACACATACATACACACATACAATTACACACAAACAATTACACATACACACAAACACATACACACAAACACAAACACATACACACAAACACTTACACACAAACAAATATACATACACACATACACAAACACACAATACACATACACACATACACACATATACACATACACATACACACATACACATATACACAATACACACATACACACATATACACATACACATACACACATGCACATATACACAATACACACAATACACATACACACATATACACATACACATACACATACACACATACATATATACACAATACACACATACACATATACACAGTACACACATACACACATACACACAATACACATACACACATACACACAATACACATACACACATACACATATACACAATACACACATACACACATACACACAATACACATACACACAAACACACAATACACATACACACAATACACATACACACATACACATATACACATACACACATATACATACACACATACAAATATACATACATACATATACACACATACACATACACACATATACACATACACACATATACATACACACATACAAATACACATACATACATATACACACATACATACACATACATACATACGGGCCGCACCGTGGCCGAGTGGTTAAACCACTCGACTCTCGCCTAGACGGCTGGGCTTCGATCCCAAGCGACCGCATGTGAGATTTGTGGTGGACAAAACGGCGCTGGGGCGTGTTTTCTCCGGGTACTCCGGTTTCCCCCGCCATCGCATTCCACCGGTGCTCAATCGTCATTCATGTATCATCAGTGTCGCCGCCTGCGGTGCCATTAGTAGTTAAAGCGGGCGTTAAACACTACCAAAAAAAATACATACATACCCATATACACATATACACATACACATACATACACATATACACACATACACATACACACAAACACACACACACTTACACATACAAACACACACATAAACACACAAACTAACACACATACACAAAAATACACACATTCACACACATACACACACAAACACACCATACAAACACAAACTAACACACAAACACACACATAAACACACAAACTAACACACATACACACACACACAAACACACATAAACACACAAACTAACACACATACACAAAAATACACACATACACACACAAATACACACACATACACAAAAATACACACATTCACACACAAACACACACACATACACACATAAACACGCACATAAACATACAAACTAACACACATACACAAAAATACACACATTCACACACTAACACACATACACAAAAATACACACATTCACACACAAACACACACATATACACACAAACACACATACATTAACACATACACAAAAATACACACATTCACATACATACATTAACACATACACAAAAATACACACACAAACACACACACAAAAATACACACACAAACACACACGTACACACACAAACACACACATTCACACACACACACACACACAAAGACACACAAACACACACGTATACACACACAAACATACCCATACACACACAACACACACATACACACACAAACACACACATACACACAAACACACACACCTACACACATACACACACAAACGCACACACAAACACACACACAAACACACACAAACAGACAACTTGCAATTGTCTGTCTCTTGGACATTTTTCTTAAAAACTTTTTTTCTATTCAGGCGGTCTCAAAACATGTATTTGCAGTGAAATCTCGGTATCGAATTTTTGGGTACAATAGAATACCTTGTCTATACTCTATGTAGGTAAATAGTACGTGTAGAGAAAGTAAAAATTAAACATTAAGAGTTGTGGACTCCAACATGTGAATTAAAAATGAAAATGAACAGCGAATCAGAAACATAAGATGAGAAACGATGTACAACAATTAGCTTTGAAGAGACAGACGGAACTCCTCAAACAATAGAGCAACGTCTGCAGAACGGACCATTAAAATCACCTCAACATGCACAGTGTGCAATGGCACAATAAATACTAATTCATTCTCTAGGAAAATCTTATTTTTCTTGTTTTAATGAAGAAGCTATATAGGAATACCTAAAATTTGTTTCTCTGTTTTATAAACTTAAAATAACAGAAATGGCAATATGGCTATTGTTAAATCTTTTGACACTTGCATCTACGAGGGCCATTCACAAAGTGACACTACCTTACTCTATTTCCCAGCGTCATCTCCAATCTGTCAGGATATTTATTGTCACGTGGTACCGGTTTTTCAATGTGAATGCTCTTTGCTATGCCAGGAGTCCACAAATATAAAAAAGTATTTTAAAACTGAAACCAATAAATGATCAACTCAAGAAAACAAAAATGTATATGACATAAATTGTTTGCTTTTATCAGTTGTATATTTTTTTTGTTGCGAGTTTTTGACGATCTCTTACGGTTTACAAAATTGATCCAGAATGAAGAGCTTTTCGACGGCTATTCCCAGAAAATTGAAGATAAACGTTTTATTTCTGAAGTAAATATCCTTAATACACGATATTTTAATCAAAATCGTTAGAGCAACTTTTGAAAAAATCAAATCGGAAATGTTTCCATGTAAAGGGTAGTTCGGGTCGCATCTTTGGAAGATTCTAAACTTAAATACCAAGTTTGGTATGTTGTTTGATTTTACTTTTTGAGTTATCGTGTTGACAGACACAGGGACACAACTGTGTGCGTGTGGACCTTTTGATAACTTTTCTTTTTGATACAGTGGACCTGCCGATGAAATATCGGTTACGAATTTTTGGGTGCAATGCAGTACCTTCTTTATACACTATGCACATAGTACGTTTAGAGAAAGTAACAATATATATTGTTTGAAATTTATCATAGTTTGTAGTGAACTTTGTTTATTTGTTTACTACTTCTGTTAATATTAATATGAAATGTAATTTTAAGCAATATTTACTGATTTTCAGTTGTTTATAAATAACAAAGTCAATATTTCAGTAGTACAATATTGCGCTGAATAAATTCGATTTGATATCGCACAAGACCTAGTAGTACTCAAAGAGGCCTATAGAGGGTGCGACGGACGACAGCATACTGCAGTGTTCTGCTATCTGATGGGCTAGTGGTGAACGACAAGGCAACTGCCCCTGCTACTAGCTTCCTCCGCTAGATGGCAGAAATGTAGCAAATTGTACAGGAATAGAATAAAGAAATAGGTGAACACGTTAGTCATTAGAAGGTTTAGAATTCGGAACGCAATTAGAGGGATTTTAAAGTGCGGCTGAGCAGGTCTCTCAACGGATGTACCTGTCGATATAAGATAGCTGCTGCTGCCGTCCCTATTAGGGACCTTGTTACTCTTATTTATTGAGCCGCGGCCCTGAATGCCAAGTACCTCTTCTTCTTCTTCGCCATGATTTAAACGGGTCAATTTCCTGTTGTTGCACCTACCTGCCGCCGAGTGGCGCTGCTGATGGAATGCAAATCCAAACTCACCAAATTTCCGTCAAGCGCAAATCTATTTCCCCTTTTTAAAATAAAATGTGCAGTCGATGCGCTTGCAAAAATATTTATGTGCGTCAGTCGGTGTAAAATATGGCAGGCCGGCCACCCATACAAGGCAAAGGTGCCATCCAATATCCTCGGCCTGCCAGACTTTCTAATTAAACAAAATATCGGCGTGGAGCAGGAAATGGAAGTGATACACTCGACGGGAATCCCGGCGCAACAAGCTAAGGCCATTACCGGCCCCATTGGGGGGGGGGGGACCTCTAGGGTTCAATAACGCCGAGACATTGCTCTTTATGGTTTGTTTAATCTGCATTAAAACTAATTACTGAATCTGTTGTGAACTTCATTAAACAAATTAAGACGTTAATTAGATACCCGTTTTTTCTCAAGCGACAGCTGATTTCATTATCAATTAATTATACGAGAGCAGATCCTTGAGAGCCTGCCTTGCTTGCAAGTACAGTAGAAACACCCTTATGTACCTGCTGGTGTACGTGTTCATGAGAGTCTGCCTTGTATGCAAGTACAGTAGAAACACCCTTATATACCTGCTGGTGTACATGTTCATGAGAGTCTGCCTTGCTTGCAAGTACAGTAGAAACTCCCTTATATACCTGCTGGTGTGCATGTCCATGAGAGTCTGCCTTGCTTGCAAGTACAGTAGAAACTCCCTTATATATCTGCTGGTGTACATGTTCATGAGAGCCTGCCTTGCTTGCAAGTACAGTAGAAACGCCCTTATATACCTGCTGGTGTAAATGTCCATGAGAGTCTGCCTTGCTTGCAAGTACAGTAGAAACACCCTTATATACCTGCTGGTGTACATGTCCATGAGAGTCTGCCTTGCTTGCAAGTACAGTAGACACACCCTTATATACCTGCTGGTGTACCTGTTCATGATAGTCTGCCTTGCTTGCAAGTACAGTAGAAATTTCGTTATATACATGCTGGTGTACATGTCCATGAGAGTCTGCCTTGCTCGCAAGTACGGTAGAAACACCCTTATATACCTGCTGGTGTACATGTCCATGAGAGTCTGCCTTGCTTGCAAGTACAGTAGAAACACCCTTATATACCTGCTGGTGTACCTGTTCATGATAGTCTGCCTTGCTTGCAAGTACAGTAGAAATTTCGTTATATACATGCTGGTGTACATGTCCATGAGAGTCTGCCTTGCTCGCAAGTACGGTAGAAACACCCTTATATACCTGCTGGTGTACATGTTCATGAGAGTCTGCCTTGCTTGCAACTACAGTAGAAACACCCTTATATACCTGCTGGTGTACGTGTTCATGAAAGTCTGTCTTGCTTGCAAGTACAGTAGAAGTTCCCTTGACACCTGCTGGTGTACATGTTCATGAGAGTCTGAATTGCTTGCAAGTACAGTAGAAACACCCTTATATACCTGCTGGTGTACATGTCCATGAGAGTCTGCCTTGCTTGCAAGTACAGTAGACACACCCTTATATACCTGCTGGTGT
Organism: Hymenopus coronatus; assembly: GCA_030762935.1. Classification (NCBI taxonomy): domain Eukaryota; kingdom Metazoa; phylum Arthropoda; class Insecta; order Mantodea; family Hymenopodidae; genus Hymenopus; species Hymenopus coronatus. The sequence continues at coordinate 2,258,626 of CM060888.1, read as the reverse complement.
ACATGTCCATGAGAGTCTGCCTTGCTTGCAAGTACAGTAATAACTTCCTTATATACATGCTGGTGTACATGTCCATGAGAGTCTGCCTTGCATGCAAGTACAGTAGAAACACCCTTATATTTTTTTTTTTTTTTGGTAGTGTGTATCGCCCGCTTTAACTACTAATAGCACCGCAGGCGGTACACCCTTATATACCTGCTGTATACCTGCTGCTGTGCATGTCCATGAGAGCCTGGCTTGCTTGCAAGTACAGTAGAAACACCCTTATATACCTGCTGGTGTACATGTTCATGAGAGTCTGCCTTGCTTGCAAGTACAGTAATAACTTCCTTATATACCTGCTGGTGTTTATATTCATGAGAGCCTGCCTTGCTTGCAAGTACAGTAGAAACTTCCTTTATACTTGTTGGTGTACATGTTCACGAGAGTCTGCCTTGCTTGCAAGTTCAGTAGAAACTTCATTATATACCTGCTGGTGTACATGTTCATGGGAGTCTTTCTTGCTTACAAGTTCAGTAGAAAAACCCTTATGTACCTGCTGGTGTATATGATCATGAGAGTTTGCTTAGCTTGCAACTACAATAGAAACACCCTTATATACCTGCTGGTGTACATGTGCATGAGAGTCTGCCTTGCTAGCAAGTACAGTGGAAACTTCCTTATATATCTGCTGGTGTACATGTTCATGAGAGTCTGCCTTGCTTTCAAGTACAGTAGAAACTCCCTTATATACCTGCTGGTGTACATGTTCATGGGAGTCTTTCTTGCTTACAATTCCAGAGAAACACCCTTATATACCTGCTGGTGTACATGTTCATGAGAGTCTGCCTTGCTTACAAGTACAGTAAAAACACCCCTATATACCTGCTGGTGTACCAGTGCATGAGGGCCTGTCTTGCTTGCAAGTAAAGTAGAATCACTCTTATATACCTGCTGGTGTACATGTTCTTGAGTGTTTGCCTTGCGTGCAAGTACAGTAGAAACTCCCTTATATACCTGCTGGTGTACATGTTCATGGGAGTCTGCCTTGCGTGCAAGTACAGTAGAAACTCCCTTATATACCTGCTGGTGTACATGTTCATGGGAGTCTGCCTTGCGTGCAAGTACAGTAGAACCTCCCTTATATACCTGCTGGTGTACATGTTCATGGGAGTCTGCCTTGCGTGCAAGTACAGTAGAAACTCCCTTATATACCTGCTGGTGTACATGTTCATGGGAGCCTTGCTTGCTTACAATTCCAGAGAAACACCCTTATATACATGCTGGTGTACATGTTCATGGGAGTCTTGCTTGCTTACAATTCCAGAGAAACACCCTTATATACCTGCTGGTGTACATGCTCAAGAGAGTCTGCCTTGCGTGCAAGTGCAGTAGAAACTCCCTTATATACCTGCTGGTGTACATGTTCATGAGAGTCTGCCTTGCTTGCAAGTAAAGTAGAAACACCCTTATATACCTGCTGGTGTACATTTTATGAGAGTCTGCCTTGCGTGCAAGTATAGTAGAAACACCCTTATATACCTGCTGGTGTACATTTTATGAGAGTCTGCTTTGCTTGCAAGTACAGTAGAAACTCCCTTATATACCTGCTGGTGTAGATGTAGTTGAGAGTCTGCTTTGCTTGCAAGTACAGTAGAAACACCCTTATGTACCTGCTGGTGTACATTTTATGAGAGTCTGCCTTGCGTGCAAGTACAGTAGAAACTCCCTTATATACCTGCTGGTGTAGATGTTCATGAGAGCCTGCCTTGCTTGCAAGTACAGTAGAAAGACCCTTATATACCTGCTGGTGTACATGTTCATGAGAAACTGCCTTGCTTGCAAGTACAGTAATAACTTCCTTATATACCTGCTGGGGTACATGTTCATGGGAGTCTTTCTTGCTTGCAAGTACAGTAGAAACACCCTTATATACCTGCTGGTGTACATGTCCATGAGAGCCTGCCTTGCTTGCAAGTACAGTAGAAACACCCTTATATACCTGTTGGTGTACATGTTCATCAGAGTCTGCCTTGCTTGCAAGTACAGTAGAAACACCCTTATATACCTGCTGGTTTGCATGTCCATGAGAGCCTGCCGTGCTTGCAAGTACAGTAGAAACACCCTTATATACCTGCTGGTGTGCATGTCCATGAGAGCCTGCCTTGATTGCAAGTACAGTAGAAACACCCTTATATACCTGCTGGTGTGCATGTCCATGAGAGCCTGCCTTGCTTGCAGGTACAGTAGAAACACCGTTATATACCTGCTGGTGTACATGTTCTTGAGAGTCTGCCTTGCTTGCAAGTACAGTAGAAACACCCTTATGTACCTGCTAGTGTACATGTTCATGAGAGTCTGCCTTGCTTGCAGGTACAGCACAAACACCCTTATATACCTGCTGGTGTACATGTTCATGAGAGTCTGCCTTGCTTGCAAGTACAGTAGAAACACCTTTATATACCTGCTGGTGTACATGTTCATGAGAGTCTGCCTTGCTTGCAAGTACAGTAGAAACACCCTTATATACCTGCTGGTGTACATGTTCATGAGAGTCTGCCTTGCTTGCAAGTACAGTAGAAACACCGTTATATACCTGCTGGTGTACATGTTCATGAGAGTCTGCCTTGCTTGCAAATACAGTAGAAACACCCTTATATACCTGCTGGTGTACATGTTCATGAGAGTCTGCCTTGCTTGCAAGTACAGTAGAAACACCCTTATATACCTGCTGGTGTACCTGTTCATGATAGTCTGCCTTGCTTGCAAGTACAGTAGAAATTTCGTTATATACCTGCTGGTGAAGATGTTCATGAGAGTCAGCCTTGCTTGCAAGTACAGTAGAAATTTCGTTATATACCTGCTGGTGAAGATGTTCATGAGAGTCAGCCTTGCTTGCAAGTACAGTAGAAATTTCGTTATATACCTGCTGGTGAAGATGTACATGAGAGTCTGCCTTGCTTGCAAGTACAGTAGAAACACCCTTATATACCTGTTGGTGAAGATGTACATGAGAGTCTGCCTTGCTTGCAAGTACAGTAGAAACATCCTTATATACCTGCTGGTGAAGATGTACATGAGAGCCTGCCTTGCTTGCAAGTACAGTAGAAACACACTTATATACCTGCTGGTGTGCATGTCCATGAGAGCCTGCCTTGCTTGCAAGTACAGTAATAACTTCCTTATATACCTGCTGGGGTACATGTTCATGGGAGTCTTTCTTGCTTGCAAGTACAGTAGAAACACCCTTATATACCTGCTGGTGTACATGTCCATGAGAGCCTGCCTTGCTTGCAGGTACAGTAGAAACACCCTTATATACCTGTTGGTGTACATGTTCATCAGAGTCTGCCTTGCTTGCAAGTACAGTAGAAACACCCTTATATACCTGCTGGTGTGCATGTTCATGAGAGCCTGCCTTGCTTGCAAGTACAGTAGAAACACCCTTATATACCTGCTGGTGTGCATGTCCATGAGAGCCTGCCTTTCTTGCAAGTACAGTAGAAACACCCTTATATACCTGCTGGTGTGCATGTCCATGAGAGCCTGCCTTGCTTGCAGGTACAGTAGAAACACCGTTATATACCTGCTGGTGTACATGTTCATGAGAGTCTGCCTTGCTTGCAAGTACAGTAGAAACACCCTTATGTACCTGCTAGTGTACATGTTCATGAGAGTCTGCCTTGCTTGCAGGTACAGTACAAACACCTTTATATACCTGCTGGTGTACATGTTCATGAGAGTCTGCCTTGCTTGCAAGTACAGTAGAAACACCCTTATATACCTGCTGGTGTACATGTTCATGAGAGTCTGCCTTGCTTGCAAGTACAGTAGAAACACCCTTATATACCTGCTGGTGTACCTGTTCATGATAGTCTGCCTTGCTTGCAAGTACAGTAGAAATTTCGTTATATACCTGCTACTGAAGATGTTCATGAGAGTCAGCCTTGCTTGCAAGTACAGTAGAAATTTCGTTATATACCTGCAGGTGAAGATGTACATGAGAGTCTGCCTTGCTTGCAAGTACAGTAGAAACACCCTTATATACCTGCTGGTGAAGATGTACATGAGAGTCTGCCTTGCTTGCAAGTACAGTAGAAACATCCTTATATACCTGCTGGTGAAGATGTACATGAGAGCCTGCCTTGCTTGCAAGTACAGTAGAAACACCCTTATATACCTGCTGGTGTGCATGTCCATGAGAGCCTGCCTTGTTTGCAGGTAAGTAGAAACACCGTTATATACCTGCTGGTGTACATGTTCATGAGAGTCTGCCTTGCTTGCAAGTACAGTAGAAACACCCTTATGTACCTGCTGGTGTACATGTTCATCAGAGTCTGCCTTGCTTGCAGGTACAGTACAAAAACCCTTATATACCTGCTGGTGTACATGTTCATGAGAGTCTGCCTTGCTTGAAACTACAGTAGAAACTACCTTATATACCTCCTGGTGTAGATATAGTTGAGAGTCTGCCTTGCTTGCAACTACAGTAGAAACACCCTTATATACCTGCTGGTGTACGTATTCATGAGAGTCTGCCTTGCTTGAAACTACAGTAGAAACTACCTTATATACCTGCTGGTGTAGATATAGTTGAGAGTCTGCCTTGCTTGCAAGTACAGAAGAAACACCCTTATGTACCTGCTGGTGTACACTTTATGAGAGTCTGCCTTGCGTGTAAGTACAGTAGATACTCCCTTATATACCTGCTGGTGTAGATGTTCATGAGAGCCTGCCTTGCTTGCAAGTACAGTAGAAACACCCTTATATCTGCTGGTGTACATGTTCATGAGAGCCTGCCTTTCTTGCAAGTACAGTAATAACTTCCTTATATACCTGCTGGGGTACATGTGCATGGGAGTCTTTCTTGCTTGCAAGTACAGTAGAAACACCCTTATATACATGCTGGTGTACATGTCCCTGAGAGCCTGCCTTGCTTGCAAGTACAGTAGAAACACCCTTATATACCTGTTGGTGTACATGTTCATCAGAGTCTGCCTTGCTTGCAAGTACAGTAGAAACACCCTTATATACCTGCTGGTGTGCATGTCCATGAGAGCCTGCCTTGCTTGCAAGTACAGTAGAAACACCCTTATATACCTGCTGGTGTGCATGTCCATGAGAGCCTGCCTTGCTTGCAGGTACAGTAGAAACACCGTTATATACCTGCTGGTGTACATGTTCATGAGAGTCTGCCTTGCTTGCAAGTACAGTAGAAACACCCTTATGTACCTGCTGGTGTACATGTTCATGAGAGTCTGCCTTGCTTGCTAGTACAGTAGAAACACCCTTATATACCTGCTGGTGTACATGTTCATGAGAGTCTGCCTTGCTTGCAAGTACAGTAGAAACACCCTTATATACCTGCTGGTGAACATGTTCATGAAAGTCTGCCTTGCTTGCAAGTACAGTAGAAACACCCTTATATACCTGCTGGTGTACATGTTCATGAGAGTCTGCCTTGCTTGCAAGTACAGTAGAAACACCCTTATATACCTGCTGGTGTACATGTTCATGAGAGTCTGCCTTGTTTGCAAGTACAGTAGAAACACCCTTATATACCTGCTGGTGTACATGTTCATGAGAGTCTGCCTTGCTTGCAAGTACAGTAGAATTTTGGTTATATACCTGCTGGTGAAGATGTTCCTGAGAGTCTGCCTTGCTTGCAAGTACAGTAGAAATTTCGTTATATACCTGCTGGTGAAGATGTACATGAGAGTCTGCCTTGCTTGCAAGTACAGTAGAAACACCCTTATATACCTGCTGGTGTACATGTTCATGAGAGTCTGCCTTTCTTGCAAGTAGAGTAGAAAGTTTCTTATATACCTGCTGGTGTACATGTTCATGAGAGTCTGCCTTGCTTGCAACTACAGTAGAAGCACCCTTATATACAGGCTGGTGTACGTGTTCTTGAGAGTCTGCCTTGCTTGAAACTACAGTATAAACACCCTTATATACCTGCTGGTGTACATGTTCATGAGAGTCTGCCTTGCTTGCAAGTACAGTAGAAACGCTCTTATGTACCTGCTGGTGTACATGTTCATGAGAGTCTGCCTTGCTTGCAAGTACAGTAGAAACAGCCTTAGGTACCTGCTGGTGTCCATGTTCATGAGAGTCTGCCTTGCTTGCAAGTACAGTAGAAAAACTCTTATATACCTGCTGGTGTACATGTTCATGAGAGTCTGCCTTGCTTGCAACTACAGTAGAAACACCCTTATATACCTGCTGGTGTACGTGTTCATGAAAGTCTGTCTTGCTTGCAAGTACAGTAGAAACTCCATTATATACCTGCTGGTGTACATGTTCATGAGAGTCTGCCTTGCTTGCAAGTACAGTAGAAACACCCTTATATACCTGCAGGTGTACAAGTTCATGAGAGTCTGCCTTGCTCGGAAGTACGGTAGAAACACCCTTATATACCTGCTGGTGTACATGTTCATGAGAGTCTGCCTTGCTTGCAACTACAGTAGAAACACCCTTATATACCTGCTGGTGTACGTGTTCATGAAAATCTGTCTTGCTTGCAAGTACACTAGAAGTTCCCTTGATACCTGCTGGTGTACATGTTCATGAGAGTCTGCATTGCTTGCAAGTACAGTAGAAACACCCTTATATACCTGCTGGTGTACATGTTCATGAGAGCCTGCCTTGCTTGCAAGTACAGTAGAAACACCCTTATATACATGCTGGTGTACATGTCCATGAGAGTCTGCCTTGCTTGCAAGTACAGTAATAACTTCCTTATATACATGCTGGTGTACCTGTCCATGAGAGTCTGCCTTGCTTGCAAGTACAGTAGAAACACCCTTATATATATTTTTTTTTGTGGTAGTGTTTAACGCCCGCTTTAACTACTACTGGCACCGCAGGCGGTACACCCTTATATACCTACTATATACCTGCTGGTGTGCATGTCCATGAGAGCCTGCCTTGCTTGCAAGTACATTAGAAACACCCTTATATAGCTGCTGGTGTACATGTTCATTAGAGTCTGCCTTGCTTGCAAGTACAGTAATAACTTCCTCATATACCTACTGGTGTTTATATTGATGAGAGCCTGCCTTGCTTGCAAGTACATTAGAAATTTCTTTATACTTGTTGGTGTACATGTTCATGAGACTCTGCCTTGCTTGCAAGTTCAGTAGAAACTTCATTATATACCTGCTACTGTACATGTTCATGGGAGTCTTTCTTGCTTACAAGTTCAGTAGAAACACCCTTATGTACCTGCTGGTGTACATGATCATGAGAGTTTGCTTAGCTTGCAACTACAATAGAAAAACCCTTATATACCTGCTGGTGTACATGTGCATGAGAGTCTGCCTTGCTTGCAAGTACAGTGGAAAATTCCTTATATACCTGCTGGTGTATATGTTCATGAGAGTCTGCCTTGCTTTCAAGTACAGTAGAAACTCCCTTATATACCTGCTGGGGTACATGTTCATGGGAGTCTTTCTTGCTTACAATTCCAGAGAAACACCCTTATATACCTGCTGGTGTACATGTTCATGAGAGTCTGCCTTGCTTACAAGTCCAGTAAAAACACCCTTATATACCTGTTGGTGTACCAGTGCATAAGGGTCTGTCTTCCTTGCAAGTAAAGTAGAATCACTCTTATATACCTCCTGGTGTACATGTTCTTCAGTGTTTGCCTTGCGTTCAAGTACAGTAGAAACTCCCTTATATACCTGCTGGTGTACATATTCATGGGAGTCTGCCTTGCGTGCAAGTACAGTAGAAACTCCCTTATATACCTGCTGGTGTACATGTTCATGGGAGCCTTGCTTGCTTACAATTCCAGAGAAACACCCTTATATACATGCTGGTGTACATGTTCATGGGAGTCTTCCTTGCTTACAATTCCAGAGAAACACCCTTATATACCTGATGGTGTACATGCTCATGAGAGTCTGCCTTGCGTGCAAGTACAGTAGAAACTCCCTTATATACCTGCTGGTGTACATGCTCATGAGAGCCTACCTTGCTTGCAAGTACAGTAGAAACACCCTTATATACCTGCTGGTGTACATGTGTATGAGAGTCTGCCTTGCTTGCAAATACAGTAGAAACACCCTTATATACCTGCTGGTGTACATGCTCATGAGATTCTGTCTTGCGTGCAAGTACAGTAGAAACTCCCTTATATACCTGCTGGTGTTGATGTTGTTGAGAGTCTGCTTTGCTTGCAAATACAGTAGAAACACCCTTATATACCTGCTGGTGTACATGTTCATGAGAGCCTGCCTTGCCTGCAAGTACAGTAGAAACACCCTTATGTACCTGCTGGTGTACATTTTATGAGAGTGCCTTGCGTGCAAGTACAATACAAACTCCCTTATATACCTGCTGGTGTAGATGTAGTTGAGAGTCTGCTTTGCTTGCAAGTACAGTAGAAACACCCTTATGTACCTGCTGGTGTACATTTTATGAGAGTCTGCCTTGCGTGCAAGTACAGTAGAAACTACCTTATATACCTGCTGGTGTAGATGTTCATGAGAGCCTGCCTTGCTTGCAAGTACAGTAGAAACATCCTTATATACCTGCTGGTGTACATGTTCATGAGAGCCTGCCTTGCTTGCAAGTACAGTAGAAACACCCTTATATACCTGCTGGTGTACATGTCCATGAGAGTCTGCCTTGCTTGCAAGTACAGTAGAAACACCCTTATATACCTGCTGGTGTACATGTTCATGAGAGCCTGCCTTGCTTGCAAGTACAGTAATAACTTCCTTATATACCTGCTGGTGTACATGTCCATGAGAGTCTGCCTTGCTTGCAAGTACAGTAATAACTTCCTTATATACCTGCTGGTGTACATGTTCATGAGAGCCTGCCTTGCTTGCAAGTACAGTAGAAACACCCTTATATACCTGCTGGTGTACATGTTCATGGGAGACTGCTTTGCTTGCAAGTACAGTAATAACTTCCTTATATACCTGCTGGTGTATATGTCCATGAGAGTCTGCCTTGCTTGCAAGTACAGTAGAAACAGCCTTATATACCTGCTGGTGTAGATGTTCTTGAGAGTCTGCTTTGCTTGCAAGTACAGTAGAAACGCCCTTATATACCTGCTGGTGTACATGTTCATGAGAGTCTGCCTTGCTTGCAAGTACAGTAATAACATCCTTATATACCTGCTGGTGTACATGTCCATGAGAGTCTGCCTTGCGTGCAAGTACAGTAGAAACTTCATTATATACCTACTGGTGTACATGTTCATGAGTGTGTGCCTTGTTTGCAAGTACAGTAGAAACACCCTTATATACCTGCTGGTGTACATGTCCATGAGAGCCTGCCTTGCTTGCAAGTACAGTAGAAACACCCTTATATACCTGCTGGTGTGCATGTCCATGAGAGCCTGCCTTACTTGCAAGTACAGTAGAAACACCCCTATATACCTGCTGGTGTACATGTCCATGAGAGCCTGCCTTGCTTGCAAGTACAGTAGAAACACCCTTATATACCTGTTGGTGTACATGTTCATCAGAGTCTGCCTTGCTTGCAAGTACAGTAGAAACACCCTTATGTACCTGTTGGTGTACATGTCCATGAGAGCCTGCCTTGCTTGCAAGTACAGTAGAAACACCCTTATATAACTGTTGGTGTACATGTTCATCAGAGTCTGCCTTGCTTTCAAGTACAGTAGAAACACCCTTATATACCTGCTGGTGTGCATGTCCATGAGAGCCTGCCTTGCTTGCAAGTACAGTAGAAACACCCTTATATACCTGCTGGTGTACATGTTCATGAGAGCCTGCCTTGCTTGCAGGTACAGTAGAAACACCCTTATATACCTGCTGGTGTACATGTCCATGAGAGCCTGCCTTGCTTGCAGGTACAGTAGAAACACCCTTATGTACCTGCTGGTGTACATGTCCATGAGAGCCTGCCTTGCTTGCAGGTACAGTAGAAACACCCTTATATACCTGCTGGTGTGCATGTTCATGAGAGCCTGCCTTGCTTGCAAGTACAGTAGAAACAGCCTTATGTACCTGCTGGTGTGCATGTTCATGAGAGCCTGCCTTGCTTGCAAGTACAGTAGAATCACCCTTATATACCTGCTGGTGTGCATGTTCATGAGAGCCTGCCTTGCTTGCAAGTACAGTAGAAACACCCTTATATACCTGCTGGTGTATATGTTCTTGGGAGTCTGCCTTGCTTGCAAGTTCAGTAGTAACTTCTTTATATACCTGCTGGTGTTTATATTCATGAGAGCCTGCCTTGCGTGCAAGTGGAGTAAAAACTTCATTATATACCTGCTGGTGTACATGTTTATTAGAGTCTGCCTTGCTTGCAAGTAGAGTAGAAACTTCATTATATACCTGCTGGTGTACATGTTTATTAGAGTCTGCCTTGCGTGCAAGTACAGTAGAAACACCTTATATACCTGCTGGTGTACATGTTCATCAGAGTCTGCCTTGCTTGCAGGTACAGTAGAAACACCCTTATATGCCTGCCTGTGTACATGTTCATGAGAGTCTGCCTTGCTTGCAAGTACAGTAGAAATTCCCTTATATACCTGCTGGTGTACATGTTCATGAGAGTCTACCTTATATATGTGAAACTGAAGATTTTGCTGAGAGGCAGCCTATATATGTGAAGCTGATGGATGATCTTGAGAGCCTTCCTTTATATGTGAAGCTGAAAATTTTGCTGAGAGCTAGCCTATATATGTGAATCTGAAGGATGATCTTGAGAATCTTCCCTTATATGTGATGCTGAAGATTTTGCTGAGAGCCTGCCTATATATGTTAAGCTGAAGGATGATCTTGAGAGCCTTCCTTTATATGTGAAAATTGAAGATTTTGCTGAAAGCCTGCCTTTATATGTGAAGCTGAAGATTTTGCTGAGAGCTGCCTTTATATGTGAAGCTGAAGGATGACCTTGAGAGCGTTCCTATATATTTGAAGCTGAAGATTTTGCTGAGAACCTGTCTATATATGTGAAGCTGAACAATGTTCTTGTGAGCCTGCTATGTATAAGTGAAGTTTTATGACGTTATTGAGAGCCTACTTTATACGGCAAGGTGTGCGACGATCTTGAGATCCTCCTTGTGTGCACGGGTGTATAAGTATCTTCAGAGTCTTCTTTACATAGAGAGGGTGTAGCATGTTCTAGAGTACCCGTATTGTATAGCTGAATGTGTAATATGATCTTCAGACTCTATATTACATAGGTGAACAGTAAAATGTTGAGAGCCTGACTAACATAGATAAAGGGACTCCCTGTATAGTTGAGATTGTAGAACGTTCCTGAGAGATTGCCTTGAATAAGTGAATGTGTAAAATATTTTTGAAAGCCTGTCTTATACAGATGAACGGTAAAATGTTGTGAGTCAGCCATGTACAGAAGATGGGGTAAGAACTTCTTGAGAGTCAGCCATGTACAGGCGATGGGGTAAGAACTTCTTGAGAGTCAGCCATGTACAGCCGATGGGGGTAAGAACTTCTTGAGCGCCAGCCTTGTATGGGCGCTGGAGTAGGAACTTTTTGAGAGTCAGCTTTGTATAGGTGCTGGAGTAGGAACCTCTTGAGAGCCAGCCTTGTATAGGCGCTGGAATAGGAATTTCTTGACAGCCAGCCTTGTATAGGCCCTTGAGTAGAAAATTCTTGAGAGTCACCCTTGTATACGCGCTGGAGTAGGAACTTCTTGAGAGCCAGCTATGTATAGGCGATGATATAGAAACTTCTTGAGAGTCAGACTTGTATAGGCGATGGAGTAGGAACTTCTTAAGAGCCAGCCTTCTATAGGCGCTGGAGTAGGAACTTTCTGAGAGCCAGCCTTGTAGAGGCGATGGGATAGGAACTTCTTGTGAGTCAGACTTGTATAGGCGATGGGATAGGAACTTCTTGATAGTCAGCTTTGTATAGGCGCGGGAGTAGGCACTACTTGAGAGTCAGCCTTGTATAGGCGCTGGAGTAGACACTTCTTGAGTGTCAGCCTTGTATAGGCGCTGAAGTAGGAACTTCTTGAGTCAGCCCTGTATAGGAACTGGAGGAGGAACTTCTTGAGAGTCAGCCTTGTATAGGCGCTGGAGGAGGAACTTCTGAGAGCCGGGCTTCAATAGCAGATTAGCTAGGAACTAATTGAGTGCCAGCCTCGTATAGGAGCTGGAGTTGCAACTACTTGAGAGTCAATCTTGTATAGGCGCTGGAGTAGGACTTTCTTGAGAGCCAGCCTTGTATAGACAATGGGATAAGAACTTCTTGAGAGTCAGCCATGTATAGGCGCTGGAGTTAGAAGCTCTTTAGAGCCAGCCTTGTATGGACGCTGTGGTAGGCACTTCTTGAGAGCCAGCCTTGTATAGGTAATGGGGTAGGAACTTCTTGAAGGCCAGCCTTGTATAGGCGATGGAGTAGGAACTTCTTGAACACCAGCCATGTATAGGCGCACGAGTAGGACCTTCTTGAGAGCCAGCCTCTTATGGGCAATGGGGTAGGAACATCTTAAAGGCCAGCCCTGTATAGGCGCTGGAGTAGGAACCTCTTTAGAGCCAGCCTTGTATAGGCGCTGGAATGGGAACTTCTTGAGAGTCACCATTGTATAGGCGATGCGATAGGAACCACTTGAGAGTCAGCCTTAAATAGGCAATGGGATAGGAGCATCTTGAGAGTCAGCCTTGAATAGGCAATGGGATAGGAGCATCTTGAGAGTCAGCCTTGTATAGGCGATGGGATAGGAATTTCTTGAGAGTCTGCCTTGTATAGTCGATGGGATAGGAACCTCCTGAGAGTCAGCCTTGTATAGGCAATGAATTAGGAACCTCTTGAGAGCCAGCCTTGTATAGCGGATGGGAAAGGCATCTCTTGAGAGCCAGCCTAGTGTAGGCGCTGGAGTAGGCACTTCTTTAGAGTCAGCCTTGTGTAGGCGATGGGATAGGAACCTCTTGAGAGCCAGCCCAGTATAGGCGCTAGCGTAGGCACTTCTTGAGAGCCAGCTTTGTATAGGCGATGGGATAGGAACCTCTTGAGAGCCAGCCGTGTATAGGAGCTGAAGTAGGAATTTCTTGAGAGTCAGCCATGTATTGCGCTGGAGTAGGAACTTCATGAGAGTCAGCTATGTATAGGCACCAGAGTAGGAGCTTCTTGAGGGTGAGCCAAGTATAGGCGATGGCAGGAACTTCTTGAGAGCCAGATTTGTATAAACGCTGGAGTAGGGACCTTTTGGGACCCAGCCTTGTATAAGGGCAGAATAGGAACTTCTTGAGAGTCAGCCTTGTATAGGCGCTGGAGTAGGAACCTCTTGAGAGACAGCCTTGTAAAGGCGCTGGAATAGGAACTTCTTGATCGCCAGCCTTGTATAGGCGCTGGAGTAAGAAATTCTTGAGAGTCACCCTTGTATACGCGCTGGAGTAGGAACTTCTTGAGAGCCAGCCATGTATAGGCGATGGGATAGGAACTTCTTGAGAGCCAGCCTTTTATAGGCGATGGGATAGGAACTTCTTGAGAGCCAGCCTTGTATAGGCGCTGGAGTAGGAACCTCTTGAGAGCCAGCCTTGTATAGGCGCTGGAGTAGGAACCTCTTAAGAGCCAGCCTTGTATAGACGCTAGAGTAGGAACTTCTTGAAAGTCAGCTTGGTATAGTGGCTGGAGTAGGAACCTCTTGAGAGCCAGCCTTGTATAGGCGCTGGAATAGGAATTTCTTGACAGCCAGCCTTGTATAGGCGCTGGAGTAGGAACCTCTTAAGAGCCAACCTTGTATAGACGCTGGAGTAGGAACTTCTTGAAAGTCAGCTTGGTATAGTGGCTGGAGTAAGAACCTCTTGAGAGCTAGCCTTGTATAGGCGCTGGAATAGGAATTTCTTGACAGCCAGCCTTGTATAGGCGCTGGAGTAGAAAAATCTTGAGAGTCTTCCTTGTATACGCGCTGGAGTAGGAAATTCTTGAGAGCCAGCCATGTATAGGCGATGATATAGGAGCTTCTTGAGAGTCAGACTTGTATGGACGATGGAGTAGGAACCTCTTGAGAGCCAGCCCTGTATAGGCGCTGGAGTAGGCACTTCTTGAGAGCCAGCTTTGTATAGGCGATGGAATAGGAACCTCTTAGGAGCCAGCTTTGTAAAGGCGCTGGAGTAGGAAATACTTGAGAGTCACTCTTGTATACGCGCTGGAGTGGGAACTTCTTGAGAGCCAGCCTCATAAAGGGGATGGGATAGGAACTGCTTGTTATTCAGCCTTGTATAGGCGATGGAGTAGGAACTTTTTGAGAGCCAGCCTTGTATAGGCGCTAGAATAGCAACTTCTTCAGTGTCAGTATAGGGGCTGGAGTAGGAATCTCTTGAGAGTCAGACTTGTATAGGCGATGGGATAGGAACTTCTTGAGGGTCAGCCTTGTATAGGCGCTGGAGTAGGCACTTCTTGAGAGTCAGCATTTTATAGGCGCTGGAGTAGGAACTTCATGAAGGTCAGCCCTGTATAGGAGCTGGAGGAGGAACTTCTTGAGGGTCAGCCTTGTATAGGAGCTGGAGGAAGAACTTCTTGAGAGTGAGCTTGGTATAGTCGCTGGAGGAGGAACTTCTTGAGAGTCAGCCTTGTATAGGTACTGGAGTGGGAACTTCTTGAGAGCCGGTCCTCAATAGCAGATGGGCTAGGAACTAATTGAGAGCCAGCCTCGTATAGGAGCTGGAGTTGCAACTACTTGAGAATCAATCTTGTATAGGCGCTGGAGTAGGAACTTCTTGACAACCAGCGTTGTATAGGCAATGGGGTAAGAACTTCTTGAGAGTCAGCCATGTATAGGCGATGGGTTAAGAACTTCTTGAGAACCAGCCTTGTATAGGATTTGGGGTAGGAAATTCTTGAGAGCTAGTCTTTTAAAGGCGATGGTAGGAACTTCTTAAGGGTCGGCCATGCATAGGCGTTAGTAGGAACCTCTTGAATGCCAGCCATGTATAGGGACTGGGGCAGGAACTTCTTGAGAATCAGCCTTGTATAGGTGCCGGAGTAGGCTCTTCTTCAGAGCCTGTCTTATATAGGAGCGGAAAATCTTGAGAGCCGGTCTTGTAAGGGAACTGGAGTAGGTACCTCATGAGAGTCAGCCTTGTATAGAAGTTGGAGTAGGAACGTCTTGAGAGGCAGCCTTGTATAGGCGCTGGAGTAGGCATTTCTGGAGAGCCAGCCTTGTATAGGCGATGGGATAGGGACATCTTGAGAGTCAGCCTTGTATAGGCGCTGGAGTAGGCATTTCTTGAGGCTCAGCCATGTATAGGCGATGGGATAGGAACATCTTGAGAGTCAGCCATGTATAGGCGATGGGATAGGAACATCTTGAGAGCCATCCTTATACAACAGATGGGATAGGACAATCTTGAGAGTCAGCCTTGTATAGACGCTGGAGTAGGCATTTCTTGAGGCTCAGCCATGTATAGGCGATGGGATAGGAACATCTTGAGAGTCAGCCATGTATAGGCGATGGGATAGGAACATCTTGAGAGCCAGCCTTATACAACCGATGGGATAGGACAATCTTGAGAGTCAGTCTTGTATAGGCGATGGGATAGGAACTTATTGAGAGGCAGCCTTGTACTGGCGATGGGATAGGAACATCTTGAGAGCCAGCCTTGTATAGGCGATAGGATAGGAACATCTTAGGAGCCAGCCTTTTATAGGCGATGGGATAGGAACATCTTAGGAGCCAGCCTTGTATAGGCGAAGGGATAGGAACCTCTTGAGAGTTAGCCTTGTATAGGTGACGGGATAGGAACATCTTGAGAGCCAGCCTTGTATTGGCGATAGGATAGGAACATCTTAGGAGCCAGCCTTGTATAGGCGATAGGATAGGAACATCTTGAGAGTCAGCCTTGTATAGGTGACGGGATAGGAAACTCTTGAGAGTCAATCTTGTATAGGCGATGGGATAGGAACCTCTTGAGAGCCAGCCTTGTATAGCCGATAGGATAGGAACATCTTAGGAGCCAGTCTTGCATAGGCGAAGGGATACGAACCTCTTGAGAGTTAGCCTTGTATAGGCGACGGGATAGGAAACTCTTGAGAGTCAATCTTGTATAGGCGATGGGATAGGAACCTCTTGAGAGTCTGCCTTGTATAGGCGATAGGATAGGAACTTCTTGAGAAACAGCCTTGTACAGGCGATGGGATAGGAGCATCGTGAGAGTCAGCCTTGTATAGACGATGGGATAGGAGCATCGTGAGAGTCAGCCTTGTATAGCGATGGGATAGGAGCTTCTTTAGAGTCTGACTTGTATAGGCGATGGGATAGGAACCTCTTGAGGGTCAACCTTGTATAGGTGATGGGATAGGAACCTCTTGAGAGCCAGCCTTGTATAGGCGCTGGAGTAGGCAATTCTCGAGAGTCAGCCTTGTATAGGCGATGGGATAGGAAACTCTTGAGAGCTAACCCTGTATAGGCGCTGGAGTAGGCATTTCTTGAGAGCCAGCCTTGTATAGGCGATGGGATAGGAACCTTTTGAGAGCCAGCCTTGTATAGGCGCTGGAGTAGGAACCTCTTGAGAGCCAGCCTTACATATGCGCTGGAGTAGGAACTTCTTAAGAGCCAGCCTTGTATAGGAGCTGGAGTAGGAAATTCTTGAGAGTCAGCCATGTATAGGCGCTGGAGTAGGAATTTCTTGAGAGTCACCCTGTTATAGGCGCTGGAGTAGGAACCTCTTGAGAGCCAGCCTTGCATAGGCGCTTGAGTAGGAACTTCTTAAGAGCCAGCCTTGTATAGGGGCTGGAGTAGGAACTTCTTGAGCGCCAGCTTTGTATAGGCGCGGGAGTAGGAACTTGTAAGGAGCCAGCCTTGTATAAGCGCTGGAGTAGGAACTTCTTGAGCGTCAGCTATGTATAGGCAATGGTAGGAACTTCTTGAAGATCAGCTATGTATTGGCGCTGGTAGAAACTTCTTAAAGGCCAGCCTTGTATAGGCGATGGTAGGAACTTCTTGAAGGTCAGCCATGGTTAGGCGATGGTAGGAACTTCTTGAAAGCCAGCCATGTATAGGCGATGGTAGGAACTTCTTGAAGGTCAGCCACGTATAGGCAATGGTAGGAACTTCTTAAGGGCCAGCCTTGTATAGGCGCTGGAGTGGGAAACTTCTTGAGATTCAGCCATGAGTAGGCGCTGGAGTAGGAGTTTCTTGAGTCAGCTTTCTATAGGCGCTGGAGTAGGAACCTCTTGAGAGTCAGCCTTGTATAGGCGCTGGAGTAGGAACCTCTTGAGAGCCAGGCTGGTATAGGCGCTAGTGTAGGAATCTCTTAAGAGCCAACCTTGTATAGGCGCTGGAGTAGGAACCTCTTGAGAGTCAGCCTTGTATAGGCGATGGAGTAGGAACTTCTTGAGAACCAGCCTTGTATAGGCGCTGGAATAGGAAGTTCTTGAAGGCCAGCCTTGTATAGGCGCTGGAGTAGGAACTTCTTGAGAGTCAGCCTTATATAGGCGCTGGAGTAGGAACTTCTTGAGAGCAAGCCTTGCATAGGCGATGGAGTACAAACTTCTTGAGAGCCAGCCTTGTATAGGCGCTGGAGCAGGAACTTCTTGATAGCCAGCCTTGTATAGGCACTGGAGTAGGAAGTTCTTGAGAGACATCCTTGTGTGAGTCAGGGAGCAGGAAATTCTTGAGAGTTATTCTTGTGTGTGTTTCAGGGAATGGGAAGTTCTTGAGAGCCATCCTTGTGTGTGTCAGGGAGTAGGAACTTCTTGAGAGCCATCGTTGTGTGCGTCAGGGAGCAGGAAATTCTTGAGGGAGATGCTGGTTTGCATAAATATAGGTGTAAGGTGTTCTAATGTGTTAGCAAAGTATACGTAAGCTTTGGGAAGTTTTTGAGAGACCATCTTTTATGTATAATCGAGTACCATTTTCGTGTTCGTATCCCGTTATCTACTTATCAGGCCCCTGAACTTTGTCGAAGTATGTTTATATCTCTATTAGAGTAGGCCCCTTGTATTCCTCTTCTGTGGCTCCTGACCCTTGCCTGCATCTGTGTATATTTCCCAGGAGAGTAGGCTCTTTATTATCTACTATCCAGGCCCCTGAACTTTGCTATGTTTATGGTGTGTATGATAGTAGGCCCCCAGTTATCTACTCTCCAGACCTCTGAACTTTGTCTGCTATGTTTATATCATTATGGAAGTGGGGCCACGGTTATCTAATACCCAGGCCCCTGAACTTTGCTATGATTATAATCTGTATGAAAGTGGGCCCTGACCTTTGCCTCTAAGTTTATAGCGTGTATGAATGTAGGCCCCTAGATATCTGATCTCCAGGCCCCTGACCTTGTCTGCTATATTTGTAGTGTGTATGAAAATAGGTCCCCAATTATCTACTCTCCAAGCACTTATTTTTGTCTGCTATGTTTATATTATGCATGGAATTGGTCTCCTAGTCATCTAATCTCCAAGCCCCTGACCATGGTCTGCCAGGTTTATAGCGTGTATAATAGTAGACCCCTAGATATCTAATCTCCAGGCCCCTGACCATGGTCTGCCAGGTTATTGGTGTGTAAGAAAGTAGGCCCCTAGTTATCTAATCTCCAGGCCCCTGACCATGGTCTACCAGGTTTATAGTGAGTATAAAAGTAGGCCCCTAGATATCTAACCTCCAGGCCCCTGAGCTTCGACTGCCATGTTTATGGTGAATATGAAAGTAGGCCCAGTTATCTAGTCTCCAGGTCCCTGACCTTTGCCTGCCAAGTTTATGGCCTGTATGAAGGAAGGCCCCCGGTTATCTACTCTCCAGGCCCCTGACGATTTCCTGCCATGTTTATAGAGTATCTGAAAGTAGGCTCCCTGTTATCATCTCTCCAGGCCCCTGACCTTGGTCTGCCATGTATATAGTGTGTATGAAAGTAGGCCCCCATTTATCGTCTCTCCTGGCCCCTGAGCTTTGTCTGCTGTGTTTATGGCTTGTAAAAAAGTGGGCCCCCAGTTATATAATCTCCAGGCCAATGACCTTTACCTGCTATGTTTATAGTGTATATGAAAGCAGGCCCCCAGTTGTCGTCTCTCCTGGCCCCTGAGCTTTGCCGGCTATGTTTATGGCCTGTGTGATAGTAGGCCCCCAGTTATCTAGTCACCTGGCCCCTGACCTTTTCCTGCCTTGTTTATGATCTGTATGAAAATAGTCCCCAGTTATCGTCTCTTCAGGCCCCTGAGCTTTGCGGGTATATGTCTATAGCCTGTATGAAAGTAAGCCCCCAGGTAACTATTCTCCTGGCCCCTGGCTTATCCTGCTTTGTTTATGTCCTGTATGATAGTAGGCCCCCAGTTATCGACTCTTCAGGCCCCTGAGATTTGCCGACTATGTTTATGGCCTGATTGAAAATAGGCCCCCAGTTATCTAGTCTCCTGGCCCCTGAACTTTTCCTGTCTTGTTTATGGCCTGTGTGTAAGTAGGCCCCAAGTTATCGTCCCATCAGGCCCCTAAACTTTGCCGGCTAGGTTTATGGCCTGTAAGAAAGTAGAGCACCAGTTATCTAGTCTCCTAGAACCTGACTTTTTCCTGCCTTGTTAATGGCCTGTATGAAAGTAGGCCACCAGCTATATGTTTCCTGGCCCCTTATTTTTCCTGACTTGTTTATGGCCTGTATGAAAGTAGACCCCCAGTTACCTACTTTCCAAGCCACTGAGCTTTGCCTACCATGTTTATAGTGTATATGAAAGTAGGCCCCCAGTTATCTAGTCTCCTGGCCCCTGGCCTTGTCCTACCTTGTTTATGGCCTGTATGAAAGTAGGCCCCTAGTTATCTACTCTCCAAGCCCCTGAGCTTTGCCTGCTATGTTTATTGTGTATATGAAAGTAGGCCCCCAGTTATCTAGTCTCCTGGCCCCTGGCCTTGTCCTACCTTGTTTATGGCCTGTATGAAAGTAGGCCCCCAGTTATCTAGTCTCCTGGCCCCTGGCCTTGTCCTACCTTGTTTATGGCCTGTATGAAAGTAGGCCCCTAGTTATCTACTCTCCAAGCCCCTGAACTTAGCCTGCTATGTTTATTGTGTATATGAAAGTAGGCCCCCAGTTATTTAGTCTCCTGGCCCCTGACTTATTCCTGCCTTGTTTTTGGCCTGTATGTAAGTAGGCCCCAAGTTATCGTCTCTCCTCGCCCCTGGATTTGCTTGCTATGTTTATAGTGTATATGAAAGTAGGCCACCTGTTATCTACTCTCCAGGCCACTGAGCTTTGCCTGCTATGTTTATGTGAATATGAAATTAGGCCCCCAGTTATCTAGTCTCCAGACCCCTGAGCTTTGCCTGCCATGTTTATGGTGTATAGGAAATTAGGCCCCCAGTTATCTAGTCTCCAGGCCCCTGAGCTTTGCCTGCCATGTTTATGTTGTATAGGAAATTAGGCCCCCAGTTATCTAGTCTCCAGCCCCCTGAGCTTTGCCTGCCATGTTTATGGTGTATAGGAAATTATGCCCCCAGTTATCTAGTCTCCAGGCCCCTGAGTTTTGCCTGCCATGTTTATAGTGTATAAGATATTAGGCCCCCAGTTATCTAGTCTCCAGGCCCCTGAGCTTTGCCGGCCATGTTTATAGCGTATATGAAAGTAGGCCCCCAGTTATCTACTCTCCAAGCCCCTGAGCTTTGCCTGCTATGTTTATGGCCTGTATGAAAGTAGGCCCCCAGTTATCTAGTCTCCAAGCCCCTGACCTTTGCCTGCTATGTTTATGGCCAGTATGAAAGTAGGTCCCCAGTTATCTACTCTCCAAGCCCCTGAGCTTTGCCTGCTATGTTTATGGCCTGTATGCAAGTAGGTCCCCAGTTATCTACTCTCCAAGCCCCTGAGCTTTGCCTGCTATGTTTATGGCCTGTATGCAAGTAGGTCCCCAGTTATCTACTCTCCAAGCCCCTGAGCTTTGCCTGCTATGTTTATGGCCTGTATGCAAGTAGGTCCCCAGTTATCTACTCTCCAAGCCCCTGAGCTTTGCCTGCTATGTTTATGGCCTGTATGCAAGTAGGTCCCCAATTATCTAGTCTCCAGGCCCCTGACCTTTGCCTCCTATGCTTATGGCCAGTATGAAAAGTAGGCCCTCAGTTATCTAATCTCCAAGCCCCTGAGCTTTGCCTGCTATGCTTATGGCCAGTATGAAAGTAGGCCCCCCGTTATCTACTCTCCAAGCCCCTGAGTTTTGCCTGCTATGCTTATGAAAAGTAGGCCCTCAGTTATCTACTCTCCAAGCCCCTGAGCTTTGCCTG